>JAHMML010000009.1:3699201-4197561 GCA_020341155.1 Eciton burchellii
CTCTCTCTCTCTCTCTCTCTCTCTCTCTCTCTCTCTCTCTCTCTCTCTCTCTCTCTCTCTCTCTCTCTCTCTCTCTCTCTCTCTCTCTCTCTCCGACCGTTTCTCGTCGCGGAGCGTCATCAATCGCGATACACCCTCGCGGAGAAGGATTCGCGGAGATTCAACCCTCTCCGAACGTCGTTATGGAGTTCCGGCCCGCCCTTCGGAGTATCTCATTCCAGCGAACGTATGCGAGCTTCCGCTCCGAGACTGAATTTGCATTGTTCCTCCTCGCCGAGCGATTCGGCAAAAAGGAAGAAACGCATCCCACTAACGAGAATCCCTCTCGGCACTCAAACGAATAAGAACACCTGATTCGCTCTTCCTCACGCCAGTGCGAGCGAGAGTCGAGACGAACGGCATCCGACACATCGATAACAGACCGGAGCAAATCCGCGCAGCGCACCCCGTTGCAGATTTCACAGAACACCTCGGGACGTGCTCGCGACGTCTCGCTTACCCGCGTAAGCTCTAACAACGCCGACGACGACGCTCGTCGTCGCTCGTCGTTGCCTCGACGATGCGGCGCGCGGAGAACGCGCGCACGGCACAGCGGAAGCGAGACAACCGACAACCGATCGACCGACAGACCGACAGACCGACAGACGAACAAGCCAACAAACGAACGAGACAAGTACGCGCGGAACGAGCCACGGAACGACGGGCGAGCTCCGAGTGCGCGTAGTGCTCTCTCGCCTCTCCGGCTCCGCTCTCGGGACTGAAAGCGGAGAGAGAGAGCACTGTCGGACTTCCGAGGGATTCACCGCCACCCCTACCAGCGTGGTTGGTGGCCGCTAGCCCCTGCCTGCCTGCCTGCCTCTCGGTAACCCGCGTGCTCCGCTTCCCCTGCCGCGCTGATCCCACCATCGCGCCGCAACGCCGCACGTCACCCGCGCCCTCCCCGTCCCGCCGCTTCCTCCCACGCCGACCTCCTCTGCCTCCTCGCTCTAGGCAAAGGGACGGCGCCACCCTAGGCGCGCTGTTCCTATGCGCGCGGCCTTCCCTCCGCGGCGTATCTTCCGCTACTGCCGAATGAATCTGCATCACGCGCGATATTACGGATATTACGGATGTCCGCATCTGATCTGCCCGTGTTGTTGTTATTATTATTGCTCGAGTATCGGCCATCCGCGAGCCATGTTCAACTCGGGAAAACCTCTTTTCCGAATGAGACGATCGAATCGCGAGAGCGGAATGCTTCTGCTCTGCCTTTTCCTTTCTTCCAAATTAAATATTCCTATTGTCTGCGCTTTAGCGTTCGCCTATTGTTCCTATTTATTGTTCCATATCTATTCTTTTTTCTTATTTATTCATTTCTCCCCATTTCTCAACTGAGATGATTATAATTTCCTATCTTAAGAAATGTTATATCAAGACACGTGAAGATCGATACATATTTTCTATGACGTGCATCCGGACTTGTTACTCGAAACGTACGTCGATCTCTCTCTCTCTCTCTCTCTCTCAGTTTATTATAACATGCACCGCGGGATTATTATGACGACTGTAAGACTTTTCTTGTATATAATTGCCAGAGAATATTGAGCTGAACGATGTAAACTGCCTAACTGCGACACAGCTTTGACGTATAAGTCAAAGATTAAATTTTAGAGAGAGAGAGAGAGAGAGAGAGAGAGAGAGAGAGAGAGAGAGAGATATCGATCGACGATAAATCTTAGAGATATTATAACCTCGAACAATCGAGGCCTAATGGCGATCTTTGGAAAGCGTTTTTGAGCTGCTTCAAAACTTTCCTAAACATCGTCAATCATCAGAAAAACTCCGATTATCGCTATCGGAGATAAATGACCGGTTTTAAATTAATACAGAAATATCTTAAGCCTCGAACAATCGAGGCGTAACGACGATGCTTGAAAAGTGTACGTCAGCTGCTTCAAAGTTTCCCTAAACATCGTCAATCATCAGAAAAAACTGCAATTATCTATCATTGGATAGATAGATGATCGACTTTAAATTAATACAGAATCATGCAAGCGTCAAATATGCATGGATTCACTTACCGGCTCACTACGGACGATCCATCGCTGCGGCTTGCGTTCGAACGGGCATCCTGTGACGAGCGCAGGTAGCAGGAAATAAGCGACCACCGGATTAGCGCACAGCTATCACATACACACTGAGCACCCGCATACAGGCACGCCGCACGATTAGAGCGCGCACACTTATGTGCATTACGTTAATACGAGACGCACGACGCGCGACGCGCATAACCACTTTTCACGTTCGATTAGATTTGGCGCGGCGCGCTCGGAATGAAGTAACGATGCGCAGAACGAGGTGCGCAGAAGAACGCTGCGGCCTACGGCGATTCCGAATGACGACGCGGAATACCGAACGGAAATCCGCGCTTGATCGCGGAATATCAGTGCTGATTAATACGAGATAACGATCGCCCGACATTACTCTCGGCACTCGCGGCACTAATAGACGCGTGCAATGCGATTTCTCACGGTTAAAAGCGCGATAAACGGACTCGCGTCTCGCTCCCGACCGGCCAACTACGCGAGACGAACGAGAACTGACGAATACGCGCAAGCATTCGACGTTCGACGTGAACTTCATGACGGTCAAATCTTTTGTTTTGAACAACAACACACACGAACCGTACGACGTATTAGTGAGCGATTTAGAGATGAGACGATCTTTATGTATTAGATTATCTTTATGTATCTTATGTATTAGATTAGATCGGGAGATTCATTCTTAGAAAGCTTTTCGTGATATTTAGGCTATTTAATCATATGTGTTATTGTACCGAAATCAAACGAAACTGAATTCGCGCCGAGCCGAACATGGTCGGAACAAGCCGAGCTTAAGCCGAGAATAACGAAAACACGATGGCGACGGAAATATGCGTCGTTTTGATGATACAATATAATTTATTTGTTGGCGATTAATATTGATTAATGGGTCGTTTATTGGAAATTCTGAGGATCGTAAATTTGCGCGTCTTATATGTGTGCTTCGTTTATTCGAATTAGAGGATTATAAAATGCGAGAAATATATTCTGCTTTATAACGTCGCAGTCTCGTTATTTAATTTGCCTGTATTCACTTTAACGAGGCACTTATTCTTTGCAAATAATTAATGGGACAAAACTTTGGACTATAAAATCCCGCAGAACAGTATTGCGCAGTTATTCGATTAAAAAGATCGCCGCGCGTCTGTGATAAAATGTCTCGGTTTGGGTCTCGGGAGGCCATGGGTCACGTACTTGGTCAAATAAAGAATTTTCGAAAAGAATAAGAAGAAATAATCGGCGATGGTACTTGCGCAGAACTCGGTCTTTCTGCAATTCGGTTCTGCACTGGACTTAACGCGGAATAAGATACGCAAGGAGGAAGTAATTGGAATCGGCGTTTCCAACATTTCAGCATACGACTAGATAATTAATTTTAAACCAATTTTAGACAGCGGAATGAGACGAGAAAGGATTTAGCGACAGCACGCGACAGACAGGAAGGAATTCGAATAATTCAGGTTTGCCAGAAAGCGCTTACTTGTAAGCCCCGTGCTTAAAGCAAAACGAAACGACGGCGATCGGTTACAATTAACCGGCGCGCGAGCGAAGGGGCCAGAAAAGACATCTGGCGCGGGCAAAAAGTCAACGAGGACAAATGCGCGCTTAAAAACCGGCGACGTCGCTTCTTCCCGTTGCGTTCGTTGAAATAACTGCCGGGATCGCGGTGACGATGCTTTATTTTTTGGCCGAAAGGGACACGGAGAGCGAGACTCGGCCGCTCCATGCCGGCGGACACGGAAGGACTTGTCTTAACTCCAATCACGTCCCGGAGAAAAACTCCGTCTTGCCCCCGGGGTGCTATTTCCTATTTTACGGTATCTGCAGGGTGCTATAAACAAGCTTCGCACCCGCGGAGGGGAGCGCGGTATGAAAGGGAACCGAATGCGCAAAAGGAAGGCCGCAGGAAGACCCTCACGGACGGAAAGTTTGCTTAAAGTGTGCGGACCGGCGTATACTTGGCCGCTCGCGATTCAGAATCATCCCCGGGAGTGCCGACCGCGAGCTTTGCATACGGTGAGCCCTCGTGTGCGAACTTTTCGCGGATACACACACCGCCCAACGCGAATGATCCGCAAACGTCGCGCCGCCGTATCGCGCGCACCGAGTTTCGAGCCATTGTGCTACCGCAAAAAGCGACCGAAACGCAAGTCTCGTCGCGCGAGAGGAGCGGTTGGGTATCCCGAAAATACGTCTGCCAGGAATGCTAACGTTGGTGAAATTCCAAAACCTTCCTGTCGTCTCCCGCGCGCGTGCGCGGCGTCCGCGGTAATTTTGGAGAGCGAGTTACATTCTTGTCGCTTTCTTGTTGATCTGAGAATGCATGGAAAAAATGTAACGTATTTAATTCGGAATCGCATGTGCCAACTGTTGTCCCGTCAAGCCTTCGCGCCTTCGAATCCTTCGCTTAATGTTTTTTTAGTAGAAAGATAATCCTCGAGGTCATCGTTGATCTTCGCTTTTAATAAATTCACTCGCACGCGCGATAGCGAGATCAAGATCAATCTCACCGCCTAATTCCGCTCGAGATGGACACTAAAAGCAGATAACGACGCGCGATATTAAAGCAACGAGATGTTTCGGCATCGAACGGAGTTTCGACGCCAAACTCTAGCCGTTTATCGGCTTTCTATCGATTCATCGTCCAAGGACAGTGTCCTACTGGCGCCGCGTCTCGCACAATCCTCGCCATGTAAAATTCGCCCTTTTGTAAAGGCGAAGAGCGGATCAGCGCTTTTCAGCGCGAGCGATAAAATCCGCCGATATTAACATCTTCGTCTTGGCGCTGCAATTTTCGCCGGACTGATATACTGCGGCGTTTCGTTGCGCGGCGGTGGCCGTATTACGGCTAATATTTCTCCCCCTTGCAGAACGAAAATTGAGTACTTTATAAGGAGGCGGGACATTAATAACTCGTACTGCCGGCCGGTATTTTCAGGACAGCTTAAAAGCTCCCGCCACATCGATGATATATCGTATGCTCCCGGAAGTAGTGACACGAGTCCCGCCTGCGTCGCGCGAATCTGCGAAAGGACGAAAATCCCTGCGAAGACGGGAATAAAATCATCGGCGCGATGATCTCACGTTGACAGCGCGTTAGGCACGGTCGCTTCATCCGTATTAGGCATCCGTAGGTACAATTGGACGTACGGCTGTCACGGAAAGGGTCCAAGGAGATATTTGAAACCTGTGGAGAAGGAATTTACGTCCTGCGAATGTCTAAAGAGGCTATAAAAATGTTTGGAAGCTAAAAAGAAGAATTCGGCCAGCCCGAGGGAAATCGATAAATTTTGCTTGAGAAATTGATAAACATCGCAAACGTTATACGGCCGTCGATATTGACGGCCAGTTAATTAATATTAACGTATAATAAGATTAGTGGAATTCCTACAGATTGCACATCGAATTATGCGCTTCAAATGAGCGCGGAAGGTTTATGAGTGCTGAACTGACCTCGGACGTTCAGCTGAACAGCTCGTGCCGATCATACGGTATCATTAATCAACATCACCTTTTTACGGCTTACGGTATTCCGTTCAAGGAAGAATTAAAACGTTTATATCCAAACTGAGAGACATCGGCTTTTCATAGAGAATAATACAGCCGAACGCGTTATCCCGCACGCACGTGACGTGCATGTCGCTCCTCGCGCTATCATGATCGCTCATTAAAAAGTAATAAATAATTCACCGTTAAGATATTTAGAACGAACGCGCGCGATCTACAATTTCTGATGGAACTTTATTTTCGAGAAAAATCGCGACAAATTCTCACATCGCTCGTAGGACGCCTTTTAATTGCTCACAAAATTAGTTCGCTATACCGAAAAGAAGTAATCGATCACGAGCGAAACCTTACATGACGCGCCTAATCATTCTAATTGGCTCTTTCTCCAATCGTAGCACGTTTCCCCCCGCGATCCCACAGTCCCCTGCTCATTTGCACTCGGCATAAGCCTAAGTCTCGAGAGCATAATCGATCGCTCGCCGCTTCAATTATGATCTCCTCGTGATTATTGGACGATCCGCATAATTCATGACGCGGCGCGAGCAACTTCGGCATGCGGGACGTGATCGAGTTCGGTGATTTTATTGGTGTCGCGGCAGCCGGAAGAAGCGGCGCAATTAAAACGCGCGAGTCATCGTGATAATGATATGATATACTTTCGACACAGCGCCAACTGCGCCGCGTGATTAAAGCGCCGAATGTTAAAAAGCAATTCGCTCGACGGCGCCGGCGGCGCGTTCGCTCGCGCGCGTAAACTTTCACAGCGACCGAGTATCAAACGCAATTACCGATCGGCTTGTATTGTAAGAGCCGTACCGTCCTGCTCTCGAATTACTCGGACTACAAACCCCTTAATTACGATTGCTTGTGCGCGGGTATACATAAATCAATGATATTCGATACGGCGAATATCTCCCCCGCGAGCTGTATAGTGTCAGATTCTCATGTCGTTAAAGCGCCAATCAGCGTAGCATAACGTGTCCGAACGTTATTTACGTATTTCTAGAAAACCAGGAGCGTAAATCAGATTTATGCGCTGCGGTTTCGATGTGAAATGACTGAAAAGTAAACGCGTGCCGTGTCGGGAATTTAAGCGGAATGAACACGCGCTTTCGATGCAAATTCGCGCGATTCTAAATGCTCGTCTCTCCGCGTAGACGTACATTTCGTAACATCGAGGAGTCGTTAATGTTAATTAGATATAAACAAGGCTATAACTTTCATTAAAACCAATCGAGCGAGGAAGTATCTTGCCTTCTGTGCTGCATTCATCAATTGAAATATTATTCCAATATGTTCGAAATTCGAGCTCCATACTTTGATGTTTTACTAAACATTGCGATAATGTAAAATAAGATTTTGCAATGGCCTCGATGAAACAATGAAACGCATGAAAGAGAGGGAAAACGAAATACAATGGAGAACAAGGGAATTAACGATCTATTTTCCGTGCAATCAATTTCTCGTCTTCGATCGTGCCGGATACTTTCGCGCACTATTATTACACGACATTCATATTCACCATTCGATAATTAGAGTTACAAGTATAATCGTTTCTTTTAAATCATACATATTTCAAAGGAATATATCCCGCGAAGGTTCATCGTATCATCGATCATTAATCCTGTTCAATCCGCGCGCAATCCGCGGAAACGCACCCTGCTTAAATTACCAACTAGCGGTTCATTAACGCTCGCAAGCGCAAACGAGTCTCGCAAACAGGTAAACCCGTTTAAATCGACAGCTTTCTCATTAATTATCTTTTCGGCTGTTACTTTTAAGCTGATAGAAAAATGTTTGTTAAAATGAACATATTAATGCAGCTGATTAAGGGATTTAGAGGAGCCAGAGAAAGATCATCGCTTTTCTCTTAGCCTATAAAATAAATAAATAAAAAAGAGAATGAATAAATAAAAGTAGATGAATAAGGTGGATGAAATTTATTGTTTGTAACTTTATTTATTTATATCTTTCCATGGAGTTACGAGAATGTTCCGTTGCATCGTGTACAAATACGATATACACCGTATACAACAGACTAAATAAACATGTACAACGGAATAATATGCAATGGGATAAATAAAAGTAAAGTTCGGTGATTTTAATCATCGTGATTTGTTTATAGAAATACGAATATATGGAATATATCGAATACATGAAATCGCTCCTTCTCAAAGAGATTATTTTATATATATCTATTTATTGTTATCATTCTTATCTTTACACCCATCGTTGTCATGCATATATATTTACAACTTCTTCTTCCTTATCTTAGCACCTTATCGTGATATCTTGCTTTATCTGAAGAGCAGCTACATGATGTTTTCCATCAAGCGCATGAAAAATCGTGTCCCTTAAGATTAAAAGGTATTTTAAAGGATATCTTGTAGAATATATTATTATATTACGATGAAAGGATCGTTGAATAAAACCGACGTTATTTTTTGTGTTTTCACTTCCGGAATGTCCATATTTTTCGATAGCCAGCTCTTTCCCTTCTCTCTCTCTTTCTCTCTCTTTTCCTACAATAAAACCGCCCAATTAAACACAGAACACGACGGCTCTCATACGCGCGCTTTAATCCCGACCTTAATCACGATTACTCGCGAGTTAGCGGCCGGTATTCGATACTAACGACACTCGTTTATTCGGCTATCTCGGCAAGACGAGGATTCTCGCCGATTAGAGGAAAAGAATCTGAGAGAGAGAGAGAGAGAGAGAGAGAGAGAGAGAGAGAGAGAGAGAGAGAAGGGACGTCAAAGAAGATCGCACGAGAGCGGACAAGGACAAGAGGCGGGTTAGAAGGGACGGTAGCGAGATGGGAAAAAGGCCGGGTAGAGGAGATAGAGCCCTTTCAAACTCTTAATTCGCCTGCGGCCAGCCCCTTGCTCAGCGCACTCGAACCCCTGCGCGCATCAGCATCGAAGGGGGTTGCACGAGGCGTGCGGAGCCCTCAGCTTCCACGACCATTGTAACCATGGAAACAGACGCACAGTCGACGTGTCGCCCTTGTCGTCGTCTTCGCCGTCGTCGACGTCATCATCGTCGGTATCGCACACCCATTATCTACGTCACGGGGGTTGTTGCACACGCGCGCAAAGGCATGTCCGCAAATGACATTTGCGGGTGGTTGGGAACTCGAGTTACAACGGGAGCTCGGGCGCGCGGAACAAAACGCGCGAAAGGCAAGAGAAACGGAACAGTGGGATCAATGAAGACACACGTATCTCTTTGAGATAGTTATTTGACGTATGGCGGTGCGCGGGTGCGCTCCTCTTTCGGTGAACGGGCGAGAATTTTCGTGGAACGGATAAATGCTTTATATCCGTCCCGTGCGTAGCGAGAAAGAACGTCGGCGTTATATCATCCTTAAAAGTCACCGCTTTCCGTCGAGGACTTTTGCCGGAAAATTAGATAGTACGCGAGATATCAACGAACGTGTCACTCACGAGATGGATGACACGCTTGGTTTCCGATTAATAATGTTTTTACAGTGCTTTGGGCTGTTCATAGTCAAACAATTATATTTCTCTTTAATATTGGACAAGCGGAAGTGAGGCACGCGAGATAGTGAAAGCGCGAGGAAAACGATGAGACAGAAATAAGCTTGGAAGAAACAAGAAGCAAGAAACCGATCGCTCGTTCCCTTTGACATCTGGCAAAATATTCGCGTTCATTTCCGATCAAGTCAGAGATTGAATTCCGAAGGCTGATAATTTACGTCAATATGCTCGACAATTATCGATGCCGTCGAGATATCTGATTTGAATCGCAATCGAAATTGCATCGAATTGAATCGGACGAAAGCTCGCTCCATTATTTAACGAGATCACGGAACACCGCGGCCATGGAACGTACGCGACATACGTACACACGAGACAAACGCAGAACAGCGCGCTTGTCCTGGCAATTATTCTTCTAGAGCGGAATCGAAACAGATCCATAAATTACGGCCTGTTTACAGCCGAGAGAAAGGCATTACCTCGAAAGCAATAAATGTCGACCACCGAGAGAATATCACCTGGAGTGTGTACACATGCCCCAACGATTAACGTCAAGATTCAGACCACTTTGCCGCGACTTTTCCTCCGCTGACTTATGAACCGGGTAGCTTCTCGTCCGAGAGGTTCGATCGACCGACCTATCGACCTGCGTTAAATCTCTTGCGCAGCGTGAAATGCAGCGTGTGTTCGCTTTTATAAATCGTCGCCGCTATTGCGTGGGTCAATTTAGCAAAAAATCGAGCTTCGATCGAGTCAGTAACGAGAAATAACGGCATGCCAACGCGCGAATAAGGGTCCGCTGAAATTTGTATCCAACACATAATCGTAAACAAAGTCCACGATGCGTCTTGAGAATGATCGTTTCATCTTTTTCCTTTTCTTTTTCGCAGGAATTAAGAGTGAAGAATTTAAAGCTTCAATTCGTTAGGGTTTAAGACAACTCGTCATTTTTATTTTCCGCGACATTCCTGCGAATCAATCTAACGTTAATTTTTGGGAACCGTCATAACATGACTCATTGTATTATCTGTATTATCTGTTTCGGATTTACCACAGGATGGTAACATGCATCCCGACCATCCCTCTCGTTGCCGGCTCCATCGTCTTGCTCTATTAACGTCAAGCTGTGACGTTGTAAATTACAGATCATCCAGAATATATCCTGTAAACAAACAGGTAACGCCAACTGTAACAGCTGTACGATGTTGGCGCGTTGTGTCCCTTAAAAATTAATGCCGCTGCAGGAATGGCATCGTTGCATTGGACACACGTAGACTGCGGAATATCCAGGATTACGCGGGAATATAGGACGTACAGATAGATCAGTATGAAAGATTTACAAGACTTTCGCAAGACTTTCGATTTAATCCGTCATAACGTTCGTGACGTGTGAATGACTTTGTTGTTGTGAATTTTGAATAGTAGCTGATAGCGATTAATACATCACTCCTCGACATCGAGGTCCGCAAAATATCGATCCGCAAGACACAACGCTGCGTGGTGTTGCAAAAATCGGTAAAGAGTTTCCTAGAGACTTCGTAATCTGAAAGATCCGTAATGTATTTCGCATAATACATAATAATTTAAAAAGAAATACTCCTAAACACGGTCGTTCCATTGTTGGGAATATTTCGTGCCGCAAGTGAGAAACTTGAGTTTCATTAGCGACTCTTCCGGTGACTCCTGCGCGAATCTTACGCTCACACGCGTGCATGCAATATGCTATTCTCAGGGACAATGTTGTTACCGGTAATACTCCGAAATTGCTTCGCAACCAGAGGCAGCTTCGAACACGACGAACGTAGGTAGGAGATCAGAGGCAGATTTGTTCGGAAGGTGAGCGTCAAGATTTTCGCGAACGAAAGATAACCAGCGAAGCCGTGCGTTGTCGTCACGAAGCCGAAATGACGTACCTTATTGTCTTAGTGTCGCATGTATCGCGACGCGGAGGAACACATAGTCATAGGAAAGCGGAAGAAACGGAAAAGACCGTTTGCCTGTGAAAGGGAAACGCGGCAGCGCCCTCGACGTAAAATGATTAGGCGATTTAAATGCATCTATCTCGCGCGTCGACGCGCAGGAGATAGACTTTGAAATACCCGTGCACCCTTCTCTCTCGGACCTCCTATAAAGGGAGATTACGCCCGCACTGCTGTTCGAGCGAGGAATTTTTCACTGGGCAACATCTGCCTCGGCATTCTCGGCCGCCCTTCGGTCGATCCGCTCAGAACGAGCGGATGAAGGAATGAAGCTACCAGCGCGCGCTTCGGCTCATTTCGCGATGCGAGATCTATCTGTCAATGTATATATATATATATATATATATATATATATATATATATATATATATATATATATATATATGCGTGCAAGACCAATTCTCAGCTTTCGAGTCCCTTTTCGTCATATGATTTCGGTGCGATACTCACGGCATAGTACGGTATGGTTTAAGGGCTGAATCGCTCGCGCCGTGATCGATGACGTCCTATCTCTCGCATCTTCGATCCCAGCGAGTTACAGGTTCGAGAGAAACATAGTCGCGCTCGTCCCTCGGATGCAGATGCGACTAGGCAGGGATTAAGGAGGGAGAATTTAAATCCAGTGGGGAATCCGAGGGGAAAGCGCCGAGAAAAGGGCCAAACAAACGGCCGATATCATGCCGACGGGATCTCTTCGGGGTTGGTCCCCACGTAGGTCGGACGGTAACCGAAAGAGAGCGCGAACGAGAGGAATTCCGGGGAATTCCTAAAAAGTCTCTCGTTCTTGCATCCCTGATCCCTCCCTACTTCCTTCGACGATCTTGTCCTTTTCTTGCACCCGCGCTCCGTGAGCGAGGGGAGACTTTTGAACACCTATCGAGCGGCGGCGCAAGGACGCGCGCCAACGACGGGAATTTACGAATAACGGTGGATCGGGAGGAAGAAAAGAGGGAAGAGGAGAAAAGGGGGAACGGAGGGACCGACCAGAGCCTGCGGTTATTAAATCAGAGCTCGACGGTGTAGCGTTTCATAAATTCGTTAAATAGGAACTTTACAACGATAATCTCGTTCCTTTATCCGAAACAAGCTCTCAGTTTGCGATCGCTATCTCTCTCTCTCTCTCTCTCGTTCTCATAAATCAAAGAACAATTACACGTGTAAATATATTGGTCCTCGTTCCAGGCATCAGCTGTGTCCTGCGGAAATGTCCCTTTACGTTCTGTTTATCTAAGAATTATTGCGCGTGAAAAATCGCAAACAAAAGAGGATTCTGAGAGCGAGGAGGATCAGCTCTCGCTGCGTGTCGGCGATCAGCACCGTGAAATGCCAAAGGTAAACGGCAAAGGATAAATGTCTCGGCTAAGCTCCTTTTTCCCGCGCAATTTGTGTGCCACCGCGGGTGTGGGATCTGTGAATTATAAAAGCCCGAGCGTGTCACGGCATATAACTAATACAAATTTAATCGTTTTAGATAAACAAATGATATGAATAATGATAATTATTATACCATTAATCGCATCATGAAACATCCGATGCCCATAACGCGTTGCGTTACTGCAATGTATTATGAACACGCGACGCAATTATACGATCATATTTTCCATAACCATCTGCACATCGCAATAGCGGATTAGATGCCCATCGATGGATCCGTCAATATTATCTCGTTACACGAACAGTACTACGGAATCATCCCCGTGATCTTCGCATCGCTTATTCCGGATAAAAGTTCCCAAGAACTTCGTTCAATCTCACGAGCTGACGGTTTTGCCGCGTGGGCCGCGTATAAAACTTTCGAAGCGACGAATATCGCTAGCTATACGCCATTTGAACAATATCCAGTACGTACGTGGATTGCGCGAGGGATGGGGAAGGTTTAATTTATGCGTTCATTTGTGCACGACCGTTGAGTCGTGACCGCACCGAGGCGACTCGCGCGTCCATATTTATATGGAAATTCCGACGCACGTTTGCTTTTGAGATAATGCGGCTCGCAGGTTTCCAACGAACTTCGAATATTCCGACGTGATTTACCGGAAGGATGAAAGAGGAGGTGTCCGTCGCCAAGTCCATCCATCGCCGCCATCATGGTGCATGTGATTACTGGCACGGGCGTTACGGAAATGCGGTTCGTTTTACGCGCGTCTCAATCCGCGATCTCTGAGAGGGCGATATCGAATTTCCACAGCGAGACGATACCTGAGAATTCAGCTATTTAGCTTCAGCAAGCTTACAAAAAATCTCACACACTCTTTGTTTAACATTAATTTAATTCCGTTTAGGGAATCAAATTAACGATTCAATCGAGTAGACAGCAGTGATATGGAGCGATGGGGTTCTCTTGGAAAGAATGCAGGCACATTTCATCTCGCGTTTTCGAGAAGCAAGTAGAACGAATGGAAACGCGCGCGAGGACATTTCGTCCTAAATACAAACGTGTATGCGAATCGTCATCGCGCCGAATAACGCGCGTGCAACGAGTACACGCATATTGTCAACATTTGCACGCGACCCTCGTTAAGATTCAATCAAATTGCTATATCTAGTCTCGTGCACGATCGAATTCTCGTAGAAGAACAAAGCAATCGTGTTTCATCTCGTCTTCCGTCCCGGAAAATCGCGCGCGGATCCGGAATCGGGGACGCAGGGTCATAATAACGGAGAAGCAACGATTGAGGAGACTATGGCGGTCCCGATGGTCCCGATTCTTCAACAATGGAATTTCCTGGATGACTGATGGTTCGGCTGCCAGCTGATTGCCAGCAGAGCGATCAACCATGAATTCCCTCGCTCCTTTACATCCCGCAATAACAAAGGGGTTCGCAGATGCCACGAAGCCTCCTTGATGGAGGCCTCGACGGCATATACGCGCGCATGCCGGATAAAAGTAATATATTTCGAAATATCCGGTCTTTGATACCGCGCAACAACTCGTCTGCGTACACTTGCCACGACTTCCGCTCCGTCTCGCGACTCACGTTTTTTTTCGCGGATTCTTTTCACAAAGTATTCGTTCCGATGCATCTTCTAAGCATAGCCTCGGGGCTATCTGCATCTGATTGCGAACGTTTATGCGATCTGTCTCTCTTATCACAGTTCTCTTTGATTTCCCTTTGTGCGCTACGTTATTCTCAAAATGTGGCCGAGATTCTTCCTCAAATCTGAATCTGCATATGCGAAAGTCTCTTGAGACGATAGTCTCTTGGACGTTTATCTGCTGGAAGGAGACTCGCGGAATTCTGTTTGCCAGTATTCGTCAATTTGCAATGGAAAACAATGTTATTATACTTAATGTTATACGTTTGAAACGTTTAACGTTTTAAAATAATATATAAATATCTTTTAAAATTTTAAGCGAGGAATATTGAAACTGAAATTGGAATAAATGGAAATATATATAACATGTTATATATATAATTATAATAGTAGAACATATATAAAATATAATAACAATAAATTAAATATTTTCAATATAGCAGTAAAAAAATGCAAAATTCTCGAATTGTATCTTTTATCACATTATTATTATATCAATAGCTCTTGTATTCATAAATCAATGATCATACATTAATGATTATACATTTCATATAGATGATTTTATATATCTACAACGATATATCAATTTTTGATTGATCTGAATTATGATTGACCAGAGGTCGTGATCTTTTTTATAAATTATGTTTGAATATTTGATATATCGATAAAGCAAGCGAAGCATCTTGAGATGATCAACAGTCGCAATCGATTATCATTACAAAACGAAGATCGATCACAAATTCATTGCACGCGAGTTCTATTACATAATTGCATAATTTCCCAACCGCGTTAGCGTTTCATGTGCAGCATGTCTACCGATGAGAACACGCAACGCACGGATCTATTCACTTCAGTAGTTTATGCATGTAACGCGCAGTTAATCGAAGAATTGAACGTAATTTACTTTCGACGAGAAAATTTTACACTCGCACGGCCGCGGATAATGCACGGACGTTTTCAATAATTCTTAAAATAAAATAATTAAAAATCCGAGACAATAAAGAAATAAGAAGCAGCAATAAGCATTGCCTCTGCTTGATATTTTCGTATTTACATCCTATCTAGTTTAATTAGATATAGTATTAATCTGTAACCGAATATGCCCGAGTATGGCTGAATATGCGAAAGAATGGCCTAGCATGGCACAGTACTGCATAAATATGAAGCAGTATGGCCAAGTATGGCCAAGTATGGCATGGTAGGGTCGAATATAAAGAAGTACAGCACAGTAGGGCCCTGTATAAAGCAGTATAGCCAAATATGGCCATATATGGCCAAGTATGGGTGTGTATAGTCGAGTATGACCGAGTATGGCCCAGTAAGATAAGTTAATTAGATATAGTGTTAATCTATTTACTTGAATAATAATTATGAAAACGAATAATTAACATTATAATATTATATATAATATTACAATCAAATCTAATTCAGATTTAGAATTTAGAATTTATATTATATAATATTAACGAGATTATTGTTTCTAAATATAAAATGTTAAATAATAATAAAATATATTTACGATGCATAGTTTTAATAAAAAAATTTTTGCGATATGGCTAGTCTTGAAAAATATTTTTTTTTATTTATAAATATTATTGCGAGTTATCCGTTCTTCGCATGTCCGCTTCGCTCCACATATCTCCAGTATGAAAGAAAATAGATGTAAAATAGACGTAAAAGTAGATGACGTGGAAATAGATGTATTGTTATCTACTATATAAAGTCGATATTTCCGGAGCATAATTATTCGCTCCTGACATATTCATCTCGAGCACGAATGAGATTGAAAACAAATATCAGATGTATTACCGTCTATTGGATGAAATCAACGTCATTTATATTGTTTTTCTTTATGCGAGATCAGGAAATAAATATTATTGCAACAAAGCAAATAAATGTCGATCTCGGAAGATAATTTTTGTGTTGCATTAACAAACCAATTCTTTTCCATTCCTCATCATTACATATAATATATATATATATATATATATATATATATATATATATATATAACAATAATTAGAGAAACATTTTAAAACTTACAAATCTTATCAAATTTTAGGACGCTATATCTCAACTTCCAGATTGCAGGACAATTGTTCTGGATGCGTTTTAAAGCATGAAATTCAAAATAGTTAAGATGATATCTTTTGCCTGATCGAACTACATCACGGAAATTAAGATCTGAAAATATCTGTTGTCATAATGTATAGAATAGATGAGATTCGATTCACCCATGATTGACGCAACTTCACTACATTGACTATAGTATGTGGACTTGGACGACTTGGACCATGTTCCAAAGAGCAAGTGATCATATATTTAAAAATGGCTGGGAAAGCAGTAGCTAAGAGCGTCAGCCAATATTTCCTCGGGACCTGTATGATATCGGCGAAGCAAAATGCTGCCAAAGTGCGAATATCGCAGTTCGTATTAGACCAATATATTAAAATGGTTAGTAACAATTTTGAATACACGTCAATGCAGATTTGGTTACAATAATATGTGGCTTTAAGGTTATGTTTCTCTTTGGTAACAGTATTTTAGAGAAAGTAAAATCATTTACGCCAACGACCCGCATCGGATATGTAAAACTGGCGATATTGTCTTGACAAAGGTTCTACCGAAGAAATTAACACGCCTGATTACACACGAGGTATGTAGCGATATTATAACCTATAATTACTACGATCGTAACACTGTAATTGCAAGTAGAATTTAAATTAAATAGGATCTTAAATCTGGTGTCTTTAATGAAATTATATTATCGATTGATAGATTGTCGAAGTAATATATCCTCTTGGTGATATAACAGATCCGATTACAGGAAAGAAGATTGTAGCTAGCAGATACAGGTACATGCTGTACAACTAAGTTTTATGAAAAGATCGATTCGTTCGCAAGAATTATCTATACTCGTAACGTAATTAATGAATTTCTCTAAATCTATTTTGCGTTTTTTTTTTGTGAAATTAGGGAGCACATAGATGAAGATATCAAGTTATTTGGCAAAAATGATAAATGGTTTGATTATTCGAAAGCACCACCAAGAGGCAGACTAGAAAATACACGAGATTTCTCTCATAAAAAACTATATCTAAAATATCATGAAAATCCAGATAATCCACAGAATAACGAGACATCCACGATAACAAAAAAATGATATAAATATTTCAAGTGATATGTCTGAAAAATTATAAACACATTGTGAAATTTAATAGATATTGTTAATAAAAAATATCGGAAACAATATACACTATAAGTTTTTATTTTCTAATTTTCCAATACAGGCTACAAATTTGATACAAAAACTTACATGGTCATCAATATTAATCATAATTTATCATAATAGCTCTAAAAATATTAGAGAAAATAAGCTTTGTTCTCTAGAGTGTACTTTGATAAAGTTGATTTCCGACGTGTTTCTCTTGTGCGAGAGGATATCTCACATTATTGACTGCATATATTTATGATTCACAATAACGATTATCCGGCAATATTATTTCAAATAGTAGTAGATTTATTTCCATTTCGTGTAAGAATAGTGATTGAGCATATATTATATTCGTGTGCGGAATTCAGAAATTCAATGAAACTGCTCAATATTTCTTTTCTCGTTTCTTTTTCTTCTTTCGTTCCACTTTTTCTATATTTTATAGTAATTTTAATCACTTTGATTTTACATGCATACCTTTTGTCGAATGTATATATGTTCTTATATTTTATTCCATGCACACTTCATGTACACAAATAATTTAATATTTATTATAACCCTGGTTCAACTATCGAACTTGAAATTTATGAACAACGCAAAACATCCTGAGTGAATCATCCGATAACCAGAATACTAACATTAAGATATATCACTCTGAAAGAAATCCTCTTTCAAGTGCAGCACCGAGAGCGTTCCATTCCCGATCATCATCATCTTCATCATCGTCTATTGTATCCTGCGAATTATCACCTAAATCTAAATCATCGGGCAAATCTTCTCTTCGAAAACGTACGACAGGATCATCATCGTCGTCGTCGTCATCATCGTTGTCCTCATCATTATTATCATTGCTATTATCATCATTATCATCATCTTTGTTATCTTCCGAAGAACTCTCGTTTATATCATTATAAATTTTCATCCTTTTCCTTTCTGGTTCACTAAATTCCTCTGTCAATAACATGGAGAAAAGATTTAATTATGCACACAATATTATAAATTCATTAAGATTCTTTGCGATCTTATGTCTAACTTGATACATCTCGTTTGATCCCATATTTAATATAAATATATTAATAGAAATGTATACATTGCATATTAAATATGCTGAAATGAATAAGTATAATATACTAAAGTATAATATACTCTGAATATAGTCAATTTTTATGCCGAATAGCAAATAAGTTAGAGCACAGAATAAAGAATTTTATCTGCAATATGAATTTTACCGTTCGCGGAATCATCAGAATCGGAACTATGATGACGCGTGTTTATGCATTCCTCAATATCATCTGCTTCATCGAAAGTCATGTCCTCCATGTCTTCCGTGACTTCTTTCTTCATGCATTCACGCTCTTCCTGTGTTAATGGATTCATCAACATTAATGGATTTATCGATTTCACGAAGGAATTGACGCTATCATTGTCTACATCTTCGATACGTTCGGGACTGCTGCAGTGTGGCGGTGGCACCCTCGATCCGCGTGCCTACGATACTTCACGTTTATTATTAATGCCGAGAGGATATAAATTTCAAACGACAATATGCCAATATATACCGATGTCCGAGTTAACTCGATACGAGCGATGGCACTCATACCTGCGACGTAAGGGGGAATAAACGTTCATCGACATGTTCCCAACGTTCTGCGCACGTCCATAACCATTCTGGATTAACGATCTTAATATTGGCGTCTTTTCTAGCCGCGTTTGCTTTCGCTGTACCTTTCCTGATAGCAACCAAATGCGTAGTTTTCTCTGTCAAGTCCTAATGAGATTTTTAGTATTCAGTTTTTTCTTATGAAAATATAACAGGAAACGGAGAAACAAGATTTTTGACAAGAATTTGACAAAAATATAAAAACGTATTTCTTACTTGTGTCACTTCCGCGCCGAACGCTCGCGCAACTTTGTACGCGCGGCTCTGATGAAGTTTCTGATGGGTCGGTATCAGTCCGCTGAAAGTTAAGCACAAACCCTTCAGCACTTGGGAGCGTACACGCGGGATTATGTTTCGCAAGGATTTTCGACCGTTTCCTTGGTCTAGCGTAGCGTAAAACTCATTGTGAATCCTTCGGAGAATATCCTCCAAGTATAACAGATAATCATCATCGTCTTCATCGACTATGTTATTCTCCACTTTGGGTGATTCTTGTTTGTTATTGTCTTTCTCAGTTTTAGCAAGTGACGCATCTTCCTGCATCGATTCTTTGTTTACTTTGTTCATCTTACTTGTGGTATCCAATTGCGTATTAGAAGAATCTGCATTCTCTTTAACGTTCACTTTGGTATCCTCATTATTTGTTTCCTTCACTTCAGTTTCAGTCTTTTCATTTTCTGTATTTTCTTCATTTTTCTCAGAATCAATTTCCTTCGTAAGATTGTGGGGCGATAACTGCTCAATTTCCTTCAAAGATTCAGATACACCATTCTTATTATCTTTATTCTGCGAATCATTTACGCATAATTTATTTGCCGTCTCAGCCAGGCGCGATGAATTGCCCTTTTCTAAACCGGGTAGTGCATTAATATCTCCAGTGTGTCGGAAAAAATGATACGGCTTGACTTGAACCAGGTTTCCGCATCCTTGCCATACATCTTCTCTATCATCTATGATACATACCAAATCGTCCCCACATGGAAATAAAGCTCTAAAGAAAAATAAATAAGGTAATAAGAAAAAGTAGGAGAATTTAATTATAAAATATGATAATACCATGTAGCCGAAAAGAATCTAATTTAGAATTACTCGTATAATTATTTTAATAAACGCACTTCAGATTTGCAGTTTTCGATGCTGGATCGAAACATTCGTCCCTAGAAAGTATCCTCTGAGAAAACAAAATTCCATCTTTGTCAAGTAATGATGCAACAGTATGAGCATAAATTCTTGCTCCAAAGGTACAAATATGCAATTCATATAAACGGCTCATTTCAGAAAGAAAGTGCCGAGTATTTGGTCTTAACCTGGTATGGTACCACGGAGAGTTTGGTCCATACAGTTGGAAATGGTAAATATCCTTAAAAGGAAGAATGCAGATACATGATGTTTGTCTATTTATATAATAATAATTATAAATGCTTTATCGATAATATTTATTTAAGTCGAGCATTAAGTCGACGAACATATTCGCATACCTTCAAGTTAGCTGGAATATTATCATTTGTGGTATGGACTATCGTTTGATCGAGATCTACAAGGAGCACTAATTTTCTATCTTTCAAAAGACGTTGCTCATCTTCCTTCCCGATTTTCTCAGCTAATTCTGGACATACTTTTAGCTCCGGTACACTATGTATCATAGGTACACTTGCTTGTGATACTCCAGCTATGTCGCCGTCTTTGCCAGTCTGCTGCATCCTCAAATCTGCTCCGCATTCCGCACATAGATCTATCATCACAGTAGGATGCGTGCATCCTTCCAGTAAAGCTATCACCTGCCTGAAATACTAATGGACTATGCAGATATCACAAACTCCGTGAACAACGTAGCAAAGTCATGCATTCCGATTGTGAAAAATTAACGTATGAGGATTAAAAGGATCCTAATTAATAATCACTGCGATCGTAACAATATTAAGTGCTAAGACAGCAAAAAAAAAACCAAAAAAAAAACAAAAAAAAGTGTTTGTATCTTTTATTCCAAAAATGTTGAGGATCGATAAGTTTACACATCTCTTTTACGATACGCAACGCATGACGAGATATCGATGCGGCTATTCTTGTTTTAATTCGTCCTTATTTTTATTGGAGTAAAGTTTAATACTTCAGATCTTTCCTCATATGAATTTCATTTCGCATTTAAGTTCTGATCAACAAGATGCATACCCAGGCTGAATGATATCACCTTCCTTGACCAAGACCTGTTTAACACGACCGAAACTCGTAGATCGCAACTTCTTTTCAGGCTCTTTCGCGTTCTCCTCGGTCGACGACGACGTCGCGTTTTGGTATAACAGCAGCACTCTGCCCATCGCGACCATCGTATCCGTGCGAACCTTCCATTTCAATATTTTTCCGGGTAATCCCTCTGACGGGAACGCAACTTCTATCATTGCCATGATCGTGCATCCGCGTTCATTCGGAATAAGACGAGAACGTTGCTCGCAGAGATGTGAGGAAACTATGTTTCTTAACCTCCTTGAATACCTGTTCTTCGCGCGCAATACAAGGCATCCACGACGTAAACAGTCACGTCAGTATCGATCGTTAAAACTGCGAAGCGCGCGCAAAATCTACATGCACTCGTCATGTATCATAAAAAAATAATTAAATAAGGAGGTAGATACGTGTCCCAAATGTGATTGGTCAGAAATTATCTCAACAATTGCGATTGTCGGGACACTGCGCGTCATCGAATAATCCATTTCCGTAAATTTCAATGATATTTCTTTCCTGGCGGAAATATAACCACAAAGATGCAATTTGACAGGATTGCAAATCATTAGTATAATAGTAAACGTAAATGGTACGAGCCAATGGACGGGAAAATCGTATTCGCAAAAATTCAATGTGGTAACGAATCAGTATATCGGTGTGATCCGTGCCACGCGTGTCGCGCGTTCGAATTTGCTGGATTAACGGATCTCGAATCATTTGAAGTTTTATCATTCATTTGTCGTTTGATGTCGACTGCTCGGCTGCAAAAGATCGCTCGCTAAGCATCATTAAACTGCCATCGAGAGTTCAAACGCTCATTTCCGACGAATTTCTCTCCGTGAAATGGACTATACAATTGAAAATGCCAGACCAAGTACCAGCCGCGTTACGTGCACGCCGTGCACACCGCGTATGCAGGGACGACAGCGATTCGATTTGAGTGGCAGATTAAAGCAGAACCAAGAAGATGAAATTTCGGGCCTAGAAGGCATGACAGCATTAATTTTGGCTGTTTAGAAAGGAAATGCGCGGGTCATCGCGTCTTTCATATCGTTATATTACGATATTATATTTGTATAATAGTATATACATGAAAATCGATTCATATAGTAAAAGGTTTTCCCGTTGAAGTATATCATCTTGATATACCTGCGAATATTGCATTATCTCTAAGCGCCATACATTTTTCGTCGCGCATCGTTCCACAGTTTATAAATAAAAAAATTTTATATAGATCTAGTAGGCCAAACATGGAACATATACGCGATATCAGCTCTATTTGGTTTAAGAAGGGACGATGTCCACTTCAAATTGTACTCGAAAAGATTAAGAGAAGAGATCGCGAATACTTTGCCGCGTGAAAATGTAACTTATGACGCCAAATTTTCCGTCGTGGAACATATTCAACCCGGGCTTCATCATCAAAATCATCCAGCAATAAAGGTTTCATTATATATAGCATGTACATTAAGTCTTGCATATTTTTTTGTTTGTTGTACCTTTAATCAAATATTTTATACAAATATATAGCTGTACTTTTCTAGAAATAGCGGATGCGTGAGTGGTTAAATTATAGTCGTGTGAAATGTATTTCAGATTGAAGTTTTAGCTAAAACTAGCGAGGAAGATACAGAGAAACATATTTATAAAGGGATATTGTTATCCTGGCAAATAATAGAAATTGGACAGGACATGCCTGATTCCACAAAGTTACCTCTCCTGTTGTGTCGTGGTACTCGTAGTTGTATGGATACAGTTCATTTCATCCTTGGTCGTATGTTTGATTGCTTGACGATTGCATTACCACTTAATGGGGATGATTTGAACTGGCTTGTTCCAATTATAATTATGTCGAATGAGGAGGATCAACCTGTGGTTTCCGGTGAAATCAAAATGGAATATACAGTACCAGGATTACCAGTTACCGACATCATTACCATTAAGTTTCAAATTTCGGACCTGCGGAAGATCCTAATGGCGTATGTACGACGCATTACTGATATTCAATTATATAAGTTAAATTTATTTGTAATGTTACTTGTAAATCTATTATTTACAGCATAATCACAGACCAAGAAGATAGTTTGTCGCGCGAACATGTAGAGATGTTTCATGAAGTTTTACATAAGCAGATGTTAACTCTGGGTAATATGCGATTAGGACTATGTATACTACATAAAATTATTTTGCCTGGCGTAACGATTATGGAAAACAGGGTGAGTTTATAATTTTTTATTATCTATTGTTTCTTTCCAACTTTTCCTATTTTTATTGTTACTCGAATGAATCATTTATGTTTTTATTGCTGAAATTGTTATATATTTACACGATCGATACATATTTATTTATTTTACTATGTCATTTTATTTCTTTTCTTTTGCTTTTAGATGAAAGTAATGGATATAGAAATTATGAATCGTATATTATTGTATCTGAATGAGAAAGCTTTTGATACATTTCATGCGATAAACATTAACATATGATTATTTATTCCACTCACTCTTACTGTTCTGTAATCCAAAAGATCTTAATTTATATCTTTTTTATGTTTATGTTATTTATGTTTATAATTATATTATAGCTAATGCAAGCAGAACAGAATGATTGTTTCTTATAGGAAAATAAATAATAGTTATCCTAAATAGTTTTATATATCTTATTTTATATATCTTATAAATCTTATTTTATATATCTTATAAATATTAAGAATATACAACACATCTACAATATACAATATCTTATTAATAACAATAGACAAAAATTGATTCCTATTCTCCTTCATAATTTGTAATATTGTGCGTTTTCCAATCGGAACTTGTCTTGTAACAATGAGGTCACAAAGAGCATACAAATGGGGCTATCGAGTTACAGCGAACAGAAAAGTTAACAATATAGCGTGCTTTCTGTTCTTGAATGTACAGAAAGAAATTTCTCTTGCATGGCTGTGCTTTGAGAGTAAGAAATAAGGAATAAGAAACGCCAGTAGTAGAAAAGAAATTGAGAATCGCGGGGATGTGGAATCGGAAAAATTGTGCCGAATGCGTAAAGACTTGGACTCCACCTTGCTTCCTGACTTGGCTTGCCAAAATCTTGATTGTCCACGAATGTTCTTCAGATATGTTAGACTATATTCAGAAGTAGATTCCGGAGTTAGAGATCAATTTGATGATGTAGAAAATCAGTTTGTAGATTACATCACAGTATATCCCAAAGACATTTCTGTTCTCCGAAAACTTCCAAAAGTAAGTTTTCTCTCTCTTTTTCTCAGCATTTTTCTATATAATTTCCTATACAATCTCTATATAATTTCCTATACAATCTCCATCTGTAAAAATAGGAATACATTATTGGATATGAAAAATTAGTAAAAATCTTATATGACTTTTTATATAAAAGAATTTAAGAACATGTATATATTATGAACATGTTTTAAGAACTTATATATATATAAGAAAAAAAATATATAGATATGACATATGATAAGAGAAAAACTTACGAAATTTTCAACGATTCTCTTTGACTGCTTTTTTTTCTTTTGCATTACACTGTTAACGTGATGCTCAAAATTCACATAGTCGTCTGGTTTTTCGTCGAGTGGAGAAGGCACCCACATTCCAAGTATCTCAGATAACATGAAAGGTTTCAACCACATGACAAGTGGTGTGACGCCGAAATTATAATGAGCATAACGATGATAAAATAATATCCCATCGAGAGGAAATAATTCGGAAGGAAGATTTGTTAAAGCTTCACTCAGATCCGAACTACATTTGATACGTGGTAAAGGTAAAATAGGAAATGTGTTTGTCTCGGTCTCGCTATCCTTGAATTCGGGTATCTCTTTTATCTTAGAATCAATCCAATGTAACCTGAACTCGGCCTAAAATAAAAAATCAAATCGATTTATAATATCAGTAACAACAGTATAGAAGCTCTAAAAAATAGTTAAAACATATATAACATATATGCTACCTCACAATTCATGAATGGTTGTACACTCCAGGCCAGCATGTCCAATACGTAATAAACTTTTCTGCTCTTCACCCATATGCAATCTAAAATTGTATAATGTTGCCGATTAGAATCCGGATTTCCACCTGGAAGGGCCGAATGGAAGGTATTGCATAGTAGTCCTTTTCTATTGTATACTTTCGTTACACCCTGAATTTGAATGAATTATTATTAGGATTATTCTCAGAGAATATATTTTAATATGAAGATTTATCAAATTAAGTTAATGAGATTAATCAGTTGTCCTATAATATCGTGCAAAACTTGTGATATACTTTGCATGCCAGGCATAAGAAGAGTCAGATTCATAGTTTATATATCATACACATATTAAGTCAAACATAAAAAAACATCAGTTAAACTTGTGATATGTGGTATACACCATATTTAAGAAACGTATGAGAGTCTCATGATTAAATCTTTACAAATGCATTTTCATTGCATCGCACTTGTTAATCTTGTTAACATTCACATGTACAATCATTATTATCCTAAGTGTCACCGTGATTTAATCATAGCGCAAAGGATTAATATCTGATTACATTCGTTTACCTTGCTTGCTACTATCCTATTTCGTTTTCCTAATGGGCATGGGACCATAATCCAATTGTTTATAAAATCTTGTGGCACTTCTAGCATCCATTCAGACAACATCATTAGAGGTTCCTTGTGGTGTTTGTAGGTTGATGCAAATTTGGATTTTGACTCTGATTGTTCCGTTTCCATTAATTCTTCCTCATCTTTTAATTCGGAGTAATATTCCTGTTGCAAAATATTACGTGCAGCATTAAATGCTTCTTCTCTATGTCTAAAAATAATGGATACATAATGTTACCTTATAACATAAAAATTAATTATAACTATTCTATGCATGATGAACATAAATTTAAATGTATATTTAAAAAAGTATACTTTTTTTGGAACTCTAACAGAAGTCTGCGTCTTTCTTCTTGAGATTTATCTTCGTCCAATTCTAATCGAATATTATCTTTTCTGATTCGTGTTTTATAAAATGTTCTACGGACTTCTTCCCGTGTGATAGGATCATCCTTATCATATCTCTTTGATATTTCTGCCATTTTTATATTATTTCTGTAAAATAAAAAAATATTTAAGAATAAAGATTATGATCTAGAATTATAAATATTTATAAATCACAATTTCATTGTAACTTGCTATAAATTATAATTTTTCAGGAAGTTTATTAATAATTATTAATAAAATGATGAAAATAGATTATTATAAAAACTGGAAAATATTGTATCTCTTAATCATTTTTTTCTTCCTTTTACATTAGGATTATACCCTGTATTTTTCCTCAATGTCCTAGTTCGATTCAATATTATTGGATCTAGGAGTACCTATTCTTTTTAATACATTAAGAGGTTTACTAGTTTTTCTTGTAAATTCTCCTTTTTTTATTCATACTTTGACAATAGCAAAAATTACATGAGCAATCTTATTCTTATTATATATATCTACTATATATATCTACTTTGTATATGATATATACAATATATATTTACAATATGTATTTTTTCAACTTTATAATAACTCCAAGTTATAATAATTCCAAGGAACAACTGAACTATACTAAATTACAGATGAAGGAGCAAAATACACTTATTGAACAAAAAATATATATATCTCATCTAATAAGACGAAACTGTTTGTAAACATTATAAACATTTTAATAATTCGGCATGTAACCAGGTATATATGATTCGTAGCATTTATGATTCAATGACATCAAATGACTTAGTCTAGTTTGTTACTATCTTTTAGTTTCCGGAAAGTCCGCTAGGTATCATTCCCAAAAGTAAAGTACGACTCAATATCGAATCTAACATGACTTTATTTTCAATTGTTACAATTTTATAGATTAGATAAAAAATTTTTAGAATTAAGAAGAATGAACTTCTAATGATGAAGAGATCATTAACTACTTATTAAATGCTTTTTTTCCATTCAATATAATCGATTCTAATATCATGAAGCGGATGGACAAAAGCTATTCATCCGCGAAAGTTGTGCATGCATATCTATGTTCATACAGTTTTAATGACTACTTTATGTTTGCGTGATTAATTCTTTTTTAATGCAAGGTGTCGATGTTAAAATAATATTATATTATTATTACTGTAGTAGTTGGAAGTTGCATTTAAGAGAGTGTTAAAAAAGAGATTGCAAATATGCCGACGTACGAAATGCCGCTGATAATACGTATGATGAAGAAGGTATTGTAATATAAGTGTACATTATATTAAATTATATCTTCCTCTTCCATTGCAATTAAATACAATTAAATATTACTGATTCCATGTGCTGTTCAACATTTTATACAAATGACAGTATATCTTCCTGTTGTCTCTCTATCTAAAATAATCAGCAAGAGTCTAATATATATTTTGTAGACACAATTGGTAGCGACTCTCAAGAGAACAAGCAGCATAATATTTAACACTGGTGGTTTCATCAGAAATATTGAGAACTGGGGGGTGAAACATTTGCCATTTAAAATAAGAGTTCATGGACAGGTGCACACTGAAGCAAAGTAAGATTGCACTTATGTGTTATCGATAATGTTAATTATAAATATATTGGAATTGGCTTCTTATTAAATTGGAATATATTGTCAAACATAATTGACAAATCGTTTCAATATCTACAGCAAAAGCAAAAGCGAAAGAATGTGTATATATATATATATATATATATATATATATATTCTGTATTCATTTTGTATTTTATTTGTAGCCATTTTTTTTTACGTTTTGATATACCTCCAACAGAATTAAAGAAAATAGTGGATGAATATCAAAGAGATGTGGATATTGTTAGATTAAAGATATATCAAGAAAACAAAGGTAATAAGATAAGATGTACATTCGATGAAGAGATGCTACCGCCACCTTATAGGTATGATTTATGATTTTCCATGATATATAATCTATTATACAATATCTTAATCAAGATCTTTTTTGTTATTTTTTTATATAGGCCTGATGTGCAGAAACTTATGAAGAAGGCAAATAAAAGTAAGACTAACAAATTCAAGTACAATTCTGGATTGGACTATTATCCTTTCAATAAATAAGTGGATGCATAGATGCATTTCAGTTTATTATAGCATTATGTTATATTTATTTTGAAATAAAATGTAAATACGAAATATATATATATATATATATATATATATATATATATATATATATATATATAAAATATATATTATTTGGCAAGAAAAATAAAAAATTGATATTGACCAATACCTCTTAGAATACAATCGTAAAATTAAAGTGCTTTTGTCCACTGTGAGTGATATCTAATATAAAAATTGCTTATTGATGCATCATTTATTTAACTCATATCATCAGTACATCATGAAAAATTATTTCTTCTAACCATCAATATATATTTGTACAAAATACTTAATATATAGTTATATATCATTCATTATACATACATATATACATACATATATATATATATATATATATATATATATATATGTAATTGTATTTATAATTTTTTATTTCACGTGCAACATGAATTTAATAAGTAAGACAATTTGTTTATAACGTGTAACTGTAACGTGAAAGATATTCAATCGTAACGACAACAGTGGTTAGCCAAAGCCGGTGGCTTCTCATTGATACGATATACTTCATAATATTTAACAAACATTATAACGGCTGTTCAAGCTATTGTTAATCACACGATGTCTTTGTTCTTTTTTAATATACAACACAGGAGCTTTCTATCCTGAGATCTAGGCAATTGTGAAACGCAATAACTTACGCATTGATCGCGTACATGTTACACGCGTAAAAAGATTTACTCTGCGCTATCACATAAGCATGAAGTAGTTATGAAATATTACGTACTCGTTTGAATAGTCACTTTATCATACAAGTACAACATCGTATGTCTATTTTGAATAATTATGCAATGGACTCAAGATACAAACGACGTAAGTGTAACCAAAAGTAATGCATTGATAAAAAAAAAATTAGAGATTTTTTAAAAAATAATTAGGAATTAAAGAAAAAGAAAATTAAGGGATTAAGAAAATAATTAGGGATTTAAAAAAAATATAGTTAACAAATTCCTTATTACGTTAACAAATTCAAATATAATTTATTATAATTCAAATATAATTTTAGCATGGTTCTTTAAAAAAGAAATTACTGGAATTCAAATAATACGGGAAAATAATTCCGACGAATTTGTTTCGAAGAATAGCTTGAATTTTCTCTAGGGAAGTTTACTTTCATATATATGAAGTAAAGAAATAAGTAAAAGTTTCGTTTAAAGTTATCGAGAAAATTCAATTCAAGAAAGAGAGGGAGAGGGAGAGAGAGAGAGAGAAAGAGAGTATTATAAAAAATAAATAATAATGCAAAGATCTGAAAAATTATTCTTACTCAAGAATTAGGAGACATCTTTTTGACTTAAATTACGTTTTACTATTTAAAGAATCTAATACCTTTTGCACGTTTCTGTCTTGTTTTGTTCTTAGGAATATCCTAAGCACATTTGTAAATATTTTGGACCTCGATGAATATTTATTATGCGATGTATGGTATATCTAAAAAAGTACTTGTCGTGAAAACGAAGTCAGAAATGAGAAAAGAGTGATTCTGTCTCCCTCGGGAATGCGAAAGTGGATGTTCACATATGTCTGGTATTGCCAAAATTAATGCCGCTTTGATTAGCGCCCTTGTTACTGCCGTATTGTAGACTTATCACGCCCTGTCCAGCCCTCAACTGCTCCTCCGTAAAGTTACGTATGTTCTTATCCGCTTCTTTGGGACCGATGCTTGGTTTACCGTAATTACCTGCCTGCAAGAAATATATTATGTAAATCAACAAGGTCTTTTCTATTTTCAAATTTTATCTCTGAAGAGATTCACGTTGACTCTTCGCTTACTTAGAATTCTGATTTCTTTAAAATCGACAAAGAGGAGTAACGCATCATATTCTCAGTCGCCCGTTATATCCATGTTTACCGTTTACGGTCACATACCTTTCTTCCAAGAGATTGTAGGCAAATAACGACGGAGTTTAGATTCTGCCTTTCCCAGAGATCCACCGTTTGGAAGGTTTCTTGCGCCGGGACACCCAGCGCTTTCGCAGCATCCAGAAAAGCGTTTATGTTCTCCATGCATTTGAAGGCCAACGACGTCTTGTTGATCTTTTTCACCGAGCCCTCCTTGATGTCGTTCACCAACCTGAGAAAACGGAGAACAAATGCAGTTAATAATGACGATTTCATTTTGCCGTGTTTTTCAAAGAGACTAAGAAATAATCGCGTTCTCCGACGATTATTCGTTTCCGTTTGTCCAAGTACCTGCAAAGCAGGACGCCGTCCTTCAGAATCTCGAAGAAATTGTCCATGTCTCCGTTGGTGTTAATGTCCTCGCCCGTGATAGTTTTGATCCATTCCAGGCATTCCTGCGCCAGCTCCTCGCTGTACTTGCTATTGATCTGCAACATGAATAAATTTCGTATTGTGAAGTTGAATTTATGTATCTAAAGACCACAGTGAGATACAGAACGCGCGCTATCGTATAATCAAATTTTTGCCGATCGTTTTAGCTGTTAGTTCTGATAGAAGTTAGATGAGAAGTCGGTTGAATAATTATGTGATCTTCCAGTGTATCAAATAACGCATCCTATAGAGTCTGCGACATGAAGTTCAGTTACTAGAATCACTGACTTATCTCATCATCGGTTTATTGTGTCTTCAGCAATTTTAACCTGCATATCTTCTTCCATAGATGTATATACTGCCTGATTTTCAGAGAAAAGCGAGGACCAAGCATAAAGATCGATGAATAAAAATGTGATTTCTTTGTAATCGTAATTTTATCGTTTATAACATTAAAAGCAAGATAACTACCGATAAATCATAAATATAGAGATTCCCCGTACATTTGACATTTGATGATACTGATATTTTGTTTGGCATGATATCTTTGAATAATATATAATTTGCTACAGAGTATGTATATATTTTTACATATAACATCGATTTGTCAAAAAATTTGTCATTAAATTTTGACAAGATAGCATCGAAATGTAAAAGAGGAAGAATTAACAACCGCGCGCCTTCTATCCGGGCGAATGATCACCCGCTCATATATGCGTGATTGCCTAAAAAGGAGAGGTTTCCCTTCCCAAGTGTAGACTGACGACATTCATCTTCGTGCAGTATGCATATTCCGTTAGATATACGGTGCCTCGCATTGTGATGCACTTTGAGGGATTCAGTCGCGTGTCCCGCCTATTCGCTATGTGTTTGATTTTATCTTTAGTTCGTCAATATTACATACCTAGAAACTAACAATTCTCATTTAAAGATCTTTTCAAATTCTACTAAATAAAAAAGAATGAAAAGAATTCCATTTATCTGTGAACCTTAATCTGTTTGAAAGATAATATTTCTGGTTTCATTTATTACATTTACCTGTAACATGCTGTCCCGATAATTTTATCAGCATTAGATCGGCAGCGAATCAATCAATTATGGGACAGTTTGCAGGATATCGTTACATTATGTAGCCTGGACGCGCATCCTACATATTCAATTACAATAATATTACCTGGTCTGGTATCCGCGCGAAATTGTTTCCATAGATTGCAGCTTTGAATTTTTGCTGTAAGCAATTCTCACTGTAAAGCAATTCGACAATACTAGCTCGCAACTATTTCGCGGCGGTATGTTTTTTCTGAAAACATTATGTGCCCATAAAGAGTACAAATAAGTGCGCGTGTAGTATACAGATGTAGCCCGTGTGCATTTCGAACATTTCTCCGGTAGACATTGTCCATTTGGAACAACTATTGAAATCAGTGTATAGCGTATAATTCCACGGAATGACTAATAATCGGTCGCGGACAAATTAAAGCGCGCTTCCTCCCGGATCTCATTCTAAATCATCAGCGTAATCGTTTGCAAAATGTGCATCTATATGCGTTCGTACGTGTTGTTTGTTGTTTTACAATCGGCACGAACGGTGCTTATCGCTAGAACGTTGTCGGATCACGATGCCAACAAAATGACAATACCGTATCACATAAAAACCTGTGCCCGTTGGAGTTCGTGATATCTGCTTTCACCTGAACGCAGACTGGCAGGGAATTAAAGTGTACTTTAGCGTTCTCTCTTCCTCATACAAGGTGTGCATCATGCCACTTTGCGATTTCAGCTTTGGTCTGACAAGTCAGACCGAAAACCAAATAAGGACGTCGAATACTATCGAATGCTACTCGTATGTCAACAAATTACAAGCAATGTGTATGCTCGAACCGATGAAGGTTCCTCGCGAGCGCGTTCCAAATCTTATCTCGCGAAAACAGAAAATGAAAATATGCGGTATATCAATACGAAATTCACAATAATATATCCACGCAAGAAATTATCAATCGTAAAATATGAATACACTTGTCAATAATCTCACTGTAACTTGAGTGCGTTCAGGCAGATGGAAATTTTTATCACATTTCGGTGTCAATTCTCGTTAGATTTGAGCGTTCTCACAGTGGATTGCTCATTCTTATTCGCGGTCTCGAGCAATTGAAATCAAAAAGAAAGAAAAAAGAAGAAAAAGATCCTCGTTCACGGTCTTGCGATTTCAAATGAGTTTTACGCTGCGTGCGGTTCGGTTAAAGTCCACGTAAGGTCATTTACTTTTACGTACGTGCTCCGCATAGTTGCACATTCCGCGACGATATCAAGACGCCGACGCGATATCGCGGCTGACACTGTGTCCAATGTGGAACGCGATCGCTTCTATATTTAGGCATTAAGTAAGCGTACGATAATTTCATTAACGTGAAAAGAGCGACAAGCGCGAGGCTTTAGCATGCGCGCGGAACGCGCGTGACACTTCGGACGCGTGTTTCTTTCATGCACGAAGCACCACGAAGCTACGCGTGACCGCATAATGCGGCGTAAATTTCATCTTCCGCTGAGGACAATCCCCTTAAATTTATGAAATTAAATACGGCGTCAGCGAGAGGAGTACTTCGCGGCGTCGATGGAAGTTTCTGAAAAATGATATGGTTGAATGAATTCACCGATCATGCATGTATATTTACGCGTGTATATTTAATAAATTTGATGGATTACACGAGGATGCACTCCGCAATTTTAGATATTTCTTTGGCCAATCATTGTTTCCTTATTCTTTCGCATTATCGGAAAATTGTTTTAGAGAAGCTTGTTTTCTTGGAAGCTTAGATAGAATAATGACGTAAGAGAGCAGGTAGAGAAGAATGCGGGTTACGAGTTCGCGTATTGACAATCGTTTGCATAGTATCACCGAATAAGCGTCTATCTTATCAATATCAAGGCCGGAATCGGTAAGAATAATCGACATTGCGAATACATCATTATAATGAGTCCAGAACGAATATCTGTATACTCGACAAAATAAATTCTCCTCAATTCCAACTCATTTCAATTTGTGAAATCTCCAGCAATTATATCTCTCACGCTATTAATCTTCAGCATACGAATTTCTCATTCAACTCGTGAGTGCCGATTAATCTGTCTGATTGCATTGTATTGAGATAGCTCCGCATTTTTTAGGAAGACGCGAAGATTTGATGTAATGTAACCAACGATATAATCTAGGAGTCTTGATCACGCGCGAAAACTGTTGTGTGCAAATAATTCGACGCGATCAGGAGCAATGATCATCTCGCATCGGATTCCCAGACGGATTGCATCGTTCTCGCGCATGCGATAAAAGAGAAAATGCACAGAAGAAAGGTGCGAAACCAGACGACACCGTACAGATATCCGCCCGATATCGCGACACTGCGATTCTGAATCTTGTAATTCTCCCGAATAGGTCATCCAAGTACAAAGTGCATTCTCCATACTCGCCGGTGCTGCGTCGTCACGAAATTTGTATGCACGTGTTGTTGCGGCAGAGAGGAAATCCATCGGATTTCCCGGATCGGAAGTTTCGGTGTTAACCGAACCGGAAACTTCAAATCGTCCGCTAGACTATCAGCAGTTCAATATTTCCGAAAATTTTTCACTGGAAACCGATCGCACAAAGGAAACTCGCACGCAAGAAAAGACAGCAGACAGATATGTTAAACTGGAAAAATTGTCAGCTGCGTGAGCGAGCGAATTTCACGATATGGTCAAGCAATTTTTGGTTTAGCATATCTGTTTGCTGTTTGTCCTTTACCTGAAAAGGAGACCCCTGCGGCATCGTTGTCGTTTTGGTTCCAATTTCGAGGTTCACGGTTTCGATGAATCGCGCTTGCGTTAAAAATCTACGGCGAACTGGAACGATCCGATGCAACGAATTGTTTGTCGCGAATAATCGCGATACGGAATCAGAACGGAGCGGGCATTATGGCTAACGGAGGGATTTATCAAGATTACGTATCGCAGATTAGGATTTTTCCGTGCGAAACGGAAGCGAAGTATTAATTTACAAAGTAATTCTCAGTTATTTATCACATATGAATAATCCAAGTGCCCGCACATGGATTATTAACACGAGCTGATAGCTTCGATTTTTCCAAGTGTCCCGTTACGCTGGTGACATCATCGTAGATTATCAGCTCGAGTCATAAATTATTTCTCCAGAAAAATAGACAAGGATCCTATGATGAGATCATCACGAGTGACGATCGATGATACAAGTTAGTTGTAGAATCAATAATCTCATACAATATTCGTCAAGTATTCTAAATCAATGTATTTCATAAAAACATATTTTCTTCTTCAATGATTGTTACGCGTTGAAAAAATATTTATAAAAATATCCACTCTATCTTTAATCTTATTTAATTATTAATTCATTTATAGAGAATATGATTCACTTTGTGTTCAAGCAGAACAAGTTCAAGAACAAAATTCTAGAAATAATTTCACGAAAGAATCTAACATAGAAAAATCAGGATGTATACCTTGAACCGTTTTGAATTACATCGCGAAAAAATGAGTGCATTAAAAGCGCGATCAAGCGCTCGCAATTAAAGAGTTAACGCGTTTTCGCCATACGTCTAGCGACATTGACTTTCCGGGTGTATAATGACACGTTCACGGTCACAAGAATTAGGTCAGAGGCCTGCTGTCGTCAATGAACCGCAGGCCAGATTGAAGAAATTGCTCAGCCATATATATGTGAGCAATGTGCTAGCGGAGAATCGTTTTACTTATTGACTGTGATCGTGCGTGTAATTTTGCCAGATGCCTCATAACTGAACGGTTAGTATCGCATCTTAGCTATACAAATGTAAATAGCAGAATTAGAACAAATTAAATAATAAGAGAATTTACGTACATTACGTACATTTACTTAAACGCATGAAAAATGTATCAACGGTTAAAGCCAGAAATGTTTCTGAGTATATCGTCGCGATTTAGTTTTCTATTCTCGAGCAAGTAAACAGTTACACTTCGATTCTTCAATGCCGATAATTGCAAGTCGAGACCTGCAAGTCCGACCGATCTCTGGGTTAACGTCACGTGTCGCACGTGGCGTGTAACCGAGCATAGACAAGAATCTTCTCCCTAAAAGAGTTCCCTGCTTGACGCGATTGTCCTTAAAAGGTATATCTTGCGATCAGATTTATCGATGGATCGATGCGATGCGCGTACCGGCATCATCGGCAAAATCGTTGACCCACTTCGGGCCCGATCGGTTACATAATCCTTGAACGGCTTATCCGCGTATATGTGTTCTTTACCAGCGCGTTTACCAGCGAAGGCTGCCCAGTCGTTCTTGGCCATATAAGGATCTCTAACAATAAACGAGAACTTCTGAGCGGTCAGTTCAGAAAGAGCACCTCCACGCACATCGGAACGCGATGAAAGGGACTCGAGCTATCATTAGTAAAACACGTTGGAGTTGTTTCCGTTTCTTAGACATTGATATCTAATTTCCGGATACTTTTGCGACATCGTCAGATACTTCGCTTGCGTCATTATTCTGTTTTTCCAATCATCGAGTCATGCCGCGGATCGTGCCTCAATGTGCAGCTGGCTGATTAGAATCTACCATTAAATCGAGAGACCGTTAAGATCCTGAGTTAATATCGCTCCTAGGTAACGCGTCGGAGCATTCTTAGCTCATACATCTCGCATCGCGATCTAATGAAAAGCTACATGTGCTGGCGGGGTAAGTTAGACCGTGCTGAAGCACAAGTTACGGGTAATCATCATTAGCTGTTTGTCCCGTTAAAGCCGCGAACGGTGTTCTATAGACAGTAAGAGTCTCACACGGGCCGATGTGTATCCTGGTTTCAGCAAGATCGCGAACTCTCCCACGAACTTTCGAGACACGGTCCGTTCCACATGTTGCTAAACTTTTCCACCCGTATAAAAACTCGCGAGTCAAATGCAGCCCGCATCATCAGGTCATCTCGGATCTGTCGGCCGGCCAAACAGCCAGAGCAGACGTTGGTCGCGAAATCAGATGCGTTTCATTGCGAACGGACATCCGCGGTGTCACAACGAGACGTAATACTGACTCATTTGAGCAGAATTGCGTAATGTCGAGACGGTATTACAATTCGGTACCGGAGTCACGCGAAGTGGCTTGATTACTTAACGGCCGGCGAGTTGTTGGCTTTCGCGTCGCGCGGATCTCCATACGGTCCGCTTAAGAACTTGAATGCATATTCGGATATTCATCACGACGAGACACGGAATAACGTCATCCTTAAATCCGCGCGAGATCGCGAACGCAGCTCGGCAGTTCTGCGAGTTACAAGCCGCGTTCACCTCGAGCAGACGAGCGAAAGCTTGAAACTCGAAGCACTCGAGTATACTTGGACTAAGTATAATTCCAAGTTTAACATCCTTATGGTTTTTTTTTAACGTAACCGTAGCTCTCTTGCCGTTCCAATTCAATTTCGCACATCTGAAATCGATATATCCTCTTGTTTCGAATTCCGTGGCATTCTTTCTCGAAATGCATACACGTTGCGATGTTAATTTATCGACACAAGTATGAGCGATATCCTCACGTTGTTTCTTAGCGCGTGAAAGACTTTGCCTTGTGTAACTCCTCGTGGGAATTACGGGGTCCCGTGGTCGCTAATTGGAAAGAATGCAAGGGCAAACAAGGGGGCTTGACAAGGGGACGACAAGATTCTAAAGCAAGTTGGAAAGTTTGATCTTTCTCTCAGGAATGTCGCTTGCAATTTCGATATCACGTAATCGAATTATCCGTGTTAATGATCGCTGAACGAGTCTGTGCCGGAGAAAAGCAGGGAAATAGTCTCCGAAGGTTTTAAGAGTTCTCCAAGGATAATGGATGGAAGGATAATCCACGCTGTTTGCAATCGGCATAATGAGCTACTCGAGGAACTACGTAATATCGATTACGCGGCATGAAATTAGTTTTCCTAGTTTCGTTTGTACAATCCATTTCCATTCTAGCATAACGTACGACCTCTGTTTCGCTTACTCTACTCGTCGCGCGCATATTTTTGAATAATCGGTTTCAGAATCGGTCTTACATAACAATCGTCCGGATTTTTGTAGAGGGAAGTAGCCGTGCACAAGCATCAATGATCGCTATCATCTCATTCTCATCAAGTCATTCTCCACTTTTCGTTCCGCTATTCCTGCCAAGCTCAAGATCGGCCACTTTTTCCGGCAGCTCAAGTCTCACGATCAGTGTTCGAATGAAGCCGTTTATACCTGAAGGAGTGGCCGAGCGAATCACTTGGCGAAAGGGGAATGTTTACTTGGGCAATAAAATACACGCGCACAAAATCCCGATACCTATAAAACTGTCCATAAGCTTTACGACATTCGGTGGGTGCATGACGTAAGGAAGACGTTATGAATGATTCATAATATGGAGAAAGTTTTCGCCACTAGATCCGCGTTATGTTAATGTTCTGATTCAACGAGTAGACTCTGCGTTGATTAAGCGTTTCCTGCGTCATTTCGTGATGATGCGAAGGTAGATACGGGGTAAGCAAGTGCCCGAATATATTCTTTAATTAAGCTTAGCAAGATGGAATTCGAATCGCCAAGTGTTTGCTTCTGCATAAATGATCGATAATGATGATAACGATGATGATCAATACTCGACACATCGAAATCTTTTGTGTTACATTCGCAGTAATAATGATGGGAAGCAATTCTTGCATCAGCACAGCTTTGCATCAAAAGTCGATAATATATTGTAATTCCGTAATCTGGATTCATCCGCTCGAGGCTTTAATTATAACGCCAGATATCGAAGCGGGATAAAAAAGGAACAAACAAACAAATTGAAGAAGCAAATGTGATTTTATTCTTTAATTCCGACACATATACGAACGTTTTCGAAGCCAAACGCGATAATGCTTATATCAGCTGTAACACTTCACGTAAATGATACTTGGCGCGCGATTATGGCGTTCCGCGAATTTATATCGCGGTTTGTTTGACAAGATTAAACGGTGTTACGTGGCTTTTGTTCATGTTGACTCGATTAATTTGACGTTTGTGTCTCAAAGATCAGTTAGCCTTTGAACATTGAAATTAATTATCATTTGGATACCTTTGTTATAGCATTGTTTACAAATTCGTATTATCACCTCTTCATAATTATTAATTGTATGGTATATTCATAATTATGTTTTCTCATCTTTTTTTATTGCGATTTCAAAGAGATGAGAAGATCCGTAAAATATTTCGTATATAAAATGTCATAACTGTTTATTCTGAACAACTCTTTTCCCTACGCTATATTTAATGAAATCTTGATCTTGGACTAATTAAAATTTTGATGTAATTACAAGCTTGGTCTAGAAAGATCATCGCAGATTGTAGATCGGGCAATTTATTTGCTGTCCGCACGAAGATGCGTAAGAATAACAAGGCACGCGTAAGAATCCTTGTTCTCCGTTATTCTCTCTTAGAACGGAAAGCACTTTATTCTACTTCCGGCCGTTAATACAGATATCCTCTTCGGGGATGAAGCATCTCTATTTTTAGAGTACGAATATAATACCACACATTCATCGTGCGACATGGTGTTCGTAGAAGATCGCGAGAGAACTTGTGATCGGTAAGTTACTAAGAAATCATATTTCGAAGAAGATTTTTATAAGTAATAAATAAATAAGTAATTAAATGTACAAAACGAAAAAACATCCAGGATATTAAAGTACAAGCATAAAAGAAGCATTTTTCTATATATATATGTAGGGAACAAAATATTTTCTAGGGATACATACACATATGTAAAATGAAAGAGCAAGATCGATAAAACAATGCATCGGGATAAATAAGATGTTGAGAAAGATCGATTTCCTATCCTGTCTCGATAGTTTATAAACATTTATACGCTAATCGATATGCTTATTATCTGTCGCTTAATATCGTCCATCGTGTTAACATTACGCTATAAAATCGCGAACGCATATTGCATGTACAATTGCCGATGCAAATTGCGATTTATACAAAAGTGATTCCAGTGACTGAAGTCTCGCTTGATCGTGATACCAATCGTGATATTGAAAAAGTGGCTGACAGAGATCGTGCCACGCCTGAGGTCGCCTTCGCGCGGATAGGTAGAATTTTTATTAATTTCCTTCGTCTTGAAGAAATAGAGACTTGCATCCTCGAGATAGCAAGGTCTATGATGTTATCGCCTGATCATCGATAATCAAACGTTTATTCACTCTTTCGTCGGTTTATGCAAACAGAATCAACAGGCACGTTGAACCTGAGCAATTATGGGAGTTGGTCATGGCGCACAGAGCTTTTAATTTATGGTTCTGATTGCGGTAATTATGTGCTCAACGCTACCTTGAAATCACGGCGTATAGCTGTTATCTTGGATTAGCTTGTGTTGTAGGTTTACAAACGATCGAGACAATAAATTTGCTGATCAAACAAGATCGCATCTTTATCCCATCTACTGACAATGATTTTCTTATTTCGATATAATGACAACAAATGATAAAATTAATGGGCTTAATAACAATGGTAATGTATTATGATAATGTATTTGGATTTACGATGTTTGTTTTTGTTCGAATGAAGAAGTAATTATTTCCTCTTGTTTATCTGTTGTGTATCTAATGTTACTTCATTAGCGGAATTGTTCGTGGAATCTTTTTATAGAATTTTTACATGTAATATATTGACGAGTTTGCATCCCCTCGATAACAGCTTCATAAGACAACTGTAGTCTGTATTTCTGTACTTCTTTTCTCTAAACGTTAAATTTCTTTGTAATTAAAATTCCGATTGTAGTTTTAATTATGCGTTCATTTGAGATTAAGTTATTTTTCTCGCCAGAGCTCCTGCATCGGCGATTCGTAATATACGACGTCACAATTAATCTTAATGCATACGACGCGCTATTCTCAGACAAATGATTTTGTACCAGTGAAGTATAACGAGCCGACTCAAACTGCATTCCGTAGACGATAAGCATATCTTGCTTCGTAATGAATGCGAGCTTCCCCAGAAACCTTGCGCCGAATGTGTCTCAGTATAAAATACAAGACGATTCTTCCCACAATCCTAATTTTTACTATTACTTTATTGTTACTATTTTTCGCAATTGCGAGCTATTAAAGAATCATTAGTCTTCCTAAATTGCTCTTTGTCTTCCCATTTTTAAAGAAGGAACGATGGAAGAGCGGGTGAAAATATATGATACGCAATCCCCAGTCGTATTATCCAAGATGCTCGGGATGCAATTTATCAATAACAATATTATTTATTGCAATATACATGTATATATTATACATAATTTCGTTGCTTAATATATTTTTTATTTCGAACAAGATGCTACCACAGCAAGATAGATAATGATGTAACCGATCACGACAAATTTGAGCGCCTGACGAATGGGATTGCGAGAAAATCGCGATATATAGAAGGGAAGGAACACGATTGATAAAAATGAGTCACTGTTCATATATGCGGTAACGTGTGGTATATTTCCATTCGCGGCGAGCATTGATTATTAAGTGGCAGCGAAGTTCTCGCGCCTCTCGAGAAAGATGATGCTTATACGTGCCCGTAAGCATTAGCACTCCAAATACTCCACACGTAGAAATGTCTGAGAGTGTTAACGCACCTTGAAGAGATTATCAGCGAGAAACGTTCTTCGTGCACAGGGGATGCGGTCTTTCCTGTTCTGTTTAGCCGATATAATCTAGACTTCAGCAACTTTAACAATTTAAACATTGACCCAATTATTCGCCTGCAATTTCTTTTTTATTCACAATTTCCTTTTTCCGTTCTAAATGGACACGAGAAATTATTCATCAAAGATTCGCTGTACGCGGCTTTCCTGTCCCCTTCTTCTCTCCTTTTTAAATAGTTTCCGAATAAATTCTGCGCGACTTTGCAACGTCATAATCGCCGGATTAACACGCAAATTTTCCACGGTATCTTCTTCATGATGAATATTCGGTCAGGTCGGCACAAGGTGGGCCCCTATCGCTGCAAGATAATGCAATTTCGGGTGCGGTACCGTGCTGGAGAAATATTCGCGAAGGTGCCGGAAGGAGGTGGGACGAAAGAGGGGTACGAAGCCGGCCGAAGAAGAAGTGTACCATGGCCAGCGGGTTTCGCGAGGGACGCTCCCTTCTTCGGCAACTGGATCTCATTTTAATTCCCCTCGAAAGGAACGGGCCGCCTGGCAGCTGTTGCCGCTTACGGAACGAAATGCGCGCGTGCATCGCCGACCTGCACGGGATACCTGAGGTGAGGAAAAGGTACCATTGTCGAGGCGCGGAGCAACGAATCGGTTCCTTAGAGACGTACGATTAACGTAACGCGCGGATTTGTGTTTTCTTGAAGAAATAACGCGCTCGAATTCCGGCAAAGTCAAAGTTTCGTCAAAGCTTTGTCATTACGATCGAACTGTCTCGTTGGAACGAATTTTTCAAGGCTGCATTGCGTGCACGTGTGTGCGCATGTACGATGTTCCTGTGATTGGGAACGGCGTTATTCTTGTAAGGGAGATATCAGGATAGAAATATTACTTTCCATTTGGTTCCATTTGGATGAAATGAGATCAAAAACGTAAATGGTTTACTCTCTGCCGAGTCGAGAAAACGACTGCTTCGTTTCTCACTCGAGAGCAAACTGCACACTGCAACTGATCGCATTTGCCAGACTGGAACCAGCCAGATAAGAATCTCAAAATGTATATCACTTGATCGCTCAATTCTTGAAAATTTTTCCTTATTATCAACCGCATTTTTATTTTACTTTGTGTTCACATCCGGACGAGCGTCGTCGTTCCATGTACGCACCTACATGGACATATGCTCCCAAGTGATTTATGATGAGTGCGAATCGCCTCGCTTTAGGATTGCGAAATCGGGCGAACCTAAAGCACAAATATTTGAACACAGCTGCGAGATAAATGTTGCGCGTAGCCTGTTGCGAGAGAATACGCAACGGTACCGCTTTCTCTGCGGACAGCGATACTTCATGAAAAAAAGAAAAAGAAGAGAAAGAAAGAAGATAATCGCAGTGCACTTTGAGATTGCTACATCATGGAGAAGGAAGAAAGGGGCTTACTAGTTGCTGAAGCAAAGAATCCTCCTAAGCACAATGAGATATAACTATTTAAAATCAATTAATATCTTCTTACTTTATTATTATTCAAGATGTCGCGTGATTATGTGTCCGTTCGATTAATTTACGAGTAGATTAGACACATATGAGCTATGAATGAACGAGTGCGAGGAAAGGTTCCATTATTTAACGTCTCTCGGATCAATTCTAAGTTTTCATCCCAGCACGAAGTTATACCAAAGTATCGTATGTGTATATATATGTAAGTACATCAAAATAACCGTCACTGGGACCAATCATGATACATCGTGATTCATGATACAGTCCGCTAACAACACAAGCAATCATCGATTTCTTGCTTCTACGATAGCCGTACTAACAGCGCGTGTCATTACTTTCAAGCATCTCTACGAAGATAATTGATCTCACATCGAGAAACGTGCTACCGACGCGATTTCCAGCTGAATTGACTACCCCCGACTGGCCGACGCCAGGTCAGGTAGACGTCAGCGTAAAAGGTGTAATCGGGATGTACGCGTGTATGTAAATTCGCGCGTTTATCCGGGCCGCGCGGCTGCGCGGAAGTGCAACCCCTTCAGTAGGTCGAGTACCTACCCCGCGGGGAGATGCGCGCGTGACTAGGTCAGGGTGGCAGGAGTACTAGCGAAGCGCCCGGCGCGCGGGGAGAGGAGCGGATCAGCCGGATCCATTTGGTCCATTTCGCGCGTGACCCTCACCTTCCTCTGCGCCTCGGCAGCGAATCCGGATTTGGCGGCTCTGTTGCAGGCCATCGTCTTGCTGTTCGGCAGCCGTCCGGAGCGGAAACGCGCGTTCACACACGAGAGATGAGGGAGGTGAGAGGTCGCAAAGTCGAGCTCCTCTGAACAGCAGGTACCAACGTTCGCACTTCGGCGGTCGCGACACGACTGGAGGCAACCGCCGGCGAGACGGCGACGCGACGCGGCTCCAGAGTACCCGCGACGCGCCCATTGGCCGCCCGCGCGCGCCCCTCGACGATATCGAGCTTTCGTCCGGCGGCGCGTTCCTCTGGCCGCACGTGACCTCTGTTCTCCTCCGCGGACCCGCTCCGGAGGTGACGTCAGACGGCGGTACAAATTCCTGGAGGTGCAACCGGACGAGCAGGTTGCCTACGAATTCGCGCTGCCTGTTGCTGGATTCGTTTCTCACCGACCGAACAACGGAGAGCTAGAATCCTGCACTTCTCGTTCCATCTCGCTTATGGATTCCGCCTCGCGGAAACTCTTTCTCTCGCCGCTCTTCTCTTCCACGTGCCAGAATACGCGAGAAAGCACGCTCCGGAGGAAAGGGATCCTTCAGCGAACTGAAGCGGGACTGTACGCGAGAACGTACAGTCCGAGATGTTCGCCGTGCGAATGTCGTTTAATATCGCACTTTGATATTTTCTACCGATATTTCTTGTCTATTTCCATAGATTGCACTTGGACTAGTACACGTGCCATGAATAATAAAATTTCCGGTTCATGTTTGTCCTTCCGAGCCTCCTTCGATTTTCTTGCTTATTAACTAAACGATTGACGAGACGGAGATTATGCGAGGCTTGGAATTCTAGCGGAGTTTCTTGGGAACTAGTTTACTAAACATTTTAATCATCTTGTTTTATTTTTTCTCTCTTTACGATATGGCTCTCTATGGCTAATATCAATTCTTACTTGTGCATCATGCATTTTCTAAATGTTATATTTCAGGAATGTGAGCATTCGAAGAACTAACGTAAAAGTTTTTCCGAAAAAAAATCTTGATCTGTTTCTCTATCTTTTCTTTGCGATTAAAATCTATTCGACTACAACAAGGGAGATAATATCTTGGATATAATGATAGATAAAATTAGATTTTAGACGTTTCATAACATGTTTTATAATTTCAACATTTTTCAAGCTGACTCGATCTTTTGAACTCAAAAGTAATTCCTCCGAGAAGAAACTTCCTTTTTCTCTATTTCTTATAATGAAAGTCTGTTCAATTATAGCGTAACGTATTTCAAGTAACTCAGAAACAATGCACGTTTTAAGACATGGTATACTTTAAGGCGGGATAATTTAAACTTTAGCGGTCTTCGTGTTAAACCACAGCTCGTTGCCCGAAAATTCGAGAAACAAAAAGACTTTCCGAGCCATGTCGACCTCAGCTTCAAAATTTCGGAGGCCTCGATCCACGCGCGCGTCTTCGACCATGCGATCGCTTGAAGAACAAACGACCTTCTTCACGGCCTCGCTCATGCTTCCTACATGGAGCAAAAAGATGCCCGATGGGTCATGGAACCTTCGATGGACTATATAGGCTTCTCTTCGGGCGCTTCTCCGCTCGGTTGGCCCTCATCGTCGTCGCTCTGCGTTCCAGAACGAGTTCTGGAAACGAAACTGGTATCACGCTCAATGTGTGAATCTGTATATAGATGTGGGATGATAAGAAGCGATAATAAGAAACTTGTGATAGGCGTTATAAGTTTGGTAAACTACATTGTAACGATAAAATATCGTTCGAGCACGGCATCGGCGATGGCTTTTGAGTTATGAGTCATAGCTTGCCGTAACTCGCGATCGTGGTCGACGAATTTCACAAACGGATATTTAAAATGCGAAAAAGAGTTAACTAGTATATTTGTTACGTGCAAACCGACGAGAGGAGAGAAGAATCTTGAATATATTCCTGAGATCCCAAACTCGGGAGCATTCACTTCGTTAATAAAAATTTATCACGAATGCGGTGTGAAACGAGAGGCTTTCCCCTCGGAGCGAAGTAAAATCACTCCTTATCCGAGGAAAATCTCAGATTGATCTAGATTTTCCAGAATAATGGAAAACGGACGGACCTCGCGACGGATCTAAGAATCCGATCTGCCTGGCTTTAATCCGCAGACGAATCACAGCATTTAGGACAAATCTTCGCGATGCAATTGAGAAATACGAAACCGTCGCGCCCTTATCACTTTCTTCTCTTCCTTTTTTTTATTTCTTTCTCCTTGCCACAAAGGTGCAAGTTGCAGTCGCTGGTCCGGCGCACACTTTACGATCGCGTTCCGGTCTATTTGCATTTACACCAGCATTCTAAGGACGCTCGGAGCCCCGGTGAAAAAGCAGTATCGTACCGTAGGGAATGCCAGGAATTTTCTTAATAATAACTTCCTCCTGTATACAGACCGACTGAGAAATCCGGGCTCGTTCTGCGATGGTGTACACACGTGCGCTTGCATCCTTTACTTGACGTTTTCGCTTGAAACGTATGGCTTGCGCGCGGTGCAAAAGAAAAATATCCCCAATATAATAAATACTTTCGCTGTTGTTATTTAATACCGAAGCGAATGCAGAACGTGGGATACGATCTTAGCTATGTTAGAACTTTTCGTAGTCTGAAAAAGCTTTTTACACGCTTTAGATAAGTCATTTTGTGATCTGTGCAAAGGGACCCTTGGATCTTGGACATTTATGAATTGAATTAATTCGTAATGAATTAAATGAATTCGTTCGTGTGTTGATGAGTTTATGAAGATGAATATATATTATATACATGTAATTCTTTTATTAGAGTGTAACCTTTGACAGAGCACAGGATGTTATCGTCTCGCGTTATGTTTAGCGCGTTGATTATACGAACGCAACTATATTATGCCTGGACATTTGGCCTCATACTGAATAAACGTGCGCTGTATTTGAAATCGATTACGATCGGCCTTCGAGGTATGCACTAAATTTCTGTTTACGCACATCGATATACATGTCACGTATCGATGACTCAATCGCCCGTATTGGAATCCTTGCGGGATATACGCCCGTAGACGCGGCAGAACGTTAATCATTTGCCTTCCCCGAGACACAGCTTGCTCGCGATGTTCGCGCGAACGAATCCGCGAATCATGAAAATTTCATCGTTGCTCGCCGCGAGATCTAACGCGATCGCGCCAGCAATCCGCGATAGAAACTGATTTGACAAGAGCGCGTATACCTATCCGCGATACGTGAAGGCGCGATTTGCAAAGGGATGTCGCATCGGACAGTGCACGGTGATGCACGCGCAAGGTCGCGGCCACGTGCATTAGCAGCAAACAAGAAAGCAAGAGAGTATCGAGATAGGAGCGTCTACTTTTTCCGTACGAACAGTGCCTTGTACGCGCGCATTCCGCGCGTGTACTCACGCGATTCGCGATAGTCGCACGCGAAGAAGCGTTAAGGGCAAAGGCCTGGCTCGCTCTCCCTTTGAGGAATTCAGCGGAGCGAATTCACGTGGTCGAATTCAGCGGAGCGAACGATATCCTCGCCAGCGATGCAACGCATTTGCGTACGTCAGATAATAGGATCATAAATGTATCGACACATACACACACTCTGACGCAATTATCGCGATTATTGCCACCTCATGCGATCATTCCTCTCGCACCTTAATTAGACTTTTATACTTGTCACGATAACGCACCAGGCTTCCAGCTGCGACCGGCGAAGCGTCCCTCGAAGTTTTATCGAGTCGTGACGAGGCGCGTTACAAGCGCGAGTTCTCAGAGCTCGCGCGTGATCTTCTCGCTGAATGCTGACGGTATTAATTTCGAAATTCGAACTGCGGCGTGCTCCTAAAAGTGTATCGCCATTTTCGAATTGTTGCTACGTCGAATGAAAGCATTGTGCTAGTCCACGGCCTCAAGATTTTATTAGCGAGAACAGATTGCGCTAATCTCGAACTGATGCTATTTAATGTGCGGAATAATGTACACGTGTAATAATGTTTTATGTTTACATGAGAGGAAACGATATCTTTTGTATTAATATGGAACGTTGCCACATTTGTTTCATTTGTTTCACTTAATTTCATTCGATTTCAATATGCTATTAAAATATATATTTATCTGCAAATGCTAAGTGATATTAGTGTGAACAAGATTGTTAGAGGCGAATCCCAGTCGGATCTGCGTTTATTGTATGCTTTTTGTTTATTGATTCAGTTACGGTTTTCTTCGGATTAAGGATGGTTGAAACCGGATCAAAACCAGTTCGGGTAACGTCCTTGTACCATAGAAATACCTGACCGAGAATTTACCTTTTTATGTCGGTATTCATGTATTTATATTCGGAGTTCACGATCCTTTAGACAAATAAGCTTGCTAAAACTCGATGAGTAATAGAGAATGTGAATAGCCTTTCTGTAAAATATCTTTCTTTTCTTGTCATCAGACATCATTTAAGAAATCTAAAGGAACCAGATTTCTTGCGCAAGGGTTGAATTATCCTGTGACCTAAATATAAAAGTTAAAACATCTGCTATGGTTTGATACATCTGGCATGATCTTCCAAATCTGGCGCCACGTTAAGCCCTATACCCAACAAAGGGAGCACGTGCCAAGGTTGCCCTAAGCACAGATGGTAACTTCCTAGGCGAGAAATATATTTAACAGCTTGACTTTCAGCAAGACTATGGAAAACAGACGGAAGGGAAGAAATAAATAAATCATGAAGACCGAATGTAAATCGAACGCCGTGATTTCTTTCGTTTTAATCGAAAAACGTTATGTAAAATTCTTAATTCGCGAATGCCGAATGACCTTATCTATTCGATCATCATTTCTTCGTGACGCGTGCCAGATTTATTTTTGTATTCATTATTTGATAATTAGAACGCAAAAACCAAAGTATGCTACGTCAATGACGACATAAATGCATAATTTTTCGGTAATTAACAAGTAAAACACGAGTATTTCACAAAAATCCATTTGAAGAAACGAAAATTGCAAATAATCATTTTTTTATTTCCTCATGTTTCCCTTATTTTTTTTATTTTCTCATCCACTGACTTTCATCGTTTTATGAGACACCGCGTTTCAGATTCGAAGTATGATCACGGGCTTAAAGAAGAAAGACTGTATAAGAAAGAAACGTGGAGGCATCATATTTATATCATATTTTTATTTAAGCATTTTGTCCCATATCATTTTCAGTCATATTACAATATATTACAAGCAACATAGTTACCTGTTTGATGTTGTACGCAGTATATAACTTTATTTTTATATATGACTATAATCCTCTAGATCCTTAATGTGTTATATTAATGTATGAAATCGCAAAAACCAACAATATCTCTCAACAAACTATGGAGACGGAGCTTGGAAACGTATATCGATCGTTTTACACTTTGTATCAAGTGAAATCAATCCCTCTGTGACTTTTTCCTTTTATATAACGACGGCGAATAACAATCCGTGATATGCGTGACGTATGACGTATATGTGTGTGTACGTCAAACCAATAAAATATGATATTTTTTCTCTCTTTCTCGGCGAGATATGTACTTTACATTTCGCAAGCAACGCATCCTCATCAGAAGTGACGCAGTGATATCATCGTTATGGCATTTGTGATATGCGTGAAAAAATCTATCCTGCAAATCTATCCTGTTTGATTTATCCGAAATATTGGAAAAAAAATCATCCGTTCGATGACGAGCGAATGAATTGCTCGATAACTGAATCATCTCGCGCTTCGATAATATCGCGATGAGACATTTTCTAGACAACTTTATTACATATCGGAATACAGTCTACAGTTTGTGTGTGTGTGTGTGTGTGTGTGTGTGTGTGTGTACACGCGCGCGTGCGTGTTTTCGTATGTGTTAGTTAGGTACTTATCGATATACTCTTAGATATACAATAACATCCGGCAGGCTTAAATGATAGACGTTGCCGTTTGAATTCATTTAGAAAATATCAAAAGATCATGTAACTGGATAAAAAATAAACTCGAGAAACTTGCGTTAAATGCGCGTTGCACTTCGCATCGTTATAAAAGATTTCTTTTTCCTTTCCGTGACCGTTGACGCAAAATTCAAGAGCGCCGAATATAGAGGGGGGTCAGGTGCGTATTTGTATGTGTGTTCATGAATTCCGGTATATATTTCCCGTCTATTATGTATCATTGTTGTCATTGTCATCGTCGTCGTGGCCGTCGTCATCGTCCTCATTGTCTGGAATCGCAACATGTACACCGTGTGAGTTACGTCAAGGAAGAGCCCATGGCAGTGAACGGAATGGGTGTAGATACAAGCTACGATCCTATAATAGTGTGATGATCCTATAATTACGTGATTTGATACATTGCTTTTGCATGCATTGTTTATGATATATCCCTTCCGCGTATTTATCTCTCTTTCTCTTTCCCTCTCTTTTACGCTCGCTATTTCATCATCACTCGTTCACATGGTTTTTCAGGGCTACAGTAAGCATAACGATCGATCTCTCATTACGATTAGTTTCATGATATGACGTCTCAATATGTAGTAAAGTTACTCTCAGGGGACCGCGCCGGAGAAAGCCAAACCATATAATCCGCGTGTGTACCTTATGTTGATATAATTCAGCTCTATACAACGACGTAATATCAAAACTTATAAAATACCCAAAATCACACCGCACGAGGGCGAGTCCCCTGACCCCGCATTCGCGCGATATACCATGTACTTGTCTCTGATATGCGTTTTTAGTGCCAGACTTGTTATTGGTCGTTACGATTAATACGTATGCGATAGATTATCGTGGATATCGAGTGGACAGTTTGTCCGCTTGCAGCAGCAGTTTCCGGACAGCACTGTCCGGAACTTCATCAGTTGGGACGAGCGTGGCAACACGATCGTTATTTGAATGCCGGTGGTGGTGCTCGTTGTCCGTTTGCTTTCGATGTATCCTCGGTCATGACCGTCACTAATTCCCCTACCGCTTTGCCAAGATCGCCTAAAATAGAAAAAGGATACTTATTGCCCGATTTTTTCAGCATTGAAACTCAGGATTTTTATATGCACGATTAGCATCCCGATGTACAGATGTACGAGAAAGAGATAAATTGGATGAAGCGAGACGAAAAAAAAGGATGAGGAATGGTACGGATGTACAAACATCGACAAATTTACGCGGTTGGTTAATGCACGATTGTAGCATCGCCGGCAACTTGGTCCATTATGATGTTACCTAGGCATCGTTCGTGCATGTTAAGCAAACACGATAGTAAGTAATCTCACCTTACATCCATTCCGTAGCTTGAAAACAGGAAAGCCAACGAGTTATTTTCCGATCATATCAAAAAGCAAAGAAGTAGTACATGCATTATAGTAATTAAGTGTAATAGTTGACTGTGCTGCACGACAGACACGATCAAATTCACACCGACTCAACGAACCTGCCATGTTCAGCAAATTGCCCACATTATGGATAACGCTGTGAGAGTGCGGCGGTGGTGGTGGTCTCTCTAAACTGCTGATTCTGCCCTCGTTCGAGCCTCCACCACCTGTGTCCATATACCCGATAGCAATAAGCTTTTCCGGTCTCAGATAGTATTCGATTAAATATTAATACATGTGCATATATGTGTACAGTAGGGATTCTTCACATAATCTACGCATGATGAACGAAGATACGAAGAATGACGAGAATTAAAGGAATGTAATTGTCACGTGTCAACAAACAATTTAAATAAATGTTATATTTGTTTAATTTATCGATTTCCCGATCTATTAACTTGCCATCGAATCTCTACTGTGTCGGTATCTAGTTAGTGTAAGTATCGCCGGAAAAGTGTTACATCGTTGTAAGTTATGATGAATATGATAACAATCGCAGTCCGATTGACTGAATGCATTAGCAATGATCCCAAGTGAAAACGCCTTGACGTATCTTAGATTCCAGATATAATCCCTCGTTTATTCCCCAAGAGTCGCGCAATCAAAGCGAAAGATTACTAATGAATGTACCTGGAGAATCGTGATAATGACCGTTCATCTTCGCTGGTGAATCGGTCGCCAATTGAGACGCCGTCACGCTTCGAGTTTGCAAAGTTCCAGTTTTAGATGGCGAGGAGGCGCTTGGCTGAAAAATTGAGATAAAAAGGAAAAGAATAGTTAATGCACGTTTTTGAGGTTCATAGCAAATTTTGTATATTTGACAATATCTTATTTTGTCTTATTTCGTCTTTTAAATCGTTGAAAAAGTTAATACGCGTACAAAGAAAAATCGATATAGTATAAATATAATCGAGAGTATAAATATAATAAAAGGAATGTTTGGAATGCCATTCGGTGGTCGATTTACCTCGTCCAGAAGCTGCCTGAGTCTCTGTAGCTGTGCCTCCAACTGGCGATTATGGTCCTCGAGTAATTGCATGCGCGATTCTAGCCGTTCCTTGTGCTGCTTTAATAGATTCGCCTCCGTTATCATGTCGCAGTCAGGCTGTCTAGTGCCACGACCGTCTTCTGGTGTTGAGCCCGGCGTTTGCTTCGAGCGTAGTCTTTCATATTCCGCTTGTAGCGTCGCGTTCTCCTCTTCCAGTTCGCGTATCATTGCTTCGAGCTCCTCCCTTTGCTCGGCATCGATCGCGGCCATTACTTGAACCGGGCTTCTAGGCATGTTTATGTTGTCGCCGCCGTTTAGGCTCTGACAGTAATGCGCGATTAACTGATGCTCGTCATCGCTGTCCGGCGTAGAGTTGCTCCTCGTGCGCGATAGCTCGACCTCGGCAAGCCGGGACGCGTACATTTCAAGCCGGGAGTGCATGTCTTGGCTGAGCGAGCTGTGCTGGGGCGAAGGCGCCGGGCTCTCCAGCGCATCTCCCTCCAGGACAGTTTGCACAGGCAGATAGCCAACTCGAGGATGCTTCTTGAAGTATCGCTTAGATTTGAACTTGTTGCGTAGCGCGCGTGTGAAGTCACGCACGTCTTCACCGGAAGTCGTCTGTAAAGCAACGAAGTGTTACCTTGGTATGCAATACAAATCGTTTCTCTCGATAATCCTTAAACGAGCAAACGGATATTTACCGCGGTGCAATATTCTTGCATCGGATGCGTCAGCTTGTGATTTTTCGCCTTGCGTCCTGAGAAGAAACAGTTTTGACACATGTCAAAGTTGAAGCATTTCAAGCAACGGTATCTGAAACAACAAGTCGTATATTATTAGTAATCATCTCGCGATTCCAAATGCATCGTCAATTCTCCTTGCCATACGATGAATTTCAGGGATCGCCCGAATCACCTCACCTGAATCCTATGATGGGATATTCCTTGCATATGTTGCACTTGGCCTGATGCTTGGCGGTCTCCGCGGCGGATAATCTGTGCAGTACGGGCAGCCAAACCATGCTTTGTGGTTCCTGTTGCAGCCAGCTCAGGAAGTGCACGGCTTCTATCTCGTTTTTGTCCTTGCCAGCTTTCTCGAAGCAACTACGCACGCTGGGCTCGATGTTCGAGCCTCCGAACGCCGCGACTTCGCCCAGTTGTCTCGGTACTTGTATGCAGTCATGCAGCAGAAGTCCCAATTTACGTTGATCCACCAATCGATTAGGATCCGCGATCAGACGGAACAGATCTGACGAATAATATGGAGTAATCGTTACGCGATTGTTAAATTATGAACCTATTATGAAGTACGGTAAGCCTCGGCGTTCACTCACATCTGTACTTTTCCTCCAGATGACCCTTGCACAGCAGGACCAAACCCACTTTGAACGAGAGCACTCGGATCTGACCAGTCCGTTGGCTGAAAATTGCGATATAGGAATCGTAAATGCCGCAAATACACCTTAACGAGACCATATATCATTTTTATCGCAGAAATCATTCAACACGTTCCGCGACAACAAACATAACGTTCCGGGGATCGCTAGTGTAGCGTGAAAAATTGTACGATGTATCGCAACATCGGATCAAGAAATTGCGCGAATGCATGCACATATTTCCCAACTGACGATACGGGAGAGAACCCACAGGATGGCAAGCTGTATGACCAGCCGCAGACTTGTGGAGTACATTTGCTCGGTTTACCTATCGTATACATTGAGGAGCCAGTTGATGGCCAGATCGATGCACAGCGGCATGGACACCTGCGTCGTGTTGTCCGCCGCGATCACTTCGTACAGCGACGTCAGTACCGTTACCATGTCGGGGATGTCGATCAGCTTGTCGTTCTGTGCCCGGAGCCCGTGTGAATCAAACTGTTCCAGCGCGGTGGAAAGGCTCAACATGTCCACTGAAACGGCGAGAGAAGAACACGTGTGCGTGAGAACGTGCGCCTATTCATTCACGCGAGAGTCCTTTATCTCCGGGATATCTGTCCTGTCTGTCTCGTGGAACATCAGGAAATGGAAATCGCACTGGAAAGAAGCTCTCGCGTGTCGCCAACGTGATAAATGCGCGTCGAATGTGTTAAGAGTAAGTGACACCTAATATCGTCGCGCGTCACGGCAGTATGCCGTTGCGGGTGGACGCGTGATTAATCGAGAAAATTATGATGGTTAATGAACGCACGGCGCTAACCGGGCAGCAATGAGGAGATGATTGATCACCCGATGGATGCGCAAAATACTCACGGCACAGTCGCTTTTGCACAGTGCGCAGCTTCATGGCGGTTCGGTACGCGGAGAAGCGGACCTCGTTCAAGTCCGCGAGAGAAGACATCAGCTCTATCATCTTCGGATGATCCCAATGCGTGGTTTCCAACTGATGGCTGCAACAAATGGCTTTCGCTTAAACAATCCTCTCAACCATATCCGCATATCCGCGTGGATCAATGGAATTATGCAAGCCATGTCATTTTCTTAATAGGATATAATATGTGATTTCCTTTCTAAACAAGAAACCTTTAACATTCCTCATACAATTTCAGCCTTCAAATTCAATTTAAGCAACGATGTTTGATAACAACTTATTAACAACTTATTAACAACTAATTGCTCAACGAATATTAGCTGTAAAACAGTTAATTATTAACTGACAAAGTTGATAGCGATAAAGTAATTACTCTTAATTAAGTATATAAAAATACACAATATTCGAAACGACGTTTCTCAGAACCGTCTCACGATGGCTCGCTTGTGCCACAGAGAGAACTCCCGATCATTTCGGCGATAATAAAGCGGGCCGCGCGATTTGGAAAACTGGCTGCATGAGATGCGAGTAAGAGAGATCGCTTACTTGATATAGTAAGGCACTTTGGCGGGTGTGAGGGCTCTCTCCCATGGTGGCTCTACGCTGCTCGCGAGGAAAGCCTGACTACCCGGAGTGCTGCCATCCTTCCCGAATCCGCTTAGCAACTTGTAACGCTCGTCAACCGCGACTTGCAGCACCTTCCACCTGCGAAGATGCAAGAAAAAGTTAACGCCACCGCTACTGTATCGTCCTATATTTCCGAAAGCCCACCATTAGACGCTGTTCTCGAGGCACCCCAAAAGTAAGCTCTGAGATGGATAAATTTCAGATTCTCATCTCGGATCCGCCGTATGGAAAGCAGCGAGACGAGAAATAGAAATAGAGATAGAGATAGAGATAGAGAGAGAGAGAGAGAGAGAGAGAGAGAGAGAGAGAGAGAGAGAGAGAGAGAGAGAGAGAGAGAGAGAGAGAGAGAGAGAGAGACACACACTCTTCCTTGCGTCTTGCGCGAATCTGTAAGACGCTCGTAAAGAGCACAAGCGTCTCTACCGCTTTCGCATTGTTACGAAGTAGCGAGATATATCCCCGTCAAAATTAAACTTCGCGATCCCTCCCTCGGTAGCATCCCTCTACGAAGACGCAACTGTCGCGTGTATTGTGCATGTGGTCTAGGAAGGCGAGACGATGCGTGAGTTTGGAACGCTCCTCGGATTCGAGTCGCCGGCTGGTAAATTTTTACGCGCCCCCATCAAGCCTGCTACCTGGTGTTCAGATCTTCGAGTTTCGCCAGTAAAGCGTGAGAAACGATGACGCTGCTCGACGCGAAGACGCTCGCCTGGTCGTTCGCGTCCTCGATGTTCCTCTGGATCGGTACCAGACGCTCGCCGAATTTCTGCAACTGCTCGAGCAGCTCCGTCGCCTCGTTGGCGTCGCTCGGATTCTGCCAGCCGCTCTGAATCGCCTCGGCCGCGGCCATCCGCGAGGAGAGATCCTCGAGGGACTTTTGGAAGACACATATTTTCTGCAATCAGAGAAACGGCAGTGCCAACGTTAAATCACAGCTGCGCTGAATCGCCCGCTTGGCGGTTCGTGTTTTGTGAACGATAGAATACGATCGAAGCGCAATAAGTTATATACAGGTGTGATAATAATGTGATCGGAATGATCGTTTCCTTATTAATTAATAGATTCTCCGATATTCATTTTACCCTCGAATAATATTTCATTTTTGGAAGATACTCTGCTATTGACCCATTTCGACAGGCTGTTACTGCACTGCGGATGCAGATGACTCGCAATTACGTGGACTTTTAAGTTCTAATACATTATTGATCATTGCGTTCATTTAGGAAGCTACGCTATTCGATGCACGATTATTAAGCGAATTAATTTGTCGCTCTCTTTCGGAGTTTACCCATCTAAAATGGTTTTCAAGGTCGGCGAAAAAGAAACACGATCCGATACATCGACGTAAACGTAACGTTGCATACTTTCAAGAATATTCTTCTCAAACATTATTTTCAAACAAGATCTCGCTGTTCTCGTATTTCGAGATACATTTTAATTAATAGAGAAATCATTAGAGTCATGTGTACAATGTTTATTAAAAAATATTTTCTGGCCATTACATTTTTAGCTGATGCAGCTAGCTTACGGCAAGAGCGCTCGTAATATGCCAGGAACTTAAGGGCTGGCATTTACAAACGTCTCGCTATTACGGAATCCAGAAAGAAAGGGAAATAAAGAGAGGAAGCAAACGAGAAGAAGCGACCGCCGTTTACTAAAATGAAAAATTCGTTTTCCGTGGCAGGATTACGCGACAAACGATATTAGTTCAGCGGGGTTAACGAACCCGCAAAACGTCTCGGACAAACGTTTCTCCCTCCCTCTCTCTCTCTCTCTCTCTCTCTGCCTCAAGAAGAGGAAAACAAAGTGCACGTAATTCCGTGCAATCCAATACAGGAAACTGGCATGTGAAAACACAAAGATTACGTTGATGCGCGCGCGATCCCCGAAACGGTCAGTATCGCTAAAAGCCACGCGGTTTCAATTACGATTGCCGCGATCAGTGGATTTTAATCATCGACGAGGGAGGCATTTCCCAGGCCGTAATTTGAACACTTCACATGCGCGATTCGTCGCGACGAGTAATCGTTATGGACAGAATAGAATAACTAGAGGCGTCGATTAAAACGTCCATTTTTACGTAACGTAAACGTGAATTATTCGTCCGAGCCGGTATTGTCCGGTATGGATCGCGCACGCTTTATAGCGTGCAGGTGCGCGGAACATCCGGGCCGGTTGCCGCAATTACCGGCCGAAAGCGACGGTCCCCTCCCCCCCGGGGAAAGGGGGAAAAGTTTCACATGGAGCGATGGTACCAGCGGACAACTCGCACGCGTAACCGGGCGCGCCGCAGTTTTACGGTCGCGCGAGCTGTATTTATCGTGTTATCGTTTACGTCGTTCGCCTTTCACGCTATTTGAGAAACGATAATTGGGGGCTCGAGGTATTACGAAATTGCGTGGCCTCAGTCCCGCCTTTCGGTACTCGCGTGACTGTCGGATTCTTCGATCGCGGGATCGGATCCGGCGATTAAAACGAGACAACGCGGCGAATCTCTTCTCTTATCTGCGATCCTTCAACAAAACGATCAAAATTAGGACCGCGTATGCAGGACTATGCAGATGTTGTCTACTAGAATAGGTCAAGATCATTTAAGAGAAAAATGACTGCGCTCGAACAGGAGCGGGAATCTAGAAACGAGCTAATGAGAACAAATAATTCCTTCGTCGCACGGAGCAATTTTCCTTCGCTGATACTCGCGAGCCTCTATCCGGCACGAATAGAGGCAGACACGGCAGGACGATTGTCAAGTACAAATGGCACGCTTTCTCGACCCTTTCAATTTTCATTCCCGGACAAGGCGCGGTGACTGGCGATAAAATCCACCGGGCATTTATCAGCGGGCGATACGGCGGAGCGGGCAGGAGGAGCGGAGAGGATGAAAAAGGAGGGAAATGATCGGTCGGTCGGTCCCACGATGGCATTTGCATTCCAAATAAAGCTAAAAATAGCCGCCCACGGGCGTTAAATCGCCCTAATTAGTCGTCCGTCTACGGAAGTGCTTTAAGCGTCTCTTGTTCTCCGGGAACGGAGGATAAGGGAAAAAAGCGGACGCGTAGAAGCGGAGCATGAATGGAATGTCGGGAGGGAGAGAAAGAGAAAGAGAGAAAATTCGAGGAAGAGTCGCGGTTTTACTGGCGACGAAGCGAAAAAGTGGAACGATCGCACCGATGAAAATGCCGAGTTGGAAAAAAGCCGAGTTTTCTTTGTCCTAATAATTTTAAGAGAAAGAGAGAGAGAGAGAGAGAGAGAGAGAGAGAGAGAGAGAGAGAGAGAGAGAGGAAGAGGGAAAGGGAGGGAGGAATAAATCGCGAATGGAAACGCATATTGTAAGGAATGATCGATGATAAAGGATCGTCCTGCAATCACGAGCAATCGATCGTCTCATGCGTCACAGCGCGTTTTAGAAACTGGAACACCGCTACATTATCGTTGTATGTTTGTGTTATGAAAAATCCGGAATGACTCGCGACAGATTGATATTAATTTCCAAATGACCGATATAAATTCCATTCGCGCGCGGTATTGTGCCGGATGTGAAATCGGATTCGACATGTATACGCACGCGGCGAACTTACTGAATGCCGGTATTGAAAAATAGCGATCCCAATTACCGCGCGCACGGCGTTAAAATGTATTACGCGACCCGCGCTCAGTTGATTATACATATATTACGCGATAAATGTGCATTGTGAATAGCGTGTCGTCCATGATGCGGATTGCGCCTGACATAAAGCGCCCCCAATAACATTCATCGCGAATGCTAATGAGGAATTATTACGCTCAATGAAAATGTAATTATTCAGAACGCTAAAACGCGCGGCATCTCGCCGGCGATGCTCTTTCGCGTCCGCGCGAAATCGCATGAAAGAAATCAGTGTAACGAGAACGCTGATCTCTCGAGCGCTGCCGGATCAGATTTATCTCGCAGGCACGCACGCACGCATGCACGCACTTGGCATTTGGCTCACATAAAAAGCGTAAGGCGATTATTCGATTGTATAACGAGATCTTTCCGCGTGCGTGGACGCGCAGAGTCGAGGCGCGATTAACGCGCGTAAGCATGTCAAACGCGATATACTTCGAGCATATAATGTCAGCTATAAAAAGAAGAACAAGAGAATCGAGGAGAGGGAAAAATAGAGAATACTCAAATAAACCTGGAATCTTTGGGCGAGCGATAAGCGTCTGCGCGAAACGGAATTTTCAGACTCGATTGATAAACGAAGGCGTACAGCGCTCCAACAGTTTTTCATGAATGTTTAACCGCGATTCAGATTTTCGTTTCAGATTAGATTTAGATGACAGAAGGGAGGAAAGGATTTAGATGACTTGAGGGACCGAATCTCCTCTGCATCGCAAGAATCATCGAGAAGACCGTTGAATTATCGGCGAAAACTGCTCTCCGTTCGTGCGCAGCAACGCGAAAGGATTATTCCACGTTTCATCGTAAAGCGACGAAAAATGGTCAAGCGAGAGCGCGTTTACGTGTTGTTTGAGAAACGGAAAAAAAAAGGAATAAGAGAGAGAGAAAGAGAGAGAGAGTTTTCCGGCCGCGATAATTCGCTCGGCGACGTAGCGGAGGAAGTACACGCTGACACGCCGGCGAATGACGCGGACACGGCTTCGCTCCGCTGTAAATAAAATTACGGCGAATGAGGAAAATACGGGAAACGAGGGACAGTCGTATACAAGTAGCCTTGCCAAGCATCGAGGAATTTGAGATTCTTAATCATCCCTTAATAAGAATCGCGTGATAATCCCTTCTCATTGATTCAGCGAAATGGCTTCTTCGTGCTTGGATGGAATTATAATAATTCCGCGACAAGCGAAACGAAGGAGATGTCGAGACAGTCTGCGAGCGAATAGAAAAAGAAGAAGCTTAAGCGCAACTGATCGTGTTCGGAGTCGTTTCTCTTGCTTCCCGCTCCGTTATAACGCGTTACAACGTAACGCGCTCCTGTTCGCACGATGCAAGTCTTCCTTTCGAAGCGGACTTAACGAGGAAACAGAAAAACTCGTGCTTATCGATCGATAAGAAGCTTCTCTTGCTCTGCTTCTTTCACCTTCCTCGAGAACGGCGACATCGAGCAAGATCTCGCTTAGACTCGCTTAGACGTTCACTTCGTGACTAGCTGGTCGATTAATCGCGTCGAAGGGAGTTCGTCGACTTCGATCTCACCTCGAGGCTGACGAGCTGAAGGAGAAAATCGCGCCGGGATTTGGACGCCGCGAAATAATCAGAGCCGCGCCCCATTGATTCCGCGATCCTCGAAAAGGGTCGTCCTTCCTCCCTCGTGTGCAAAATCGCCGGTCGGAGCGGAAAGGCCGAGGCCGAAATAATTCCTCGCCGACGTCTGCGGTGTCATTTATTATGTAGCCAACCGAGGCAATTAAAGTTAACTCGACTATGCCGAGAGTCGCCGTCCATGCGCGTTCTTGCTCTTCGCACCCGCTCCTTCCGCCGTGTCTCGTCCTGGCCAGCAGCCTCGACGAATTCCTCCTCGTGGAATTTGTCGAGCTAATTGTCCGCCGTCGCGTCTGTCCGATATTCCTGCCGGGGAGCATCCGCGTGGACCATTTGGCAATTAGTTGCTTGACCTCCGCGCGATTCAAGAGATCGCACCCTCTTCTCCTCTCGCATCTCCATCGCGAACCGTGCCTGTGCGATTTTGTATGTCACGATAAAGCGGAATTAACAAGTCGCGAGTTTCGTCGGCCATAATCTGCGTTCGATGGAACATCTGGCACGTGTGATTTATACGTTTGCAAGGTATCCGTTTCTTGCCAAGTTTTTTGCTTTCCCTCGTTGCGTCCTTGTCGGCAACCATCGTAATCTCATCCAATCGAATTCTCGTTCCCTGAATCGGTCGATTCAGTAACTTACAGGGAACTGTAAGTTACAAATGAAGGCGGCGACTGTCCTTGATTCGAATCTAGTCAATCTAAATTATTAACATGGCCCAACCTTGATGCATCAGATAGAATAACGGGATAGAATAACCGACGATGGATCGGATTGATTAAAGTTTGTCTGGTATCTCCGGTAAACGAAAAGCAAGCACAATCGTTGCGACATTCAATGCTGAGATGAAATCCCAGACATCAAATCGCGTGTCGAGCGTACGTATTTGACAAATCGCTGGACGAAGAGAGTGCTTTCAGGAAGCATATTCGATCGCGTCTTGGAAAGTGACGAAGCAGCTTTAGCAACACATCATTCTACCTGCGAGGATGCTCTATTCGCTGGACCAAAGCGATGACAGCCGCAACGCGAGTCCAGCGACAAAAAGAAATCCAGCAGGCAAACGGATCCTAATTCCTTTGAAAACTCGTTAAGTCGACTTTTCAATCATAAATAATTACGCCATAACGGATGATCGCTCTATTTTCCGCTCAGACAGTGCAGAATGAATGTCCAAGAGCAGTTATTATCGTAAAAAATTATATCCGCTCAAAGTAGCGACATCCTTGTTGTCCGCCTGCTGTGCAATGAATCCATCGGCGTTGTTTAAATTCAAGTACAGCATTCCGCTGTGAAAACGGACCCGAAGAACCGGCGATATAATACGCGAGGCTCATGTGCAGAGGAGTTCCCGAGACGCCGAGGAAGTTGGGAACTATGCTAAGAGACTTAGCTCGCGCGATATTGGAACATCGTGCACGATGGATCTTATAAGCAGCTTATATGCAGCTTCTATCACGGCTTAACGTATAAGTTTGTCCAGCCTATCGCGGAGATTATAACAACGCGAACGACGAACGGAAGCGCGATATGTTCGGTGAAGGGCTCGTGTCATTGAAATACCCGACACGCCGGAATTTATCCGGGCAACAACATCGCGATTGTATATTGATAATAATTTGTTGCGAAGCAGCGATTATCATTTCCCGCGTAATTAAGACTAATGAAAGGAGCGTTTGCAGTAATTCGCGACCTTGTTGGAGTGATTCGCGAGTCGATCCTTCCCCGATTTTCTAAAACAAGCGAAATCGCTTCGATTCAAGCTGGAGTTATCATTCTCTTCTCCACTTTAGACTGTCGACAGTGCGCGAGAAGATATCGAGGAACGCGCGATGAGAGGGGAATGATCAGTCTTGTTGCTTTCATTTCCCCGTTCTTCAAATTTATGCGTTCTTCAAAATAACGAAAGCACAACTCTGTCAGCCGACGTATAGCGTATAAATTATCTCCCGCTTTGGCCGGGGCTCTTCAGGAGATAAGCGAGGAGATGGAAATTAACACCCGCCGAAGAGCGTTGCGATAATCCGCGCACGTGTACCGAAAAGGAACACGCAACGCGAAGCGAGAAAGGCGCGAGACCATGAATGGTCATTCTGAATTTTCTCCGATAAGTACCCGAATTTTTCCTCGTTTCATCCTTGTCGCGTGAGGCGACCGACGCGGCCAACTCGAGGTGACTAAACCGCCAATATCGTGACGCCTCGTCGCCGTTGGCAATGCGCCACGCGCTTCTATTATAAATCCGGTCCCGTAGCCGCAAACAGACCGTATGTACCCTAGACCTTAATCATGCGGCTTTCCTCGTGTTGCCAACGCGCTTTTGCCTAAAACAAACCGAAGTCTGGAATCTCTGCGCGTCAAGCATCCCGATCGACGCTGTTAAATTCTGCTATCAATCACATGGTATCGAATGATCTTCATTCAGTTCGAGATAAGCGATTAACGAGTAAGCGATAAGAAATTCAGCAATTGAGATATAAAACGTAATTCTCTCAGTAATGTTATCAGTCTCTTAACTTCCTTCTTGGATTATTCTTTGGATGATCCTGCACGATCTGCAAGAACTATCAGTAAAATGTTTTGCATAGTCTTATGTGATTCGTAAATGATCTGTATAACGACGCGACAACGATGCTCCGCGTAGCAGGATTACTGGAACTCGACCGTCTTGCTACGAGATGAATCAAGATCACATCGAAGGATTAAACGATGAGATTCAGCGGATCAGGATTTAATAATCAGACTTATTCAATAGCAGCGTTATGTAATCTTCTCGACGTTGTCGCGGCATGCAAGAGGATCCGAACCGACCGATGCGAGAGCGTGTTTTTCAAGCGCGCGAGATGAATCTCGGTGACACTCGGTGTTTAAACGTCGCCGGCCGAATACAAAGAGAAAGAAGAGAGAGAAAGAGAGGCGATATCGTAAAAGACCGGTCTGATATAAGGACCGCGTAGCGGTAAAGTAAAGAAATGGCGTATCGCGAAACGACGACGGAAATTAGATACCGCGCGGGGAAACGCTATTATGTGGGCAAACTTGAGGAAGCCCGGGCACTCTCGAATATCCATCGTGACCCACCGAGATTTCGTTCCGCCGACGATAATGTACCGCGTTGAAAGGCTTCCATACCGATACCGGGCGGCATCGATCCACTATGGTTACCGCTTATTTTACGCGATGGTTCTCCGGGACGACAGAGCGGTCTCCGCGTTACGGATTTTATCATCCCGGGATGTAGAGGGTCATTAGAGTCCAGCATCCGCGCGTATCGCTGCGCTGCAGAATTCGAGAGGCGGTCTGCTTCCGTGCGCGTCGCGCGATCAGAAGCCTTCCTCGTTGTAGGATTTTCGCCATGGAATATATCTCTCGCGCCGGAATATATCTTGATGCGACAGTATTTCACGCGAGAACGAGCGAGGATATTCCGTTTGGTGACAAAGGTGTTCGGCGAGCGGAGCGTGATGCATTTCTGGGACGTGAAATGCTTTTATTGATAGGCATGACGAGGACGGGCGTGAATGACGTTCAAATTCGATTCCGCGAAACACATCGATTATATCCACTCTTGCTACGTCCTTTCGGATATGAGAAATAAAATAAGTAGCCTGTCACGTGCGAAATGTCACGTTGAAATTGTCGTTAGCAAGCTGCTAACGATCAGACACTCGCAGAATTTAGGAATGCTTCTTACGCCGAAATTACAATTTTCATTGTTCTATTAATTAATAAAATAACAACAAATTTATCCATCATACATCACTTATTACCGTTACATGTCACATATCAAGAGATTCTCCTTTATTTTTCGTAAATTCGGGAAGGACGGCAGAACTACTCGTCGTATAACATTCCCGTATAATTTAGCGGCGGATCGACACAGTTTCGCCGTTATATCCAGGACTATCAAGAGAGAGAGAGAGAGAGAGAGAGAGGGGGGGGGGAAGATGTATTCTCTCGCGCTCGGACACAAAACTCTCTCGTGTTCGCGATTTCTTTGCGGGGCAACGGTTCCTGATAGTCGCTATTCGTGCTCGAGCCGCACTTGCCTATCCCAAGTTGGTCATCGACTTTTCTCTTATCTGAAATCAGTCGTCGTCGTCGGTGTCGTCATCGTCTAGCTGCATTTACGGAGCAACGAGGTGGGCTCACTCGCATTGTACGGGAATCGGATTAGCGGAGAGCCGGAGAAACGGCGGGAGAGCAATTTCCGCGATAGTATCTGGCTGCGAAGGGGGAGCATGCCGGTACACGGCTGATACGCGATGCGGTAGAGCAGGGTTGATAGCGATACGCCCGTGGGGGTTGACGCGAGCGCGACGTGTGCACGCGGGTGGCCCTGATCCGACAGCGATGCCATCCCTCATTTACATAGTAATGTCCATCGCCGTTGTCCGGCCGATTTCTTTCGCGCACCGTAATATCATTACATCATGTTGTAATATCATCGAGAGTATCGTCGAGTCGCGGCCTCGTTATTGCATTGTGCTTCCGCAGCAACGATCTCGCGCGAGTATTGCGAGTGAAACTTTTTGCTTGCATGAGTAAAGATTTCTATCTGTAGACGGTGTCCCGTGGCGAGCTGCTGGAACCAGTTCAGTACTGGTTCTTCATGGCTCGAGAACTTTAGGTTTTTGAGAAAATTGATAGAGTTTGCGATGAATCCGAGTCAGTGATACCGCGAATTTGACGGGATTTACAATAATCGCCATACGTCATTGGATTTAAATCCATGTGGCTTGTTCCTTCAAGGATGAAGATCATTGTTATGGAATCCAAAAACAATGTCAGGTTTGGTAGTAGCTATTGAAGAGATCGTCAGGGACATTAGACAAGATGATTCTGATGTTGAGTCTTCATTTGAACGGATAAGACGGTCGAAATTTCGACGATATCTGGTAATTTTTGGCGAGATGTCAATTGTGCAACAATGAATCGCATTGCGAAAGCTGTATGCGGATGTACGAGTTTTGCGATTACAGTAATTACAGATAGTTCTACTTGCTCTTATCTTGATCAACTAATTGATGCTAAAGGTGATAGGTCAAAGTCGTGATTAAAATTATGGATTAACGCGCGGCATTCCAATTGTAGATTACAGACTGTAAAAAATTCACGTGTATTATTGATATTGTTGTAATAACGTGCTGATAAAATGAATGATACTCAGACTTGAAGTTATCTAATAACTGATAATAACTCGTAATTATAATAAATCACGAAATGTATTATATATTTTAAAGATTACAGAAATATTTTAAGAGAATTATTTCAAGAATTACGATACGTCCAGGTAAACGTGCACGTAAGATCTCGGATTGTATCGTACAGCAAATTTTATTTGCATCGTCAAAACACGTGTATCGATTATCCGTTCTTCAGGCGTTTCCAATTTGGGTTATCATCTCCTAATTTAATCATCTATCTCGGATTTTATACAATGTCTTGTCACTTCTTCATAGTATTATTTATGCATGTACAAACACGCACGCACAAAAGCCTATACAACATCGGCTTCTACAGGCGGCATGCAGCATGGAAATTGAATTAGTTGCCGCTGGAACGGCGAGAGCAATTTCCCCGATACTATCTACACACGGTACCCGGGTCAAAGGAAAATGATAAACTCCGCAATAGATTGCGACAATAAACGTGCACTGACATGTGTCTGGCGTTTCTCGACACATGCATCTATGCAACAGCATAAAATTCCCACCATTTTTTCGGAAACGCGATACTAGGGAGTGACAATGATACATAAAACTGACTAGATGCTAAACACGTGTATAACATAAAAATCGATCGACGAATATCGCGAATATCTACAGAAACCTTGATGTCACATCGATCACCGTTGATCTCGGCCTCGTCGATAGCCAGATATTAAAATTTCTCTCTTCCAATTCCTCCACTTCTCTTCTAATATTTCATTAAGGAGAAGAGCTTTTAAGACAAGATGCATCTCCGGTATCGCTCAACTTGGGACACTCGTGGAAGACCGAAGACAGCTTCAAGATACGAAGAAAAATCTCGTGGTTCCACGGCGAGACTCGGCAAAATCGCCGAACAAGAGGAAAGAGAAGGAAACTTGCAGGCTGCGAGTGAGAGCACACATTTCGCGGCACACCGTCGTTAGACGTCTATTAGCCTCGGGGATCCAAGCGCGGGACAGCTCGCGCGTCCTTCCCTAAACGGGAATTGGATTAGCAGACGGAGAAACGGTGTAAGAGCAATTCCGGCGATAGTATCTGCAGTAGCTGAGCAAAGAGAAAGGGGGAAAGAGCGAGGAGCAAGAGAGAGAGAGAGAGAGAGAGAGAGAGAGAGAGAGAGAGAGAGAGAGAGAGAAAGAGACTGCGCTCCGGCGCAGTAGTTGTCCCCGCGACAAGCGGGATGCCCTACTGCTAATTACATGCAATTGTCTGCGAGATCAGTGGCTTCAGCCACGAGCGACGCGGGCGAACCGACGAACTGGCCGCGACGAACTCTCCATTTGCCGAGAGGCTTATAACGAGATACGTCGCTGTACGGTAACAATCATTATCACGCTCGCGTTAACGAGCCGGCACGATTAAGGAACGGCAGCGCGCGTTCCCGCTCACCGTGGCTGGCTTTAGCGTTTGCGTTATTACTGCGGACGAAGTCGCAGTCAATTTTATCGACGATCGTAGGATCTTAAGAAAAAGAAGCAAAGGGAAGGAAACAATGCGAGGGAAGTGAGATAGACTTAAGATAACGTATCGTTCGTGTGGTTCGGGCGTAAAGAAGATCATTTTATATTTGTCTGTGCATGTTGTAATGCACGTCGTAATATCCGTATGACACCGGAGAGAAGATTGCAACGGTGACTTTTTCAATTGCGATATGCGCAACAAACGCTCAGTGATCAGTTTAGCAAAGTCATTCTGGGCCAACGAGATTGTCAGGTCGCCTTGAGAAGCGCTGCTATCAAATCGCATGAAGAAGAATCGATTCACGGCAGATCATCCGGAATGGATTGCTAAATTTTCTCCGATATCGGGTTTGAAGAGAACATCGACGCAAACGTTACACATTCGCTAATCCCACGCGACCGATAATACCACGGCAATAATCATTAACGACCTTCATTATTAAGTACGTTTCTAAGCGACGCGCGAGTCCCAGTAATAAGTAATTAGCAGACGAGAGGTATGCACGATGAGTCTGTATTCTGCAAAAATTCCCCGCGCAATTCCTGAAGCTTTGCCAAGACACATTTCAAGCGATTCAAGATATAAGTCTTTGCAGCGCGCAAGCGAGCGGTGAGGTGCGGCACGGAGGGAAAAGATTTAGATAATTTCGTTATTGGGGAACGAGGGATTGCGGAGGATAAAGTGATGGCCATAACGTTCGCGATGCTACCTGCGAGACAGAATCGCCGGTACCATTATGACTCCGCATTTATGATTTCACCGATGTCTTCGACGGATCTAAGATTGAGATGATTAGCTTATTAGATGGTTACTTGATATTTGTAATCTGTATTGGCTGCTGAAGGATGGATTCGTGTCCGCTTGGCCTTTAGCTTCAGTCGCGCGTGAAGTTGCGCTAAATATTCACGTGTCACATTTTCCTCTCTTAAGAATGTTTTGCTCTCTGATATGTCTAATCGAACGGAATTAGGTCGAAGCGCTTAATTATTCACGTAAGCTTTTACCTTTCGCCTCCAACGGCAATGACGCGAGAGAGGAATACATTTTCCGTCGAATAAAATCAAGTTTCTCTTACGTTTTCTCTGTACGTATCGCAAAACGAAAAAATGCTTAGAGATAGAGATCGCAATTTCTTAACTCTTCGTTATGCAGTAAACGTTAATAATATCTAGACTCTACGTTAATAACGCATGATGTTGGGGAATCTCATGGAGAGTTTGCTTTAGTAATCGCGATAATTGTAACTAATTGTAAGCTCATCAAATTAATAAAATTCCTCAGGTAGGTAACAAAGATAGCTTCCCTCTATGCGCACATCTTCGAACAATTCGAATCGGGTATACCAAATAATTATTCGAGATGTTCGTTTTGCGCGCGCGTCTCCTGCGTGTATAAATTCAACTGGCAGCATACCAACAATCAACGAGTGCACGCACGATAAGCATACACAGACATGGCCTTGTCTGTTGCATCTTGCGCTTTTCAGCTGGAAGACTCGCGCTCGCAGGAGAGGTCAAAGTTGAATGTTGAACGCGGTAGCGGGCGAGAAACGGAGACAGTGCCGGAAACCGAATAAAGAATTCGCGCGCGCGAATGCGCGCCACGCTCGTGTCATTTGCCGGATGCTGGCCCGTGGAACTTAATCACGAATGTAATTAGAACATAGTTGCTGTAAATCCATTTTGCAAGTAAAATGCTGCACGTGCGACGCCGCTCGTCATTAAGCAGCGCAAATATGTCCCTGCAATAATAAAAACGCTAGAAAATAGCTTACATCGAGCGCGGAGCTCGCATGCAAAGAATCCTCCTTCTTTTTTTCGAAAATAATCTTTTTAATCATCATTTGTTGTAGCCTTAATTGCACGTATGCATGTGCGGGCACGTCGTTATGCGCCAGGCGGGAGGAAAAATTTCACTGAATTCGTAATTCGAGATTTATTCATCAAGCCGACCGGAACAATTCTCGCTGAAACGAGAAATATTTTGTATAATGTACAACGCGTACATTAGTCTATTCGCGCAGGCGATATCTGCATTACGAGCGCAGAGAGATGGCGGGAATTCAATTATTCAAGGATGCGCGAGAGATAGGCGCATGCGTCCTTTCGAAACGAATCTTCCCTTTGTCGATGAAACTTGAAACAGTGTCTAACAGTTGGCGAAAGGTCAGAGGTGCCTTTTTAATTTAGACAATAGCTACCAGAGAGAAAGGCAGACAGGCCCGATGCTCCTCCTTCTCTCTCTGAGACGAGAATAGATACGATTAACTGTTTTCTTATGCATTAAAGAGACATGCTTCTATCCTATCGAAAGAAAGGAAAGAGAAAGAAGGCACGTAGAGAGGCATGTCGCAGCCGCTGCATCGCACTCTCTCGCGATGTGAATCGATGTTCTGACGCCGGTATCCGGACTCAGCATCCACATGGACCGTTTCTAGCCCATCTTCGGACTCGTAGATGATTTCCTCGTTCATCATGCGCACGGTTGATCGCGGAATTATTCACGAATGAAGCACAGTGGCATCGTGACAGGCTCGGCGGATACTCGGGTGCTTCCAAGACGCAACGATTGCTGCACTGGTCGCACATCCTTTGCTTAAAGATTCGGTGCGAACGAGCTTCGCACTCGTAACTCGTCTCCCAATCGGGTCACGTGGACTCGCGCGGATGCACGCGGATCGCTCGCTGATTATGGCCGAGGCATTGAGAAAGTGTGTACATGTGCAGCGATGTATCGCGGAAGAAAGCGTGGTTCGTGCAGCAACGCGGAACGCAGGCGCTTAACAGCTTTGAAAGAAACTTACTTGGAAGACGCTCGTGCACGGAGATAACGAGCCAGAGAAAAAGAGAGAGAGAGAGAGAGAGAGAAAGGGAGAGGCAGAGAATTCGCTTAAGTTGAAAGACCGCTCGTGTGATGGTAGCGAGAGGAGACTCATGCTTGGAGCGAAGCAAGGCGAGACAAAATGGGACAAGATTAGTAGAACTGAAGAGACGTCATTGTCTCGATTCCTTTGAGGATACCCGCGTTTCGTCAGAGAAGAAATATCGGCGATGAAGCCATACCTCATTCTGCGACGGCGGTAAACACGTTTCAACTCTCTTCAATCCGCGCTGCGAGCTGCACCTTTTTCTCGCAGCTTAATGGTTGATTAAGATCCTGTAGTTTCTACGTAAAACTTCCGCAGGAAGTGGCCTCGCGCGCGTAATATCGCGCCGACGAGCTCCAAACGCGAGATATTAATATATCGCGATTTATATTCTTAATGAGAATTTATCTGGTCGTATCCCTCCTTCTCTCTCTCTCTCTCTCTCTTTCTTTCTTCTCGCAGTAAGTAGGCGAATGTGATAAAACTCGGGAATTTTGCAAACGTCAGCTGGGCGTTTAAACGGGATCGCCCGGAGCGGTGAAATGGCAGTTCGCGTTCTTTCGTGCCGCGAGAGAGTGGACGCAAAAGAGTGGACATTATGCAAAAACGCTGCGATTGTGTTAGGAAGATTGGCGGGCGAGAATACCGCGAGGCGTTTTATTAGAGATCTCGCGTCGGAGGAGTCTCGGGACTTGGCGATCACCTCGCCGGGATGACGCGTTTACGCGCACGCGTTGCGTACCGTAGGGTCGCCTGGCAAGGTCGAGAAACGAAATAGCGCGCGAATTAATCTCCTCGCCAGGGGAGATGGCGGGGGGTGTTTCGCGAATTTCGCGAGACAGCGAGAATCGCGAACCGCGCACGCGGGCATTTTAATGCGCGGATTTCTCGATTAGTATTCGCGATTCCGTTTTCGCGATTTCTGCAAACGCGTTTGTTGCCGATTTGTGCGCGCGCGCGCATTATAATCGACAGGGCGCAATATAAAACTGTCCGCCGATAAATTGGTCGTACGGGTGCGCCTCATTTATCGCGCGTTTCAACACGCTCGTGTATCGCAATCGAGTCCGATGCCGGCATGCAAAAGTGCCGACGCGTGCACGAAATGTCGATAAATGCAATGTCGCTGAACAGAACGTCCAGCGAGGCAAAATGTCCCACCTTTGTTCAACATGAAAACATGATCCTCCGTGAGCTGCAATCGCGCGCTTCTAAACTTTTGCGTTTCCGTTGCGTTATTTAAATCGGCTGTCGAAAAGTTCGGCGACAATAAGATCGCCGAAGATTGCGTAATAGCGAGGGGAAACGTTCCACGCTTTGCGTGACTATTACATAAGAACGCCGATTTGTTCCGATCTCGCGGCATCTCGCTGTTCATTCTTCGGCGAGGGATGCGACTTCCGATCATACCGTAAAAGATACGCCAGCGAGCGAATAACTTTCCCACGCAGTAACTCGCAAGGAGAGATCGTTGCGACAGAAAAGTGCAGCCCCGAGTAAGCTCGAAGTTAACAAAATGATGACGCGGCCAAGATTTCTCTTGCGTAATATCGGATTTCCGCATTCCATTTCCGTGTTTCGAAAAACGAGAAGCGTAAAGCGGCCGGCGATTGGATCCTTGATTCTTGCGTTGCTAATTCCAAGCAGGAAAATCCGTCTCGTCAGGGAGTCATATCAGTCCCGAGACATTTCACATGTAAAACGCGCGATATAATTCTACATTCATCGCGATTATTGTCACCGTAGGGACCGGGATACCTGCGCGAGTTTCTCCGACAATTTTCGCATACTTCCCGCCGAGAGAAGAATTTCCAAGTATCCCGCGCAAGAATGCTCCTCGATAATGCACTCCCCCATATTATATTTAAGATATAAAGATAAAATGATGCAGCATCTACGTGCGCGAAATATCGATAACGACATCTCGAGAGGAAATCCTCCATACGGAGTATGGTGAGAAGGCTCGCCATTTTCGGTATCACGTTTCGCCTTTCAGAGCTTCGCGAAGGGCAACACGCGCCATCGCGCAATCCGCCAGCGGAAGAGCGCGCGATAGCGGACGCGAGATAGTGCGTGCCCTCGGCGGTGGCCGCGTGACACGCATTAATGCAACGCGACTGCCCTCGGCAACCCCCGCCGAGCCCTGGCCGTCTCGTAAAACGCGAGCCATATAGTGCAGGACGAGATTGCCCCGCGCTTAATGGGCCTTTAACCCCTGCGCGCACGCTTCGGCGGTCCGTTGCACGGCGCGGAGACTTCCGCTACAATTTTCCCATTGAAGACAGCCCCGCTGCCCCATTAAAGTCCCCCCTCCCTCCCCCCCCCATCCTTCCTGCTCGATCCCCCTGTCGCGACCGCCTTTGGGCACGACGAGGCGAACACCGTCCTGCGGTCTTAACGATCGAGCGTGAATGGAGAGTTGCAGCCTCCGTGCACGCAACGGATTTTTTCCTGCTGTCATTATCGTGCTTACTTTTTGCCTCCGCCGACCATCACGCGACGCCGGGAAACGTTTCGAGGGAATTTCCGGGGATATCCGTTCGCGATTTATTTCGCAGATGGTTAGTTCGACACGATCGGAGTGTCGAATTCTTTCTCGCTTTCTCGCAAGCGGTAATTAAGAGCGCTTTTCCCTCTGCCAATCCGCGGCTTCATTTCCCTCGGCAAGGTCGGCCGTTAATTTATCGGCGAATTCCCGGATAATTGCACTGCCGTGTGATGTGTTTAGTTTTAATTAATTTCGACAGCGACGTCGGGACATTTTCATCCGGCCGGGAAACATTTAAGACACAGTCGCGCTCTCTGCTCTCCTCCCCGTCTCCTCCGGTTGTACCCGCCCTGTCGTTTGCTCGCCCCTCAGGCTCCCTCCGGCTTACAGACGAGGTATGATGAATGGGACACCGAAGGATCGACAAAGCCGAATCGAGCAGCGAAATTCGCGCCGTTGACGCCGCTCGTCGACGCGGCGGAAATTAAGGGAGCCGTAATTAATCCCCGCCTGCCGGGTACTCCGAAAGCTTGGCATCCGCTCTGAAGCGTGTCTCCTCACGGGGGAACCGCATTGGTCCAAGTTACGTGACCGCGTTGCCGACGACTTTTACATTCGCGACTATGGCCGATTCGGTCCGCTTCGGTGGCTATTTATGGTTATTCGGCCGCTTTACGCGGCCGGGCGGAGGAGATTTGTTGCGCTTCCGCACGCCGTAGACGAGGAGGATGTTTGCCCGACATGTTCCCCGAATATGTTTCTCCGAAAGTGTCGGGGAAACGCGCACGCGTTCGCAGCTCACTTTCCCTCGTAAAAATACAAGCGTTATTGCTGATAAACAGACGAGATCTGCTCGGGTCCGGTTCGGAGATTGAGACGGCGAGTTCGCGAACACAACGTTACGGCAGTTTGCATCGTTGAGTAATTAAAAAGATCACACGTTTCTTCGGATCTCTCGGAATATCTTTCGATACCCCGCGATGTCGGAAACAGGTAGCTTCGTTGCTCCATGCATCGCGCGATCCTCGAAACGAAATCGCATCGCGAAAGCCGTCGATTTCACTCGCCAGAGTGAATTCAAGAACTACCGATCCCGCCAATCCCTTTATCCAAAATTGATCTTGGTCTTTAATCCTGATCCGTCGAGTCTGTTTCGTCACATGTGTAAATTTTGTGTTTTAATGAAGAGGCCTCGTTGAACGCAACAGCGGCGAGAAGCGAGATCTCTCGAGCTGCTAAATTAATCGAACATCCGAGAGAAGCGGTGGCAGATGGCTGTAAACATCGCGAGCACTCGAATCGGAAGCGCATCCGGCCCTTCCGGAAGGAAAACTTTCCCAGCTGTCAAAAGCGCTCTCGCCGTGCCTCTCGCTTTCTCATTTCGTTCGTGGCTCGTCAGCAAACTTGACAAATGAAGGCAAAGGATCCACGAGAGGAGAGCGAGGCTGAGAGACGAAATTCGCGAGACGTTAGCCGGCTTCTTCTTCTTCTTCTTCATGGAAGAGTACCATGGTCGGGCGACGTCGACGTAGCGGAAATTGACAAATATCATGCGCGAGTGGTATATTATTAACTCTTCTGGCCGCTATCCAGAACGCCCGCGTTCTCGCTTCTGATATGTCGCCCCGCCGATTACTTTCATCTCTGTCGACGGAAGAAAAGCAGAAATATCCATTCTCTCGCGAGAACGCTACGGCTTTTCCGAGATCCGAGCGAATTATCTCTCAGCGCGTCGCGATTTATTACACATCGATTTTGTTCCTCGATCTCACCATCTCAGCCCTGTCTCTCTGTCTCTGACTAAAGCGTTGGCGGGAAAAGGGGGTTTTACATATGATTTTCATACAAGCGCGGCATTTATTGCATGCCTTTGACACGGCACGTCAAAACGTCGCGTCATGTCGCTTCATGCCGATGAAATATGATTAACGTTATCCGGCGATTGATGGACGGACGTGTAAGTACGGCGCCGCCGTAATGCCGAAAAAATTGGACGCGCATCGCGAGCATCGCGCGCATAACAATTGCGATACAACAATTACGGATTTCGTCCGACCTTCTCGCTGAGACGGACGGAGAAGGAAAGCTGAGTGCGAAAAGGTGAAGGTATTGTCGCACCTTGCCGCAAGTTGAAGTCGCAATCGGTTGCAGCCGTGATTATCGCGATCAGGAAGCTTCAGCCGGGAAACGAATCAAGGAAACAATATAGAGAGAGAAAGAGAGCTTAACGGGATCCTAACTCGGTTTGCGCTACCGTAACGAGCTCCGAGGGTGACGTGTCGGGAACCTTGACATCCATTTTCCGCGGTGATTCGTCTTGATTATAATTTCTCTCTCGGAATGTCGGCGCGTTCAGGTTTGATGTTCGTTAGCCGCCGTCAAAGGGACATCGGACGACTTTGATTCCGACTTGTCGCCGACCGGAAGCTCGGGAATCGTCGCTGGCGCTTCCACGATGTGGACGATGTATATTTTTTCCTCGCCGTTCAAAGCGCGAGGTCACGGCAACCGTAAAGAAGTTATTCACGCGTCCGGAGGCTCGGCCGAGCATCGTGGAATATCTATCGCCAGCATTACGAGAAGTTCCAAGGGCAGGGAAGAATCCCTAGTCCTAATCTGTCTTTCGAGTATCTAGAATCAATCAAGGGCACCAGTGAACTCTACATGCAAACGATTCGTGCGCTTGGGACGACCTTTACACTCGAAGAGTGCCAATCCAAAGCGCCAAAAACCGTCGCTTCTCTCCTTCACGCGGAGCTCTTCGTCAAGTTATCGCGCCATTATTATCCCTTAAACTCGTAAAGCGACACGAACAGCGTCGCGCTCGCGAGTCGGTCGCGCCTCGAAGCTCTCCGTCTCGCGAGTTGGCAAAATTTGGGAAAAAAGCAAAGAAATCCACCGATAGATAAACACGGCCGATAGAGCTGGCGGTCAATTACGCGCGCGTACAAACGAGACCCTGTTGGGAACAGCGACTCGCGCGTTGGCCCGAGCCTGTCGGACTACTTAGAGCCGCGTGTAACGCGAGTTGAAAGGCCATTTGAAATCCGAGACCCTTAGCACAGCTGTCTCCCCTGCGTAATCTCCACGGCCTGCTCTCCGGTTCCGCGCTGGAGCGCTCCGATGCCGACGACGCGTGTTCGATACGGCGGAAAGAAGCCATTGCTTCTCCCCCTCTCTCTCTATGCATGTCGGAATTAATTAAACGGCCGCGCGCGCGGGCCGATAACCGAAACACATCGGTACGTCGATGGCCCACTAATTAGGCGAGCAGAGATGAGACGGCATTGTTCCGGCGGCCGTATCTCGGTGGATCGCGAAAATTAAATCAGCGAGCGCGGCTGTTACCAATTATCGGGACTCTTGTGGCCAGTTTCGACGATCGTTCCGTGTCGCGGAGCTGACGCGCGCGCGCGCGCGCGCGAGCGAGCGATGTGTTGCTCGCCGACGTAATCCGTTACATTATTATCGATCGTCGTTGATGGTTCGCGTTGGAGAACGCATCGGATTCATTTGCAAGTCGATACGCTTCGACTCGCGCGCGGATCATCTCGTGCCGGGCGATGCAGCTTCCCGCCCGAGTGTCCGAGCGTGCGCGTTGCCAGCGATGCAGCGATTTAGCAACTATCGCATGAATCCCCGGGAATGCCGTTCCGTTACGCCGGCGTAATTAGCATTTAGTGGGCGTGCAGTAACTATGGAGCGATTCGCGTCCGCCAGCGCGTCCTCGCGCGCCCTCGGGCGCGTGAAGAGAGCCGGAACATCGTCGTCGTCGTCGTCGTTTTTCGTCATTCGAGAGATATCTGCTATCAGGCGGATCCGATAACGATCCTGCCGTGCATCGAGGAACTTCCCTCGGCATCCCCGCAGCAGAGATCGCGAGGAGATTCCTCGCGCGGAGCGGATTCGCGCCGATCTCCAAACGGGCCGTTCTTAGCAGGTTCCGAAGAACGCACGTGTTGAAGCGGTCGTTGTACCGTGATGTATCGCGTGCGATGACAATGCCGATATCTTGTCGCGCGCGAGAACCAGCGAGAGCGTCTCCGCGATATTGCAGCACTCGGCGGAGAATCCGCGCGATAAAACGCATGATATTTCGCCCGCAACGTTTCCCAACGCTTCCTCCGCGACGCGATGCTCACGGCGATGACAAAGACGAACGATGTTCTAGAGGATCCTCTCTCCTCTTGCTTCTCCTCCGCGGAGAATCGGTCTCGGCTCGTCTCGATTTCTCGGGCTGCTCGCTCGCATCGCCATCATTCTCGTTCTCGTTATGATAAATAATGGTAAGTCTAGTTACCATGGTAACTCGCGTCGCCGCGATGACACTTTCGAGCGCGCCGTTATCACTTCGGGCGATATTGCATCGATAATTCAGACGAACAGTGTGCGCCGGCGCCGCATAGTTCGCGACTTTATTACTTTGCATAACGCGAGATCTCTTTACGTGATGCAATATCGTTGCGCGAAGCCAGACGCGCGATCTGCGGTTACCTTGGCAGTCGACCGGGTCGGCAAATCGGTGTATATTATCGTGGTATATTAGCTGGCTATACTTGCTGATTATCGCGTTTGAGATACGTTAGGCCTGCGCTAAACACGATCGCTATCCCGCACCTTGAATCTCTCGTATTCGTTTCTCTCTCCTTCTCCCTTGATTACAAATCCTCGAACATGCTCGCGGCTGAATCCTCGCGGCAAAAATTCCCTGACAGGCGTAATCATGGGATTCTTTTATGATCGCTTTAACACCGCTTTTACCATCGCTCGAGCACGCTGAACTCTGCCTTTGGCTTCAGCGGAGAAAGAAAGACGACGAAAAAACGACGTGCTCTATTTCTAGAGAATTTCAATTTCGTTACTTAATTACGGGGATATCAGTCAGCGTGAAAATAACGGCGAGTTCAGGGTCAAGAGATTTGTTAATTAACGAGGAAACGATGCGTTTTCGTACGCTCTGCTCCGATATCTTTTTCTTAATTTTTATAAACCGAAGAAAGAACACTGCTTGGATTTATCTGCACGCGTGTCTCTGTATGCGTGCGAGTGAGAGATAAGGACACACTGTTACGGCTAATTATATAATGCCTCTCCCGCAGAATAATATTAAGGATAATTAAGCTTTTAATTACGTCGGGCATCCCGGAAACTTCGCTGTCTCGCTTCTCGTGGCTCCAAAGCTGTTTTTAACGCTTTCAATTTGTCTCGCGAGCACTTTGGACGGCGAGCTCGTAGCGCCGCGAATTATGCGGAATATAATTGATAAGGGGCTACACTTTCGCGCAACGAGAGCTCGTTTCACGCGGCGGACGTTCTCTGATCGGTTTTTCTGAGCGATTCTCTTTCATTTATTTATTTTCACGCCATCGAGCCAGCTTCCGTTCCGGATTATGCGCTAAAATTCAATGTCGCACTTTTTCGCGACTACGATACTTTCGCGCAGAAACACACTTCCGTTCCGTTCACTGTTATCCCGCACGCAGAACGGAGCATATCGGAAATCTCAAAGGATCATCGAAGAGGAAGTTTAGGAGGGATTGGCCCGTCTGCCACCTTCTCACCGTATTTCGCGGCCCTTATCTCGCGGATTCTCTTTATCGCCGAGCGGGGCGAGTACGAGGAATATCTTATCGGCGCGCCACAGGAAACGCAGGAATTGCATCGACGAGGAGACTCACCTCGCAACTCGAGTCGGCTTTCACGAAGACAGGCCTCTGCCTCGCTCCTATATTCAACATTGAAATTAATTGCGACGCGATAATAAAGGAAATGCATATTTTTATGCGGACGGCGAGGCCATCACGTTGACTCTTAAAGTTTATAGAGCTGCCTGTCGTATCGTCTTCCTCTGAAATGCTCCCCGCGCTCCCCCCGATCTTCGCAGCTCTCTTAATGTCATCGCTCTTTTAATGTCGCGCAATTCCTCGGTATATAATCCGCGGAGTATCATTGCGGCCATTCGTCCTCTTTTTCGGGCAAATCGATCGTTGGCCAGTAATTATAAATATCATAGTACCAGGATAGAAAGCCATTCAGATCAATAAGAGCGTGAGAGAATATTTTAAATCCTTGTGAGAAAAATATATGCATAATGTGCAAGTGCGGCTACTTTTCCAAGTTTGCGCATTTCTGCGAAATCCAATGACGCCAGAAATGTTTAATAACTGTTTAAATAACGCTTTCGCGAGAATAACGCGTCAACGTTTTCAACTCGCCAATGCATCCATCGGAGTGCCTCTCTATAATCAAGCCGGAAATCAGTGATTTTCGCACGAACGCGTGCGACTTTTTTCAAATGCCCCCTTCGGCTGTGATGTAATGATCGCGTGCATTACGTCGGTAGTTTACGCGCAAACGTTTTATTCTGCAGCCATTATTCGTTCGCTCGCGAGCTTACACGCGGCGCATCCGCGGAAGAATTAGTTCCGGGTGATTTATGGGCGCGTACTTCGGCGCGAGAATCGATTAGCGGAAACGGGTAAATTCTTCCACCACTACGCGAGCGGCGTCCACTCGGACGGTGCCTTCCTCATCCCTCATCGGACGAGTGTTTGGCAATTTAAGGGTACATTCGTCTCGCGCGACGACGCGGCTGATTACCATTGCAGATTCGCAGAAAGCGCCTCCCTCGCCTGCGAGAGCCTGCGCGAGTGCTCGTTTCCCGATCGCATCCACATAATCGAGACTCGATGCTCCTCGTTTCCGTGTTACAGCTCGCTTACAACGATCCATCTCCGGCGACGATCGCTCGCCGCAGAGATTATCGAGAGTCGCACCGCGCGCTCGTCCGCTCGAGTGATTCGCGCGGCGTGCGAATCCGAGACATCGGAGCAATCGGCTCACTGTGGGAAATTAATGGAAAATTTGGTACTTGGTCCGCAAAATTTCGCGGACGGGCGAAATATCGGACGCAGCAATAACGATTAAAACGGGCAGCTGCCATGCGAAAAACGGATTACGAGATTACGACGGATTAATGGAGCCTGAGATAATTGCGATCGAAACAAATCGGACAACACGATTGCGTTATCATTATCGCGGCGGGGCGGGGTGGGGGGATTATTAAAGTAATCATTCGAGATTTCGGAGAACGCGGCTGCTCTCGCGTTCTCGAAGCTTATCTCGCGAACCGGTCGTAATACCAGCTGATCCGCTATTGTTGTAATCAACGGCTAAGTGAAAATAAAAGTTACAGCCAACGCGAGACCGAATCATTCGCTGTAATTTGCAGTTTCATCGATCCCGGGGGAACGTCGAGATGTATCGTTCCGTTTCGTCTCTCATTCGTGACACTGGAATCGCTCTCGCAATCATCGCCGTCCCCGTTTTAACGACCGGAGGTGAGAAGTCGCGGCAACCTGCCACCCCCGCTGCTGCATCCTCTCACCCTCCATCTCTTCGAGCCTCCCTCGCTCGGCTCGTAAACAATGAATAATTTATCCCGTCGCGCGCGACCGGTCGTTCTCCACTTCCGCAGTTGCCGTCTCGCTGGGGCGTAAAAGGGTGAAAGAGAGATCCGGAGAAACGGAAGAGCGGAGAGAAAGAGGACGAGAGAGAGAGAGAGAGAGAGAGAGAGAGAGAGAGAGAGAGACAGAGAGAGAGAGAGAGAGGGAAACGGGAAGAGCGATGCGTGTCGCGCTGCTTGAGATCGCGCCGTCGTTAGATAATTGGATATCGCAAAAAGAGAGGCGACCCCCGGGCAGCCGCTCGTTACATCCCGCGCACCCCCGCACCACGTGAGGAGGGAGGAAAGTTCACGCGGGCGAATTCGATGGATACCCTTCGGATCGGCCGGCATTGTACGAGGGCGAGGGCGGGATGAAAGCCGTGCTAAATTTAACGGCATCATAAATCTCGCGGTGCTCGCCGGAAAGAGGGCATAAGTCACGATTATGAATTTTACATGAACAGTTCGAGTGAGGCTCGGCGTTATGAAGCGGCAGTCGGCCGAGAGGAGCATAAGCAAAGACGGATCTCCATTCCTGCTCGCGGGAACTTTGCGGTTCGCATTGTATCATGCGGAAGCGCGCGTCTCCAGGTACAAGAGGAAGAAAAATGACAGCGGAATCGAGCGGAAAGGCCAGCGCCGTTTCGCAGGGGCAGGAATTCGCGCGACGATTCGTACGATTTTACAAACGACTCGCAGTATGGTCCTCTCGGTTGCCTCTCTTCAGCTTCCGGTGTTCCAGAACCGGAACTCTGCGCGATGTCGGCGCCGATCAGACTCGCTGGCCGCGCGAATCCGCGCGCGATCTCTCGTCGCGCACTCGCTCGTGAAAGGCTGTCCGGCGGTTGTCCTCGCGGATAACCCCGTGGATAATCCCGACCGACCCCGCCCTTTCCCGAGCCCTTCTCGCTCCGGTGGGTGCGCCATGACACGCAAATCGCCGTCGCGCGATTCGTCATCGCGCCGAAGGAGAACGCACGATAATGCGCGCGATAATCTCGAGGGCGACAATGACTCGATCGCGTCGTCCGCTCGTGCATTCCTGACGCTGCCAAACGCATCGCGAACGCACCACTGTCGCATGCCTCGCCGCGACGAGGTAAACATGAATCCGGAAACGGCGTCGCGCTCCCTGCACGCCTCCTCATCTTCCTTCTCGGATTCGTCTCGCGAGCCCGAAGAGCTTAGTGCGATCAGCATAGCGCACGTTATCAAGTTCTTTCCATCGCATCAGCGCTCCCCTTCTCCACCACCTCGTCGGGTTTCAATACTCGGTATTAAACACCTTGACGAGTCAAGGCTCGAGTTGAGATTCTACTGAAGTGGCAGATAAGGAGAAAGAAGCTCGAGATAAGCTTATCTCCATTGGTTTGTTCGAGCGAATCGCATATTGTTAGTATAAGCTGGCTAGTCCCATTATGCTCGATTCAATAGCTTTGAATCTCAGGTCGAGCATCAGTCTTCACCCGGACGTTTCTGCGTTTCGCGAGTCTGTCTGAATATCCTGGCGAAGGAAAGTCTGCCGCGAATCGGCGATAATCCCAGATTGCATACTGCGCGGCGAGGAGGATAAAGCGTCGTGCGATAAAGGGAACTCTCCGGATAATACGATCGGAATATCGCCGATAAAATACGATACTCGCAGGGACTCTGCGCGATATGAGTGCATCGCGGTGACATGGTCGTCCCTCGGCTTCATTTCCGGATGCAACGTAAAACGTGGCTTCGCTCCTCCAGATAGCTCTCGGCATCCTCGATCGACGATCTCGAGGAAGAAGCCGAGCAAGCTTCGTAGATCGCGCTTCGCGAGAGCGTCGTCGAGGATGCTGCGTTAAATCAACGAATCGATTATGCAAAAATATGCGTCCGGCCAGAAGACGGAAAGCGTCGCGGTATCGGTATTTCGACGGCGTGTCTTTGTCGTTTTTTGCGCTCGCGAACGCTCGAGAGAGGAATCCTCTTCTCGCGTTCCAGCGAGGCGGGTGGCACATCATTGCAAGCATTCTGGCCTTGTTCCTTGCCCCGCTCGCGAGACTATCGGGAAATAAAGAGATCGCCGGTGCGCGACCTCGCGAAAAACGCAGCGACAGAATTCCCGCCCGGACACCCGAAGCAGCCGCGATTCATCCGCTCTTTTGAATTTAACGCCGCGCAGACACTTAATTTCTCACCAACGAGACGTTTAAATTAATTACACCGATACGGCCGCTGGGCCGTATAAAAATAAGGCGAGTCTAATGAGATCAACTGCGCGAACGCTTGTTGAGCTGCAGACGGCAATAATCGAATGAGAATCAAGAAATTAAGCGGATTCAGGGGCAAACTGGAGGCGGGGAGGGAGCAGGGCGGCAGAACGAATCTTTCGCAATCAGAGGTGAATTAAGCCGACAGTTTTTAATTCAAGCTCCGATTCCGCGATTCATTTCAGCTCCAATCTCGCTCGTTACGTATGCGCGTCATCGCAGTCAGTCGGGCAAGCGAGAGGTACGAGGGGCGCGATAGATAATTTAACGGGGCGAATAACGATTCCGCGAGGGGTGACAATCCCGTGCGAGCGTGCCCCGTGCGCGCGCGTTTGCATTCAAGGCGATGATCCTCGCGGCACTCGCGCGCGTTACCAATTGGCATTATTTATTACGTCGTTTTGTCATGCTAACTGGTTCGCCTTGGTTCATCTAGACTCGCTCATCTGTTCGGAGCGGCTCGCGAACAGCGAACGCGCGCGGATTCGCGTCCAAGACCGCACCGAAGCGGAATGACTCGCGGAATTGTCGATGCGGATGCGCGCGGAGAAAAATAGACAGATCTGCATTGATAATCGGCTGCGAGCCGTCCGAGTTGTTCATCCGGGACGGGACGGGATTATTTTTTCTCTAAATAAATCGATCAACATCCCCGCCGAGCGAATAAACATTCGGACAATTCGTACAGAGAGGTTTGGCCAACAGAGATACGACGTTCGCGCTTCGCTGATTATCAGGCCGAAGGAACGGAGCGGGGAATCATCGCGGCACGCACGCGAAAGGAACCAGTCAACACAAAAAGGATCGTCAGTCGCCGGAACGTCATCGAAACGGCCCGCGCGGCTGCGTGACTTCTCGAGGCGCGCGATTGTCGCGCATTGTGGCGCAATCGCGAGATGACTCCGAGCGACTTCGCGAGCGAGACTGCCTGGTTGACTCGCGCAGACACGCGCCGAGTGCTGAGGCTAAAATAAACGGCGTCTTGTAACGCTGCCAAAACTCCGCTCGGACGCGCCGAGCCTTATCAGCCTTAAGCGGAGGCCTTGCACTCGTCGAACATTAAAACGCTGTCTGCGGCAGCGAGAGGATTAAAGCCGCGCGAAGCGCTTTTGCACACGCTTTTGCACCTGACCTGGCGACGTCATTGATCGCGGTCAATGACGGATTCGGGCGGCCGGTGCGGCGCACACAAACGCAAGCGTGCCGCACCTCGTATCATTTAATTCATCCGGTCCGCCGGCGTCGTTAATTCAGCGTGCGGCACGTGGTGCATTTCCGGAAGCTGCGACTCGGACGTAATTGTCTGTTTACTTCTGACTGTCATCGGGTAAATCGTGAGTTAATTAATGTCAATGACGTTGTTTCGTTAATGCTACTCGTCGGGATGGATTTCCCAAAATCGTGTACGAAGGGTGCCCCTGCCTGTTTTCATCGCATTCCCCCATTCGAGCATGTTTACAAAATTGACTCGCAGGCGAGGGCAATTCGGCGAATATCTCAGCGAACACGTCGCTGCCTCGAATTGAAGAACAACATCATGTCGGCGCGCCATTCGAAATTCTTCGACTTGCTCTTGTTCATCCCTCGATTTGCATCGGAAAGAGATAATACTGGCGAGTCTTTCTCGGCATTCGGGAGATTCGGACTGAAATCGGGGACCAGCAAGGAAAAAGGACCCAGCTAGTGAATTAGTAGAGACGCATCGGGAGCTATCTAGGCGCGTGTACCTCCTCCTGCTCAAACGACGAGATGACCTCGTAGTAGAACTGCTCCGCCATCGAGAGATCGATCTTGAGGGACGCTCGATCGCTCTCGTCGCAATGCTCCCCGTCCTCGTCGTCGTTCTCGTAATCCTTGATCGCCACGCTGCGGCGGGACAGCATTTCGACGGTGCCGCTGTTCACCAGCTCCATTCTCGCTTAAATCAGCCGCTTCCGGTCACTTGGAGGTCGAGCGTCATCGAGGCTCGACCTGTCGTCCGCTTCCGCTCGAGCTCTCGTCTCGCTCTCGGCAAACCGCCTCTATGTTTCTTCACTCTCCTCGACTCTCCCCGAGATACGTTGCTCGCGACCTTTCACCTCCCCGAGCAACCCTCCTCCCTCGACGTGTCCTGAAACGCGCGCGAGCACACGATTGAGGGGACACACCGCTGGCGCGCGCGCGCGCGCGCGCGCGACGATAGCGGCGCGTTTCTTGTGCGCGCGACTCGATTGTAACGGCACTTATCACAGCTGATTTACTTTTGGTTGAACTTTCACTAGCGCGACGCGGCTGGCCAGCTAGCTTTTCCCGCTCGCCGTTTTTCCCACCAACGCGCTCTCGCGCTCTCTTGCGATCTAATTATAACCGCGCTCGGGACGCGTCAAGAATGAGCGGCCCGCTCGATTGACGATCGCGCTTACGCGAGGAGGACAAAGGCGACTTGTCACCCGCGTCGGCCCCCCGAGCGCCGCGGGACCCCCCGAAAGACCGCATTTCGGAGCGAGCGCACTCGCGTCGCCGACGTGTCTCTCGCGCTCCTCGCGCTGTATCGCGCCGGATAACAGGGCTCTGTACCTTCCCTCCTCCTCCCCTCCCCTCCCCGACCCCCTCGCCCCCTCCCTTCACCACTGCGAGATTTCGCCGCGTGCAGGTGTACACCGTAAATCGCGCTCGTAAATCGCATGCCCCCACCCCCCCTCCCGTCGTCCCCGCGTCGACGTCGCTCTCCCGTTCTGCCTCACGATAACATCCAGTCGGAATGGAAACGCGACGATTATCGATCGAGATTCGCGCGCACTCGCGACGATATCTCGATGATATCTCGGTGAGACACTTGGCCTCGCGCACGTTCACAGAGAGCACTCCGCGTTATTGGCACGCATTCTTCAGCTTCGACTTGCGTTTCCTCGGATCGTGTCCAGCGGCACTACGCGTACGTGTGTCCGTGTACGGGCTGGTCCTCTTGTTTCCTCGCGGATCCGCGCGGGAGCATCGGAGCGGGCGATGGTGCGCTCCGTGCGCTCCGCCTGCAATCGTCGTCGACTCTGGTCGTCCTCTCCTTCTCTCTTTCTCTCTTCGCCTTCGGTCTAGCTCGCTTCGCCGGAGAGGAAAATGTCAGAGAGGCATGGCACACCGGTGAGAGTGCACCGCCGGCCGCACCGCGACGAGGAAAGCGTACGCGCACGCTGGCAAGGCGCGAGCGGACTGAGCGTCCAGCATAACGAGAGAGCGCGTGTAACGCGCTCGCGCGCCGATACTAACTCGTCGGTGTCAACCAACACCGACGCTAGATAAAGCCGACAACGACGCACGGGAATCCAGACCGACGCTCTTGCGAGACGACCGCGCCGCTCGGGATTCCGGCTGGATAAAACGCGATCGTGATTGCAATTAGAGACCGCCGTATTTCCGGACCGGCGACTTCCTCCCCGACGCCCCACCGGGAAGAGGGGGAGGCCAGAGGAGAGCGAGCGGGACAGTTCCCGCGCGCTGCTGAGCGGATCGACCCGAGCTCGAGAAACGACAGTTTCTGTAATCGAGTAAGTGTAAACGTTTTCATGTCGCAGCCGTATTGCGCACCTATATCTGACTCTTCGCTTGCTCAATGTTCGATCGATCTCGTTCGCAGAGCTGGCGAGCTCTCGAATTTCTCCGCGGAATCTCTCTCCATTCCGCGAAGGGAGAGAAGAACGTCGCTTGAGATCGGCGCGCAAGTTTCCGGCAGATTCGCCAAGGACGAGGGATCCGCTGAAATCAAGGGGATATTAATAGACCCATCCGCAACGATGCGGCAGGAGGGCACTGTACTAAGAATGAAGGAAATGGCTAAGCGATGTACAACTGCAACGGGAAGCGGCAGACGCCGTTCCGTTGGCGCGCTGCGCCGCGGACAGAACTGGTTTTCGGTGTTGGAGCACGCGCCCGTGCTTCAAATGCGGGGATTGTGCGAGCCATTGATAAGGCAGTCGCCTATCCGAGAGCTCCGGAAATTCCGGAAACCGGAATAAAGAACTAGTTTTTACGCGGCATGAATAGAAAGCCATCCCCCGCTCGGAACGATTTCGAGAGCACGTCGATCTCGAGTCGCGCGCTACTTGAACGAAGATTATCAATAAACGAGTCGTCGATCAAGATTCTTCGGTTTTTTATTTCTTTACATCGTACATATATCAATCTTCCGTTTCATTGATAAGCGCATGATCGACCGAGGAGCAGGATGGATCAATATTTCGCGAAAAAGAGAAAGAAAGGGGGACTTGGAATATTCTTCTTTTCATACGGAATTACGTTAAAGTTGGTTATCGACGCGAGAGAATAATTTTCCATCAGTTTCCTTCATACGAGGAGCCATGAAATAATGTTAATTGCGCTTCAACGATAGCAAACTATTTTTAACATGATCGCCGATTGTCTAAGCAAGTCGAAGAAAAGTCGCGCCGCTTGCGTAACGATCACTGAATCAGTGAAATAAAATATGAGAAATCTATTACAATAAAATACGCAGAGATAAGTTTTCTCGAACATGCGTTTTCTCACGAGAAGGTCTCGCTGGACGCTAGACTCTGCCTCGGCGATGCCGCCCGCGCGGTTATAAGAAAAAGTGAGGAAAGAGGTGAGAACCATCGCTGTAGATAAGGAACGCCGTCGTCAAGTCGTAAAGTCGTATAACGGCACACAAGTGCAAGGCGCGCAGGGCCGTGCTGCCTGGATGAATCAGACTCGGAAGATCTCCGCGAAGGGCACCAGCTTTGCGGGCAGTTTTGTTCGAAGTTTTCTCCGAGTCAAGTCTACGAATCGAGTACCTCGCTCGTCGCGTCACGCGAGTAAGTAAATTGAATGAGCAATGGCAGACGATGTTCCTCTCGGCGGTTCGAGAAAAATCCGACGATCGATCGATCGTTCGAGAGAAGCCCAATTTGTATTAATCGCTCCGAGTCTGCGGAGAAAGCAAGTTCCACCGTTCGGATGGAATCGAGTAGCCTAATGAAGAAACTCGCAGTGGCTCGGCGACTTTCCGTTCCGCGCGCTGTGTTTTCTGAATTCTTCAGCATGTCACGGTGAAGTTTCGGCAAATTATCGAACAAGCCCGCGCTCGTGAATGGGAAGCGAGATGGTGGATGCGAGCGCTCTTGAGTTCTTAAGCTCCAATCGTCGAATGTCGGAGTCCGCGCGTGGAAATCCGAAAAATCGAGCCGTGAGTGACTTCCGCGCGGCGAATACGAAGCGCCGGACGATAAAGCGCAACCGGTGCACCTTGCATCGCGATAAAAATGCTCTCGAGTGGGCTGCGAGAGAGCGCGCGCGGCGGTTAAAAGCGCGAAGAATGCGACGCTCAAGTGCGCGCGCTTCGGAGCGTTCGACAATGTGCGGCCTTCTGCGATTAATCTCTGCCGAGTTTTCTCGATTGGTGACGACTCTTGCACCGCTGCACGTACAGCCAGCAACGTGCCGATGCATCGTTCGCCAACGAATCTGTAAACGAGCGGGGGGAAGCGCGGAGAGACCTCTTGTGCGTCGAATGCGTCTCGTCGGGTCAAACAAGCATGACAATTTGGGGATTGAAGAAGGGCTGCGCAGCAATCCGAGGGATCGAAAAATATCCGAAAGTCCAAGCGATGTTACCGAGAGATTCCTCCGGCGCTTGTCCTGCGCTTTATCCAACACGCGGCGAAACAAAGATGGGAGACGATGCGTGTGCAACGCCGGGTCGACGGAGTCAAAAGTGCCCCGTCGTCAATCACGATTAACTGCGCCTTAATTAGGAGCGGTTAATTGCGAAACGCGACGGGCGCGAGTCTTCATCGACGTGCGCCGTCAGTCTGAGAGGCAATTGCGTTAGCCGATGACTCAGAATCGAGATTAGCGCGGAGGGCGACCGCTCATGAACGTAAACGAGCGGCCGGAACGAGGCACTTTAACCCCTACGGGGTCTTAACCCGATACCTCGTTCTTCCGCGGCGAGGAGAAACGCGAGCGATGAATTACGACCGATCAGTGAGGGGAAACGGGGAAACGGAAAGGGAGAGAGGATAATCAGCGAGATGACGAACACGGGAAGGGAAGGGACGTTTTATGTTTCATTTCGCAACCTCGCGATCGTGCTTCGCTGCTTGTCATGCGCGATGTATCTCGCGAGTCCTGAGAGCGTACCGTATATATATATATATATATATATATATATATATATATATATATATATATATATATGCACTATGTGAATTAAGTTAATTAAATGGGCATAATACAATACATCCGCGCGCGTACGGGCTTGCGGTGGTACAATCGCGATAAAGCCACGCGGAGTTATATAATGATATTATACGGCGATATTATAACGCGCGTAATATCGCGAGTCGCGAGACTGCGCGATATTAAATCGCGATATTTTACGGGACGGCGCCACCGCCGTGATCCATTTGTCACGCCGATCCATCCGCATGCGCGATTATTTGCTTAAAAAAAAAAAAAAAAAACGGAAAAGGGACACAACTCGAATTTCCGCGATCGTCGCATTAAAATAGACAGGCCGCGCCGGTAGCCGGGAAATCTCGTTTGAATTTGTCGTGGGTTAAAACCATTATTTGCGCCATTTTAATAAACCCGTTCGTATTCCACGTATTCTACCTGAGAGGCAGAAGCGGCGCTCGCCTTGCAAATATGACGTCATGTCTAATTTCAGCGAGCTCCTAACGCGGCGAGCCGCGTCCTGTTTGGATCTCATTTGAATGTATTATGCTGCGAAATTTGATTTGCGCCAGTCGCCAAGTGCATAAGCGACTGATATTTCATCGAAAGGCTGCGGGAACCGGATGGCCCTTCGAGTCGTCGCGGGAAGGGGGCAGACACGAGACACTTTAATGGCTCGACTAGCGTTCCTGATTCCTCGACTGCTCGTGAGTGAGAGTCGAAGTGACGCAGTTACGAATCGCGGCACCTTATCGAGGATCAGAATGTCAACGACGGAAACCATAGATCAATCCATGATTGGCCTGTAACGATCAACGAGCGGCAAGCGTCCCTCGGGGAGGGAGAAAAGGAAGAGGAGGAGGAGAAGGAGGAGAGGACCTCGACTGCATTTACGTGGAAAAGCACGAGGGAAGGCGAGACTTATCGACGCATCTACGGCGAGATGCAACCGGCTACAAGCGGATCCACGATACGTTTATCTTGCCGAGAACAGACATGGGGAAAACCATTTGACTCTTCATCCAATTCCATTTAAATCCCCGACATCCCGCGAACCGTTATCCTGGATTTAGTTTGGAGCTTCGTAGGCGCGCGTACGTGTGTACGTGTGTACGTGTGAGAGCCGCCGACAAGAAACGCAAAGTTGCCACAAAAATCGCTGACGCTGTCGCGAGAAGGCGAAACTTGTCGTTCGGTCGCGCGATAGTTCCAAAGTGCAATTACCGCACGTGTTACAAGCCATCAAAATTTAATATCGCATGAATAGGACCGGGAAATGAGTGGAAAATAACGCGGGGAAACGGTCCATTTCTAAGCCGCATTTCCACACGCGGAAACGCGCTCCATTCTTCGGCTTAATCGTTCCGTTTTGTCCTCGTTTGTTTCCACTCGTACGCGCGCTCGTTGCGCATACCTTGAAAAGAGGTTCAACGACAGATAAGAGGAAAAGACAAAAAGGAAGAAAAAAAGCAAGAAAATCCCTAACGAAATGAGAGAGAGAGAGAGAGAGAGAGAGAGAGAGAGAGAGAGAGAGAGAGAGAGAGCACTCGCGAAGGAGGATCATGTCGTACATTCATAAAATCCCGAATAAAATAAACCGAAGGAAAGAGTGCTAAATACGCGCGTGGCTCACGCTTCCGACAGAATCTAATCGACGCCAAGCTGATCTTTCTTTCTCATTTGTCGCCGATCGTGTCCCGAGACTTGCCGCGCACACGGACACATCATCTAAAGACCCTTTTAACGACAAGTGACGTTCGATCGGATATCGGGACAGGAATATCTCGAAGAACCACAGCGTGTACGTACACGCTGTCGCGTCGACGAGGGAATCCTCGGTTGATGGGGCTCCGTCCCGCAGAAAACGAGAAAGAACGTAATCCAGACAGCGGACGGCAGGCGACGCGGCCTTTCGGTAAAAGTCAGACAAAGGATCGGCCACATCCGCACAGCGGGAAAGCGGATATTCGCCGAGTCTCTCCCGTGGGAAGATCGGGATGGACATTCGTAATTTATAGTTGATAGTTTGACATCGATGCTGGATCACGCTGGCGATCTTGCAGTTCATTCTTACGAGCAGCTGCTTCATGAGCCGTTGTCGTCGTTCTCGTCTCGAAAAAGAGAGATTTCATTACTCAATTCGGGGAATGTCCCTTCGAAGGGACACATTTTCGATAGCATTCTCGCGGCGCGTGAACAATCGCTCGATATCGAATCATCGCGATGACGACGTCGGCGCATCAGCTGCCGTGAATGGTCTGTAAGGTAATTAAGATTCCAACGGCGCCAACGGGTTAGCATGCAAGTCTTCGTGGAACGTCGAAGGGGCAGAGGAAAGGGAGACGAAGAGAGACGGAGAGTGTCGGGATCCGATAGCCAGGTCCTTTGTCTTTCTCGGCTGTTGGACTGCGAGCAACGAAGGAAATCTTCGTGTACACATGCGAGCCATATTTCGCTAGCTCCATGTGCGCTCGCGACGATTCCAGCCAAATCGCTGCTCGGAGGAGAAGAAGTCTGAATCGAAACGCGAAACGGTTGGATCTGGTGCGCCGAGGCGGGCTCTGCATCACTCGCCAAGATAGGCTGCTTCAATGTAACGCGCAGGCAAACGAGGAACGTTTTAATACGCGTTTCAATTTAAGGCGATCGCTTGCAATTGCTAACAAGTACATTTTGTGCAAAGTACATCGTAAAACGTATTAAAAATGTAAATGCCGCGTTTCTGTTCTCTCATCTCATCATTGAGACTGGAGCAACTTGCAGATCGTATTAATACGCGTCGTCCGAAAGATGTTCTAAAGTAGAAGGGCGAGAGAGAAGGGCGTATCTCTCTTGGCAAAATGCATTGGACATTTTACGGACATTCTACTTGCACGCATTGTGTATGCAAATGCGTATAGCGTATAGTAGCGAGAGAGGAGAGAAGGAGAGAGAGAGAGAGAGAGAGAGAGAGAGAGAGAGAGAGAAGGAAATACGGGAGAAAGGAAGAAGGAGCGAAGCCAGAAATAGCACTGACTTATGCCGTAAGAGGAAAGAAAAAAGAATGGGAAAAAAGACGAAATCTCGTCGACTTCTCCCCTCTTCGATGATTTCTATATCGCTCTCTCCTCTCTCTTCTCTTTCCCTCTCTCTTCCTCTTCCGTCACCCGCTCGCTCGCGAGTTTCTCGTCTGATTCACTCCTCCTCCTCCTCCTTCCTTCCTCTCTGTTTCGCTTCTGGAGACCGAGTCGTGCTGCGGCATAAATGACTCGACGAGGACGACGTTCATAATGACGCGAGTCACAATTCACGCAACGTGTCAGTGAGGTGTGGTCTCACCACCTACGCGATCCGAATAATTACTCGTCGGCCGAATGGCTCGTCGTCATTGTCGAGCGCTCGCAGGCGCCGATATTTTGCCGGCATAATGAACATTTTTATGCTTCAATTAGGCACGCCTGAGACAGGAGCATTGGACGAGACGCGGGGAGCGAGAGATCGAGAGAGCGAAACGAATATTTTGGCTTTTCCCTCAGAGTCCATCGATTATTCCCGTTTATCTAACGCCGATCTGATGCTGAAGCGCTTTAAAACGCCGTATTGACCGAACGATCGGTCGCGGGAAGATCGTCTATTTCTGTGAGATCGAGAAAGAAAGAGCGCGGCGTGAAAAGTGGCAGAAGGATCTCGACGTAAACTCTAAATTTAGTTCTTTTCTCCTTGAAGCCGAGATGCCGAGTGTTTCGAGGAGCCGATAAAAATGACGAGTATCCGAGTAATATTCCCGACACTTTCGCGGAAAATCCGCAATCATTATGCTGATCATTATTCGCGAGATCGAGCGAGCCCGATCTAAGACAAGCGCAAATATTAACACATCGGCGATGGATTACGGAGATTTCTAGACTTCCGTGAGAAATGGAAAAGCCTCGTCAACTTGCGGTTAACTCGCTTAACCATACGCGCAATCCGCATCGTTGTCATCGTCGTTGTCGTTGTCGTCATCGTGCGTGTGCTCTCTGTAACGTAACGCCGTACAATTCAGCGTGATCTAATCTAAGCGGGCATACCAAGACGTATACCGAAGAACGCAATCCTCAACGATCCTCATGCGTGGGTGTGCGAATCGCTATTTTTATCGAAGATACCTCGAATCTTATCGAACAGCGCGAGCTCTGCTCAGCCGACCATGACGCGTCTTCTAATGAACGAGATGAAAATCTGCCAATGATCCCCTTGATGATCTCCATTTCTTCGATTCAGGGGAATTCTACGGTCGGAAGGATGTCGGGAATTGTCGCGCACGAGCGCGAGAAAATCGGGATTCCGCCGATTTCCGTCCGTGCCGAACTGGGACACGTGGCGACATAAGATGCACAAAAGGCTGTTATACAGGCGATGCATTGCGAAACGACCCGGCGAAGAAATGGGTCAAACGATTCAGCCGTCAGCTTCCTCGCGATGAACGCGCAAGGCGCGAGATGCTCAATGCCGTCTGAAGATGCTACTTGATGACCAACCTTATTTGCTTAAGCTCACGAGTGCACGAACGATAAATATCGCGACGAGATTGACTTTACGGTCGCTGCGGGAAACGCACCATTGTGGCGCGTGTCTACGGTTCGATGGAGATCTTGATTTGAGCAAAGCGACGAGTACTTGAGGATAACAAGTAGCAGTTTGGACCAATAAACGAGTCCTTGCTCGCCGTAGACACTTTTAGGAAAAGATAACAGGATGATCCCTCGTGTATATGCGCAAACGGAGAACTTGCACCGCACTTGTAACAAATGTAATATTTCTCCGGACGTGGAGTATATCCATGCGGAGGATATCCATGTCCGGCTAAATAGGAATTCCAGTCACGCAGTGTGTAAACGCTTCCATTATTCGTGGAGGCGCCAAGATACACGAAGTGTCTTCGTGGGTTTAAGAGACTAGCGTAATCTCCTTGGCAGTTTATTTTTTCACGGCTCTCATCCGGCACTCGCGGCAATTCTGTTTATTCTTTCACACGCCGCGCTAGGAAATACCGAGTACTTCGAATCTAGCGATTTCCATGCTGCTGTCTTACGATTCATCGTCTGTAGCTTTTCAGTAATGTGGGAAACCAAAAATCCACGCGTTACGCGTGTGTAGCGTGCCATTTACACATTCACGCGAATTATATTCCATTCTATCCGTGCATTCCTCCTCTCGTCTCCCTCGCTCTCCAGGAAGGTCCTTACGACGCGAAGATTCTCTCCCCGAATTCACAAATTGATTCGTACTCTCTCATGACGACTTTCACAACGGCGTGTGAAAGAATAGGCTCAAGAAATTGCAACGTTAAGAAAAAAAACAATATACACGCGCGATGTGTTACGGTTTACACGAGATACTCGCACGGATCGATCCCACGTCTGGCGATGTAATAGGCCACTCAGCGTGCGGGAGGAGCCCGTTTCAACCACGAAGAATAGCACCCTCGAATAGCTTTCTTCTTCTCCTCTCTGTTTTTTCTTTTCTTTGCCAAAGTCGTAAAACGATAGCATTCGCGCTAGCTTGTCGCGCCATGAAAAACCGACGAGCAATCGATGTCACGTCCGTAACGCGAACCGTCGCCAATTCCTCGGCATTTTCGCGTTTCCTCGCGCAGCCAACGCGCGAAACTTTACGGCGTATCTTTTTCGACGGCTTTTGACGAGAATGCGATAGAAACGGCTCTTACCAGTTCCCCGGGCAGGGAAAGAAAGAAATAAAGAGAAAGAGAGCGAGAGAGCGCGCGCGCTCGGCATTCTCCCTTGAATAAACCAGGCCGGGTGTTTCTGAATTTGTCATTCGTTCCCCGGGAAGATGAAAGGGAGACCGGCACGCAAAGGAAAACAGGCCGGGGCGATGGCGGCCGTTTGTACACTGGTCACTTCAGGCAGACGAAACCGCCGCGCTGCGAGGCGCGCGACTTGGTTGCGAAAACTGGATTTCTCACGCGGACCGCGGAAACAACGTCAGAGAACTGTTTTCTTCTACCGGGAGCCTCGCGACGATCAAATTATGCGTGCATCAAGGTCCGGCATACGTTTGCCATTAGATTCGCTTCGCATGTTTGTAGCGATCTCTAGCGCGCACGTGGAACATCGCGAGCGACCTTCGAAGCGATCCCTTCGTGATTATGAACCGCGCGGGACGTCTCCTTTTGAATGTCGAACCCCTCGCTTCGTCTCTGTGCCGAATTTCTTTCAGGCGGAGCCTTCTCGAGCAGCAAGAGGATATAAACTCGGCGCAGGACTCTTGTTAAACAAGAGAGCGGCGCTCTTCAGAATTACGCTCAGGTCGTCTGGAAGGCCCGCGTAACCTTTAAACAGGCTAAATACGTCGTAACGCCGCCCTCATCGAGGGCCGCAACTAGGCCACTTTCTTCCAGGAGTTTCCGCGTTTTAGGAAAGTAGTGTCTTAGTTTCTAGACTATCCTCTCCCCGCGACCCGCTCGCGCTGCTTACATCGCGAGGAAATAACAGAGTATCGATCTAGCGCTCATATCGACGTAGTGAAACACATTGAGTTTTCGTAACTACCCTCGACCGATCGTTAATGCGCTCATCGATGCGAGATATCGTGCAATTTCGGCGCGATATCGTCGATTGGATACCAGCGACGACATAGGATCGTTAACGTCCCAAGGACGATGGCCATTCCACCGTTAAAGAGAAACTCGAGTGCTGCGGGCAAGCTTGGGAGAAGAATGGCGACCGCGGCGACGTTTACGGCCTGCAAAGGGATCCATTTCGTCAAGTGCGTTCGAACGTTCGGCAAATATCTCGAAGGAGGTAGTACCTTTGAGATGAAGGAAACCCTGCTAAGCGCTCCGAACTTCCGCTGATTCTCGAGTGCGGTTTTAAACACCGAGTACCCGTAAATTACGATCTATAAAGTGTTTTCGTGCATCGCTGCCAGCAAGACACGTGTACTGCTCGTCGGGGACTGAAGCGATTACCTCTCCGGTCAGGTTCAATTAGATGACGCAAGTTCCGCAACTTTCCAGTCATTGACATTCGATTTACATTTCTGCCAGCAAAGATTCACTCAAACCAGATCTATCAGAAATCCATCGGAGATTGATCGAAGACTGCGTCTCTCAAATATGCACTGAAGACTTCAGCTTCGGCGATCTTGGTCCGTTGGACAAAATTAAAGCTTCCCTTCTGCGCGCGATAAAAACTCGAGCAGTGCAAAGAGAACTATTGATTCCAAAGAGAGAAAGAGAGAGCTGCAGTGTGTAAATCGCAGGAAGAGGAGAAAGAGAAAGAAAGAGAGAGAGAGAGAGAGAGAGAGAGAAAGAGAGATGGGACGGTTCAAGGGGAGCGGAGGGGAGCCTCGTACCGAAACCGGTCGTTTGCTCGGGCAATTTCATCTGCTTATTCATCGCGCATTCGCACGGACAGTAGAGCAGCGTTCTCTTATCGCCGCTTTAATTAGCGCGGATCTTACAAGTGTACACGCGCGCTTACAGAGAGCGGTACTTCGAACTGCATTCAAGCCTGCCTACAAAGAGAGATGCTCCTCGCGTGCGGATTCCGAGCGGATTCTCTCGAGATTCCCTTTCATTCTCCCATGTGTTCTCCGCAGCTCGGCGTGTCGCGTTCTCAGGCGGCGCTTAATACCGTAACGCCTAAGAAAAGCGTCTGATTCGATTCGAACCGAAATCTGCCGTCACGAAAAGGAACGAGAAGATCGGAAGATCGGCAGAGAGTACTCGTCCTTCGATCGAAAGGCAATTCGTTTAAAACGCCGCAGCATCGTGAATTCACTCCAATCCTCGCTCGTCGAGTCTCCCGACTTTCCGATCCCTTTTCCGTGACTCGAATCAGCAGCCGGTCGAGACGTAACGCGCCAAGTTGATGACATCGTTCACTCTCTCCCTCGGCCACCCTCGCGCGGCGAATTTCACCGGATATTCCGCGGTATCACAGCCTCGCCAGCGCCAACGTGTTCCTCGCTTCTCTTTCTCCACTTCCGTGGAAATAGAATCGGTGCTATGACGAACCGTCCACGAAGAACCACCAAGCGGTCACCGATCGATTCCTCTCGGCTGCGCCCGTCTCACCGTTGCGCCCCGAACGGGCCCGATTTCTCTCATATCCCCGAATCACCGATCGCGACACTTGGCACGATTTTCCCCCCTCTGTCTCTCCCCTTTCTTACATTTCTCTTTTTTCTTATCCCTGCCCAGCCACACACGCGGATCGCGACGCAGGGCCCGCGGCTGTCATATCCTTACGGCGAGTCCCGGCCGCTTTATCCGCTCGCGCGTGTATGCGTGCACTTGCCACTTGTACCTCGCACGAGATGCTGACTGAGCGCGCGTCGGCACCGGCAGATTCGTGTAGGGCCGATCGCTACGAAATCGCGGGGCGTAACGTGCAGCGGAGGGAAAGGGACGCGGAAGGATGGGAATAATAAAAAACGAACGTTGCGGGCGCGCGCGTGCACGCGAGCTCCGCGCCGGATGAAGCGGAAGCCGGCTTGTGAGGCCCCTCGCGTGAACTCGCGGACCGCTCGGTCGATCTCGGCATCGCTCGGCTTGCCTCGACAATTCGCCGTAGGACCCATCGGGTCGCTCATGACGGAGACGGAGGGGCCCCGTTGGCCGGTAAATACGAATGCAAAGTTACCCGGCGTCGATGAAGCACCGTTTCTTCGCTCTCGCAATTAGATTAATCAGAGCCCTTAAATTTCGCAGCATCTAAGACGCAGCAATTAGATTCACCGATTCACGTTGCGCAAGATTACGTCCGCAACGACCTGTTTGGAAACATGCTAAGAAAGAAACTCTTTACATAATTTCGTATTAGCTTACATACTTTTATACACTTTTATACTTTCCGTCCTTCTCTATATATACAAAGTTATCATTGAATGCGCATCATAGATGACGCGAGGGAAAAGCAGCCTTGAACAGCCGTACGTAAACATAGAGAGCTGTTGAGGAGAACAAATGAAAGAGACCTTTGAGAGAGAGTTCTATCCTCTGCATAGCTCGTTCTAAAATTAGAGCGGAGGCGTGGACGGAACGACGCGTGCTCGCGCTAATTGATAATTCATTAAACGATTTATCGCGAGTCCCTGGGCACACACGGAGTTAAGTCTTGAGCAACGCACCTCCAATTACCCGCTAATTGATTTATTGCGGACGAATCAATTAACGTGGGGCTATACGCGAGAGTCGTTCGGCATCTGCTGCACTCGGCGCGGCAACGATTCGTTCCAGGCCGGTTCTCGCATCTCGCGTGCGCTCGGCGCGATATTTTTTGCACTCTCGCGCGTTATTGATCCGAACGCGCGATGCATCGCGCGCGGATAAGCCGAGCCGAAGGATAAGCCGGTCGCGACTGCATAACGGACTCGTCAATTATAGATATGATTCAACGTAATAAAGTTTAATATTAACCATCTGCTCGTTCGTTCGCACACGCGATTTATTTTATACACACTGATGTGTAGCGGCGTGTGTCGCTTTATCTATCGTTGAAACGCCAATCTGTTACTGCGTTTATTGCGCTCGCTCGTCTCTCCCTGCCTTTCTCTCTCTCTCTCTCTCTCTCTGTCTCTCTCGCTCTCTTTCCCCCTTTCTCTCTTTCTCGCGAAAGCCCGAACGCGTACTCGCGTTGATTATGTTTTGCTCGTTTTATTCCGCGGCAGGTCGGTCCGGATGCGGGCGGGTACACGGTGATCATTCAAGGGGATAACTTTATTTGATTGGCAATTAACGCGTTATTGTCCGCTAAGCAGTCGGAGCGTTGTAATTAGAAATCGATATCGCGGCCGCAGACTGCGGCCGCGTGTCGGATGCGCGATTTATCGCGGTAATCAGCGACATCAGCGAGCTCACAGCGAGATGACAGCGGGAGGAACGTGCTGTGTGTCGAATTTCAAATATTACACGTTGATCATCCGATCAGTTGCCGCACGAGGCCGGTTCGAGTCGTACTGAATGGATGTGGTGTTTCCTTTTTCTCCCCGGACGATTATGTCGATTGGCTATCAATTTATCTCCATTTTATGACGCCAGTCCACTTTCCTCGAGACGCTCGTTTGGGACCGGCGCCGGCATCGTTGATCGTTAATTATATCTCGGAGGAACCGGGCCAGCCACGCGCAGCCACGCCAAGTTTTAATTAATGCTAGCGATGTAAGCGATGCCAGAGCGAAGGCTAATGTTCGATTCGCAAAGGTTACAACGATAATTACAAGCGGAGGGCTCGATCTATTACCCTCGTCGAACTTCCCGCCGCAACTAATACCCGCGCCATTAATACCCAGTAGCGGGAGGTTTCAATGTATTTTAGCGGTGTTTTAATGCATTCGCCCGTGGCTGCGTGAAATATGACTCCTTTGTACTCGCCGGCGCAGCCGGCACTCTCGCGAACTTCCACTCTCAGCGGAGAGTGCAACTTGGCAAACAGGTCGCGGCGTTACACATAATAACAACAGTTTGTGGAATTCTTTCTCGCGCCGCAAGAGAAATCTGCGGTTCGCGGGCACTGTGTCGGCGGATCGTGTAAAATGAATGGATCATTTGCATGAGCAAACGGCCACGGCGATTTATTCAGCGCTACCGAGAGCGATGGAGACGCGAGATAAGGGCGACTTGGATTGAACCGCATGACCGCCTCGATAGTCCAAGTCGATTACCTACTTCGTTTCGAGCTGCGAGCTCTAATCGATCCCGATCGCGTGTCCGTTGCTCCAACGGTGCGCGAGCGGAGTCCGATCAATGGAGACGAATTCATCGATCTTGGACGCATCGATTAGGGAAATTTGAGAAATAAATCGATCGATGGATCCATGATTCAAGCGTAAGATGGATAACAGAACCACCGACATGAAAAGGAATGTCGTAATTGAAGGAGAAAGTAAATCTCACGGTAATGCCGGAATTTTCCCGGCTCTAATCGCAAGACGGAGCGCCGCGCTATCGCTCTCAACGATGATCGATCAACGCACACTTCGCGAACGTTCTGCAGCATCCGCGCGGGCTTAATCTCTGCAATAAAGCTCTGTAATGCGATTTTTGTCATAAAGCACGCGCGCGACGGCTTCTGGGGATGAAATCGTTTAGCGACGACGACGACGACGACGACGACGACGATGACGCTGAGACCTTGTTTCGAAATCTCGTGGGGTCGCGGTCTCGCATGTCAACCCTGACACGTCCCGTTCAATTACCAGTCACATAAACATAATGTAAATTTAGCTCGGGTCCCCGTGTATGGGGCACAATGCCGATATATAGCTCATGTTTAATGCAGGAGAGTCGGAGTGCCGGCAACGTTACAATGCGATATTACAGCGTCCACGTCCGCTTTGGAGAGAGAGGTTCCTGCTTAAATTCTCTCGACCGACCGTACGTTTCGCGCCACTTTTTCTTCAAACCTCCATATGCTTAAATCTCGATCGATTCTCGGTGCTATGATACGCGGAACCGTCCCGGAGAACGCTTGCGAGACTGGATCGAATAAATTCGAGGCGCGTTCAGGGATTTCTCGCGTTCGCTGTAATCTTGATCAATGCATGTATTTTGATTTAAAAGCTCTCGCCGTATCGCACATCTTTCGGAATTCCAATTAAGGAACAAACGCAGGCCTCTATACTCTGTCAACTCTGTAGCTTCACGCGCGGCAAAAAGTCGCATCCGCCAATGAATTCTGCGAGGATATTAATTTCTCTCTCTTTTTCTCTCTGTCACGCGCGCGATATATAGATTTAATTTCCCTCACGCCAGGCGATCATAATTATTTCAGCGATCGAGCGACGCCGGTCGGCTTCAGATCGGTCCTTCTATAAACGGAGAGAGAAAGGAGAAGCAAGGGAAATAAATTTTAATCCGACAAAAATCGAGCACGCTGCGCTCACTTTGCACTTTGCGGCGGTCCGCCATTCGTGCGCGCGGTTTATCGCGATTCGATAATCGCGGCGAAGTCTTCCGGGGTCGTGAGGCGTCGCGGAATCCGGAAACGATTTAGCGAAAACCCTTCAACCGCGATGGAGCTGCGCCTCATCCGATTATCGGCGGCGCGGATCGCGAGCGCGCGGTTTATCATGCCCGCGAGAGTACTCGCGCGAAATTTACGGAGACGCCGAGCGTCGCGACGCTCCCGATCGCCCGGGATGCGTTGCACGGGGTACGTTGAACTTGAAAGGCGAGTCGCGCGTATATTTGGACGTCGCGTCGCGTCGCGTCGAGTTGAATTTAACGCGTCGTTGAACTCGGAGAGGACGAGGGACGAGGGGCCGAGCGTAAGCAGCCGCTTCCGGTCGTACTTTTAATTCGAATTCGCCCACCGAGCTTTCTCGATGCGCGGCACGACGAGCGAGCTCGTAATAAGCCAACGATTGGCTATGCAAACTCGCTCGCGATATCGCTCTCGCGAGTTCCTCGCGCTGATCGAACTCGATAAGCGATAAAACGTCGTTCGTGTTGATGCTAGACATATCGAGATAAGTCGCGCAAGAACCGGCCCGGTTCTAATCTCGATAACGGATAATCTTCCGCGCGTTCTCCAATCTTCACGTTCATTAAACATCGCGAAGGGTGTTATCATTAATTCCTTTTTTCTTTTCTTTTCGTTTCGAGCCACACGCTGTGAGGCACACCGCGCCGTTTACTTAGATTGAGGAAACGGTTGAATGAGAGCCCGCGACGCGATCGTAAATGCAAATTGTTAATCGGTAACACTTAATTACGCGATGTCGTCGGGAGTCTTGTTATAATTCTGCCATAAACATGCGCGCGCGCTATTATAAATTCCACGGCTATCGCGGCGGTGATATGCGACGCAAATCGGTGTTAAAGAAATTAGCGATTGATAAATCACACCGCGACCGGCTCATGAATTATGGGATATTAATTGAGACACTTAACGGGAAATCTCTTCTTTTTCCTCCGTCTCTCCTTTTGCTGCCATCGCCTCCCGTTGATCTGATAATCGAGAGATTATCGAACGTCGCGGGCTGAATATCATTGATATGCATGCGCCGAGTAGAACGATCACGTCTTGCGATAACGACACACGATCGCAGCGTAAAATACAGGAATCCGATTTTAATGCTAATAAATGCACCGAATCCGCATCAACACTGGCACACGGCGCCGTAATTCAGCGGTTCAAATCTGTTCCGTAATTAGCGACCGTTAATCGATCGATTAAATAGCCGGAAACTGGATAAAACTGGACCGCGGTATTAATGTCGCCGAAAGTGCCACTGTCCCGGAAAATGCAGAATCTGCGTACCATTCCCATATACGTGGATTGATTAGCCGGTTCGAGAACGAGTTCGCGAACAATATCGCGAACTGCTAAGCGAAAAATCCATCTTGTCCGTTTCGTGAAAGACAAATTCCTGGTGGAGATGCTCGATACAACAAAGAACAGTCGGCGACGCATGTTACACCCATACGTTACTTCAATGTTAAGCTACAAGCAAGTTTTGCTAATAACCGAATCCATTGCAGGCAATAATAAATAAACGATAAACAAAACAGTGACGAAATAACGATTACGTGGATTCTCTCAGGAGAACCGCCAGTCCGTCATCGCGCAAGAAGAGTTCCCACATTTTTCTCTCCATCGACCCAAGATACATACAGATATCGATAAGAGCATCGTTACTGAAGCCGCTCTTCAGCTCTGTACCTTACACGCGAGTGTTCCAGCAAACACTTGGCTCCGTAAAATGGGCAAACAGATGTAATCTAATCTAGTCTAATCTACTCTCCCAACACACTCGACGATAAGCGGTCACCCGATCGATTTCGGATCTCGACTGGACCGGAGGGGGGCAAACGCAAAGACACGCGTGCTTTTACTGATCGGGCGCGGATCACCTTATCCGGAATAATTCGGCGGATAATCCAACGACGCGGTTACAATCCGAAAGATGGTGTCTGAGCTTCCATTGGCCGCGTTACTCGTTCATTCGTTTCACCCGAACAGATGAGCGCGTGAACATGAATGAGCGTGCCTACGGATTGAACACGCATATGCTATGAACATATACACATACATCTGCATGTGTGTGTGTGTGTGTGTGTGCACGCAAGCTCCACACGTATAATTGCCACGGGCTATATTCTCTGATTGGGCCTCTGGCCAGGCTTTCTCTTGCCTTGCTTCCTGCTTTGCATACCTAACTACAGAGGAGAATTCCTCTCTGGGACGACTCGGATTGCTCGCTTCGGCTTAATTTCGAGCTTAAACTGGAATATCCCGCGATCGCAAGCCTGAGACTGGGGATCGCGGGATTCATTCCGCCTTTTATCTTTCGCGCGCTCATCTCGCGACCGGAAAGTGCGTGCGATGCGTAAGTAAGTCCGTAATGGGCAAGCTTGCCGCGTCTATAAATGATGCTTTGTCGAAATAACGTGCTATCTGTTTCAGAATTTGCGTTTGCTGTCGGAGGAGCGGACGTTTCTAAATCTTGTGAGTCTATTGAAGGATTCATCCCAGCAAATGACGATGTTCGATCGCGCTGCATCGTGCGGCCTGCATTTTTCCCGGGGCGGATGCTGTTCGAGACCCCTTCGTGATAGATGGCCGTCACACAAATTATTTGTACAAAATAGTTGCCGCGGCAATTTCGCACTCCGCGCGGGATGTTTTGCCTCGCTTTATCCTCGGGATGAAACTTCCCCGCCCGTAATAAATGATGCGCGTCCATCAGGCCCAGGAAAAGACTTTTTAATATATGTCGATATTTGTTTTGCTGTCGGCGGTTGAGAGATTATGGCGGCGAGACTTATTGTCTCGAGTTTTTCATTTATCCGCAATGGGAGAACTTCCGAAGCGTGAGCGACGAAAACCTGAGCGAGGAGGGGGAGAGAGAGAACTCTTGTATTATTTTCACGCCCGTAAAGACGCTAAGAGGCTCCGCTTGGTGTACAACACTCGCTGTAAAATGAATTTCCTGCATTTGTCTAGGAGAACAACGGCGAGAACTTTGCCGGCCAAGAAATTCAATTCGACGCGACGCACGAGCTCGCCGCTTCCTCCATTTGCGATTACGAGAGAACACGAAATAAAGGCGTGCAGATTCGTTCGATAAATCGAACCTCGAGAATGACGTCTAGATTTATCGCGTGTTTCCACGATCATTGAGTTTCCCAAGTTTATTGTTTGCTTAAAACTACAGCGTACACGCGCTGTAGTTCTTCGTCTACTTCGAGATTACGAGAATGAAAACTGGACGATCGGATACGCGTATCAAGCATCGACCGTGCTCATTATCGATTTCGCAATTAGAGAAGCAGAGGAATTATCCGAGAGGGATTCCGTTGGCTCGTTTGCCAACGGCTGCGTTGCCGGGAACGATTTCCGGAACGATCGCGAGTGTGTCGATCGGGCCGGTCGAGAGATAGGAAGTCAAATTAATATAAGACTGCAGCAGGTTCCGGGCCGATATCGGCGACCAAAAAGAATGTGTCGTCCGTAATTACGGGATAGCCGATAATTAAAGCGCGACACGGCGCGGGGGGACCGGGGCAGTACGGAGCGACGGTGGAGTGAGAGAAAGCGTGGAATTTAAAAGTTAAATTGTGTTTCGTTCATGAATTATGCATCGGCGCGACGCGCGTGACCCTTCGATCGCGCGGCAACTTTGATCTCCCGGATACGAAGTATCATCGTCGCGCGCCTAACTCGACACGTTTTTAATCGGCGAATGCGATCGTCATTCGCGATACGCTTTCGTCGATCCGCTCGTTTAATCCTGACGCCAAAGGCATCGTTAACGACGAGTTGTAAAAACATCTCGAATGAGATCATGTCCCGCGAGCATGAGATCAGCGAGCTTGTTTACCGAAAGAACGCGTAAAGAATTCGTCCAGATGCGCCAAATCGAAATCGGCGAAACTAGATTCGCCCGGATTCGCCTTGGCGGGAACAAATAAATGGATTTGATGAATATGCATCTCGCAATTAAGTCTCGCCTCGGTCACCGAAGGCGATCGGAGATCCCCGCGACAACCGCGTGTGCAATTTGCAACGGAATGAATTTCTCAAGGTCCGCAGCGATCACATTAATCCGTTACGGCTAGCTGAGATCGCAGAATTCGGGCGATACTTGGTGCAGGTCTGAAATATTTCATTAAATTCAGCGGATAATAGAAAATCGCGGGTTTTATAAAGAAGGGACGACTAACGCTACTTATCATGGCTTAATCAGAACGACGCTTCGTTCGGATTACGTGGGAATCGATTAAAGGAAACCCATCAAAATGCTAATAGTTGCTTAGGCCCTGAGCGATCGGGGAAAATAAAATGAAGAACCTTAAGTCCTTGGGAAACGGCAACTTCTCGAGATGGCTCTCGAGAATCAAAGAGACGGACGTCTCGCGAGAATTGACAAGTGTATGGATGTGAAATTAAATTATCTCGAGATCCTGACGATACTCCTGGGAAAATGTCGGAATAATTCATTTCAAGGACTAAGCGGCTATTTATAAACGACAAAGTGCTTGAATCATATTAAAGGACGTTTTATGGCGCCGACGAGACGACGTTATTACGAGACGCGTTAAAAAGAAGTTATTGCTCGAAATCGTTCAAGTACTCTTCAGGCACACGGCCGATCATTCAGAACTAAATAACGAGATTCATCGTGTTGTATCTGACAGAATGTCGCGTAGCGCAGCGTAGCATTCATCCGTTATGCTGCAATCAAATCCGCCGTAATAACTTTGTAGCGTGCGATCTCTCGCATGCGAACTTCTATCCGAGCGATTTTTCGTCGCCCGAGATGCGGAATGTCTAAAAATTCCGCGTTCCTCTTCAGGTATCGAGTATCGTCAGGGATATTTCGGAGTGATTTTTCCTTCCTCGAGGATTCGTTGATTGACAGTCATGCACGCATTCTTTCCCCGGAAGCAAACATTTCAGCGAACGGAATCTTCTTCGGAAATTTAATCGGAACATAAAGTCTCCTCAACGATCGATCGTCTCGCAATTTGCAATCAAGCGTGCACATCTCTAGGGCACGTTTATCCGACTGCTGGCAAGTTAATTGGCCGTTAAACTGACGTTAACGGTTATCGGCGTCGTCGAGGCAATCGATGCTTCGCGATTTATACATTAGCGGTCCAGCGGATGTTACTGATCCATTTAATTATACCATGCATTAGCCGGCATACGCCGATGAAGCTTCTTTTTAACCGCCTGCCCCCGCGCCATCCAAATCGGGCTTATCAGCTATTGTCATTGTTTTATTGCGAATCAGCGGCGGTCGGTGGTTTTTCCGGATACCACCGGAATCCGATAACAAGCCGGAAAGACGACCGAGCTAGATTCAGTCGTCGGTGCCGTCGTGTTGTTGTGTTATTCCGCGTTATCGATGTACACATGTTGTCCGTATCTCGCAGCTATGCGCCGGGTTGCTCCGCGTGTGTGCGTGCAACGATATTGCGTGCGCGTATCGTGAATTCCATTCGATTGGCATGCGAGTGCGCTCCGTCAGAATCATCATACGCTATGTCGGAATCTCGTCTCGTTTCGGGATACGAGAATCGCGCGCCCTGCTCGAGGAGACTCGGATCTTTTCAGAAAAGATCGATGTCGCGAAATCGTGGGATCGTCGCGACTGCCTATTTATTTTCGGGACGATCGACCGAAAAATGTACCGTCTCATCGAAAGGGAATTATGATCGCGAGAGATCGTGAATGAAAGTTCCAAATTGCGGATAAACAGAATCGAAGTTCACAGATCAGATCAATCAGACAAGGTCAAACTGATCAACTGATCAACTCTCTCAAATTTTCCCGGACGACGTCCGTTTTCGTTAAAGCATCTTCGCTACCGGGGATCCCGGAAGAAGTGGTTTATTCGCGAGAACAACCTGGCCGAATATTCAGTCGCGCATTCAGGTCTAGGCGTGCAGGGACAGGGACATGCAAATTAATCGTAAAATCGACGAACAACGAACAACGCGATGACGGTGGGAGCCGGGAATACGGGAAATGCGGAGGACCACGAGGAGGTTGACAGCCCGGTTTCGTGCGCGAAAAGATGCATTAAACCTCCCCGGCAATAACAACAACAGCAACGATGATGACGACGACGCCGAGCGCGATTTACGCCATTCTCGCCGATTGAGCAGCTGCGGGAGCGATTATCGATGCATTGCGGGTACGTCCGCACTATCGCCCGATAATAAATATTCTCGATCTTCCAGAACGAGGAAGAAAAAGATTCCCGGTCGCCCTCTTCTCATCCTTTTGCCGCGTGACGTTTATAAACGAGAGAGAGAGAGAGAGAGAGGGAGGGAGAGAGAGCTGTTCCGGCTGGCTTTTTCCGTTCGAGGAGCGCCTCGCGAGGTTTGCATTAAACTCCAGGAGTGCATTCTTTGATGAACTCGACCGTCGAGTTCTCAGCGCTGAATATTTGATCGCGCCTTTTCGCGCGATTCCGGAGCTTTCGCGACAGTTCAAGTTTCCTCACACGAGGCTAAGCAAGCCTCGGTGATTGTGTGCCCACGAAAGTCAAGCTTAGTCAGGATTTCTAGGGTGTACAAGCGGATAATAAAACGGTCCTTCGCTTTTTCCGAAGTTCCACTCGCTATCTTGCTCTCGATGCAACCAAGAAGAATCGACGATATTGCGACACTCGACTCGGAAAGTGAAATCGCAGCTTGCGGGAAAATTCTATACTTCGGCATTTTCTCGCCCAACAGCAGCCTTTTCCTCACGATACCCGGAAGACGTGCTTTCCTAATTCTTAATACTCGCATTATGTGTCCCGCCGAGCACGATCGACGCACGTGCGAGCAAGCAAGTCGAGACTCGACTCGATTAAATGGACGGTCAGGAAATTGGAGCTATTTCCGATATCGAGAGATGAAGCGAGAGAGAGAGAGAGAGAGAGAGAGAGAGAGAGAGAGAGGAAGAGACGATCACGAGATTTCGGAGGCATTAGACGCTACACGAGCGTCGATTGGCCAAGAACGCATCTAAGGATCGTCTTTACTACGAGGTAGCTCGTTTCCGAGCGTCTTTTCCCGACGTTCGCCAATAAACGGCCCGCTTGCTCCGTTCAGAGCGCAAAGCCGTTTCGACAAATGGAACCTCTCGTAGAGAAAATTGCAATTATAAAGCGATACGAGGGGAAAGTTCGCTGTTCTCCCTTGTAAAATTCTTATTAAGGTATTAGACATTCGCGCGGTCACCGCGCGCGGATTCGTCAACATCGATCGATCGATCGATTCAGTTTAACGCAGAGGTTTGTTGCAAGAATGTTTACATCGCCGCAATACGACGGACGCGGACAAACGTGACGTGCAACGAGTAATAACGTCCAAGTACTGCTTGTATTTGTATAATCGTAGAGAACACATTCGTCGACTTGACTCATCGTTCACGGAAAATTTGCTTCACAGGATACAATGAATCTATGTCACTTAACATCTTCTTGCGTTACTCTCTCGTATACGTAAAATCACGTAATTAGAATTGCATTTAATATTATAGTTTCCGCTCCGTACTTTCATCTCACTTTCATCTCTGAAAACGCGAGTTTTCTTGCGGGCATCTTCTTGCGAGAGAATGTTCGCCAAATGAAGACAGGAAGACTCTCATTTAAGTTTCTTTTGTATTTCGTGAGAGCTGATTAATGCCAAAGCAACTTTCGATGATACTTGATATTATATGGATCCCCCCCCTCTCTCTCTCTCTCTCTTTCTCTCTCTCTCCCTCCCTGTCCCTCTCGATCTATCATAATATCGCGGCGCATAACGCGGGGAAAGGGGATATAAAGTTTTCGCATTCACTCGCCACCGCGGCGAAACTTTAAGTTTCGCGCTTAATTTAAGTTTGCATATTACGCCGAGCAACAAAATATCAATTAATTCTTGTGGAGCTCATGGCCCGTCCGCAAACATCGTCTCTCTCTCTCTCTCTCTCTCTCTCTCTCTCTCTCTCTCTCTCTCTCTCTCTCTCTTATCTGCCCATCGAAATGTATCATAAATCACGAATTTCACCTCGCAGGGTCCATCCGCGCGCGCAGCTTCCTGATATATATAATAACAATAAATAATAATTTACTTCCCTGGCAATTACTCGCACGCCGCCTCGCCATTCCGCGGGAATCACGTAGGGAATCCATTACTCCGTATTAATTAATCTTTCGGCCGATCGGCGATCTACCTCCGCGCCGCGTCGTTATCCCTCTACGCAGGGATAAATAATAGCAATTGCGCAGTTCCTTCTTCTCATCCGGGAACCGATAATTATGCGGTTTCTTAGCCCCGGATTTCTCTCCGAGTTCCCAATTATTCAGCCAACTTTGCGATCCATGCAGCCCGGCTCGCGTCGGTGCTACGCGCGAGAGAAGGAAAAAGATAATTCCCTCGCGCGGTTCGAAAGTTCCGGATATCGTTCGTTGAAAGCGGCTTCCGCCGTCCGTGTACCCAGGGGTCAATCCGGGATTTATCTCGGCGAGACACCGCGGGAGATCGGTATTCATATTCGGGAGATACAGTTTCGCCTCTAAGCGGCTTTCTGCGTTAACTTAAGAATGGCATTGAGAATGATACTCACATTAGCGGTGTCGTCGAGTTTCCGCTTCCACGCGTCGCTGCGCTCGATTAAAGCGTTCCATTGCTCCGAGAGCTTGTTCACCTCGCGGCGGATGCTGCGCGTCAGCTCGCGCGCCTGCTCCTCGGCACTCCTGTATCCTCTAGAATCGCCGTCCAATTCTCTGCCTGCTGCAAGGAAAAAAGAAAATACGTGTTAATCGTGCTTTCTCGCTATAAAGGAGGGTCTTTTAGACGAGAATGAACGGTTGAGTGAACGTGCAACGAATTAAAATCATGACTTAATGCTCGGTTAACGATCGTATCGGGATCTTTCAAGAATATCGTAAAATGTAGGAAAAGCAGGAGAAAGAGAGAGAGAGAGAGAGAACGTATTTCGCTCGTATTCGCCATGTTATTCCCATATGGTGCAAGGGAGAGATCTCATCTTGCCGACACGCGCGGGAAATATCCAACGCTTCGACGCGCGCGCATATTTACAAGAGAGAAAGAGGGAAAAAACAAAGCCGAGCAAGCGGGATACGTGCGTATCTCCTTCGTGATTTCTCGACGTCGGTCTGCCGATCGATCGGTCGATCGGTCATTCGATAGAAATCCACGCTCGATCACGCGGCCAAGACCATGCCGTGGGCGGCGTCGCGCGCCCGTACATAAATCAACATAACACGCGGCAGATAGGGAAGCAACGAGCGAGCATAGGCACGGCGGCGTTATCAATGCTAAACACGCACATAAAAACCGTCCACCGCATGATACGATGCGTGATTCATAGGACAATTAATCCAGCGGCGATCCGGATATGCGACCAACGCGGCCGGCTCGTTTGCGCGCTTCGTTACCGCGGCCGGCTCTCGCCGAATTTCCCTGCAGCAGGATTTCTTGCGGCTCGATGCCGCACATCTCGAGCCAGCTCGGCATTTTCACGAGTTTCCAGCGAGATACCCGCTCGCAGCGATAAATCTCGCGATAAAGGCGCGCCGATGACGTCGAAAAAGAGGAATCGTCCGTGCCACGACGACGGCGAGGTCGTCTTCGGCGGAATCGACGCCGAATCAATCCCGGCAGCAACAAATGGATAATAACTGGATAACGAAACGCGGAAAAGTGCGGGAAACGATGGCGAATCGCCCGATGTTCAGATGTCCGCGTGGAGGAAAAATAAAAATCCGCGCGCGATATGTACATCCGCGATCATTGATTTCAATAGCGACAAAGGCGAATTATGAGGATCGCCGTGATCCTTTCCTGTCAATTATAAGTGAAAATCAGAACGGGCTTATCCAACAAGCGGAATTCCGAAGAGACGAATTTATCAGTCGGTCGTCGTTTGATCGTTGCCTTTCTAGAATTCTAGAATCTAGATTTCAAGACAAATCAGGCATGCTCGCATTGGTATTCATACTGTTGGCCAGATCGCCAGATTGCTCTTATCAGCACGGTTCAGCAAGTCCGATAAGATTTATCGGGGAACGCTCGCAATCGTTTCTCTCGATATTAGTGATCGAAGCAAGCATTTGCCGGCGCGCGGTGATCAATGTGAAGATCAATGAAAGCAGAAGTGCCTTTTATCTCGCCGAACGATCTTCCCGCCGTCCCAGCTTCTTATCAGCGCGCCGGTCTCTTATCATGCTCATCGAGTCGCGTGAAACGTCGAGAGACCGGATCGGGAATCGGAATGCTTCTTTTGCGAGACGCAAAGTTACTTGGATCGGTACATCGAGTATCGAGTTCGAGACGTCGATGTGACCGTGAGGCACAGCAAGACGGATCGAACAGCGAAAGCACATCGTCGGGGAAACGAATTGAATTAGGCGACCGTGCTCTTCATCCTCGAGCCGTCTATTCAACAGTTGACGCTCCGCTTTCCGGGCACGTACGCCACCAGTTTATCTGGCTCCCACGCTGACTTCCCTCGTCCCATCCCCTCGGTCAGTGCATCCGCAACCCCGAGAGTGTCCCGTTAATTCTTTCTTCCTTCGCCGCCGACCGGCACGTTTCCCAGCGAGCTTTCCCGCAAGCGATGGCGGAAGTAAGGGCGGAAGTAACGGCGGAGATCCTCTGGAGAGCGCGGCGTAAATCCCGCGGCTGTTATCGGGCAATGTGAGTAAAAGCGCCAAGGATTCGCGGCGGGCACGAGGGGGGACGGGGACACGTTCTGGCCGCATTTTTATCGGCTCTATTAATTCTGCTAATTTCCCCGAGAGCTGCGTTAATGAATGGGTACGTGCGCACGATGTCGAATCGACTAATTTATCCGGCGCGTTTGCGCGCCACCGCGCTTATTCGCCTATTTAATTATAATATCTAGATGTTAGCCGAACGGTTTGGACCGCAAACAGCGGCGGCTTTCATTTATTCGGTCGCAGATGTTTGCTTTCTGAAATTCCCGTTTCATTTCGGTGATCCAAGATGGGAATGCGTGCATTATTGAAGCGAAATGTCGGCTCGCTTCCTCGAGATCCTAATGTTTCGAGTAGCTGATGAAGCTTAAGTAGCCTCGCGAATTTCTTTCGATGCTCAAGCTTCAGAACGTGCTTTCGTCGAAAGGACGAAATGTTTCTTTTAACATTTAACTTAATCGACGAGTCTTTGTGCGATTTCACAATCGAGCAACATAATCGAACATTCCTGTCTCTCTTTCTCTCTCTCGATAGATTCTGACAGTGTCAAAGATTTAATTCACCTGGCGCGTATTAATCGATTGAGAAAGCTTCCGTATTAAGAAGCGGAAAATCGTTCGTCGATCCATTATTTCTGATCAATCATTCCGACAAGAAGCTATCGACGCACGTGTTCCGATAAGATGTATGGTCCAATCTACTTCAATTCGCGGACGTAGCCACGGTATACACGCGCAAAGCTCAGGGATCCGTGAATACAGAAGATCTATCAAGCGTTTCCTCCTTTTTCTGATACACGAAAAGCTCCCATCTATTTCGAGATAAGAAACGCCCAGAGAGAGAGAGAGAGAGAGAGAGAGAGAGAGAGAGAGAGAGAGAGAGAAAGGGAAAGCGAGGATCGAAAACGTCACTCCGACAATAAATTAATCACCAGACAAATCCGAACCTGATCGCTCCGCTTGGGAATGCAAAACGATGAAGCCGAGCTCTCATATTAAAATATAAATACAACGCGCAAAGCGGTCGCTCTGTTAAATTTCGGAAAGCGAGACCGAAGTTGAAAGATACGACGTTACCGTCTCCCTTAAATTTAAGGGAAACGAAAGCGACGAGACCGAGTCCCGCGAGGATGCGAATAGGATACGCACTTTTCCAGATTTCGGAGGGCGACACGACGGCATCGAGTTTCGATGCTGAAATCCGAGTGTGACTTCTCGCGCGGTAGCTCGAACTCAGCGATCCGCGCAGCCGAGCGGACGACGGAACGAGACTCGCGAATAATTCGCACCGGCGGATTATACGATACAGGTTCATTCGGCGCGAATCGTTATTCGCCGTGAGAAATTTATCGACATCGCGCGATGTGGCCGATGCCGCGCACGTTTCGCGAAACGTGACTTCCCGCGAATGGGCGAAACCGCGCGCGGAGCTGATCACTCGCGGAGGCCCGCTCCGCGTTATTCGGATCAAATCCATAGCTCTGGAGCTATCGTTATGGTTATTCCGGGATCTTAAGTCGGATATTACATGCCGCGCGGTGAATGACAATGTCCGCGGATCGCGGATTCTCGTGAATGCGTCCGGATTGCTACACTGAGAATAATAATTTAAGCGATCTTGTTCCGGTGTAATGATAAATTTAAACGTCGATGCGAAGTAACGACAACAACAGCGTCTGCCCCTTAACTGACTGTCACGCTGGCGTGTGTTTCATTTGCGCGAAGGGAACAGAAATTCGCTGGAATTGAATCAAGTTTTCTGACTATTCGTTTGAATTTAGAGGAAATAGCTATCGCTGCAAGCTCGTAAATCCTGCTTGCCTTTCTCGGCGATGTGCCGTAGGTTTCTTTCTCTTTCTCTTTTTTTTTTCTTTTTTTTTTTTTATGAAACATCGTGTGTATTCAAAGGCCTCTGTGTGCGTGTCGTATGAAATAAAAGTGTTATCGAATACGCGGTACCAAATACGATGTCAGGCTTGCATTAAGTACAGCACGATCTGTCACGATCTGTGGAAAACGGCGGGATCGACAAGCGAGTCTGTGCGAATGCGTTTCAAAAAGTAATCGAATCACATTTTGATGGAGACTAATGAATTTTCTGTCAGAGCTTGCTTAAATTATCATCGGTCGTTGTTGTGCCAAGTATTCCGATATCTGCCGTCACTCGCGCACGATACCCTGATAAATGACAATCATTACTGCTCACCAATGTCGACGCGTGACTGCTCGCTCGGAAATCTATCGAATATTTTAATGAGAATTAATCAACAATTTGCGCCGTTAATTTGCTCGTATCAACAATCCGCGAAACGATCATTCCGCTGGAACTGAGAAGCGCGAACGAATTACGAGAGGAACGTCTGAAGGCTGCGATAAGGATTCACGTGTAAAAACGGACATTCTCAAATGCATCAAGCGCATCAACCAAGTCACATATCGAACTTTGTGCTTATCCCTGACAGAAAGGACATCATCGTCAATGGAGCCGACGTAGCAATCGCGATCAACGAATCATTGAATAATAACCGTCTCGTTGACCTGTTACTCAACTAGCAGCGCAAACTGCAGAGAAAAGCGACAAGCTGATGCTAGAGATTGCGTGGTATCTTCCTCCGGGATTTCAGCAAGTCTTGCCTACCAAGTTTGCGCCTTCCTCCCCCTGGAGATGTCTCTTAGAAAATCCCTGGCTTCCCTGCGGCAGTGTACTGCTCGATACTCGTAACTCGATTGGGAAGTCCACGCGATTCGCGAAGTTATGTTTTACGCGGAGGCAATCTTTTTCCTCGCCGACAGCTTCCCGATACGAACAGTCGCGTCCTTATATGCAAATTAAATAAAGGCGAAATGCTGTGATCCTAATTCTCGTGCAAAAGACGGACCGCTGTCGAGGTTCGGTCAAATCACAAGCGTCTCCAAGTATTATTATTCAGATTCGAGAAGATAATCAAGAAGATGCTTCTCGTTATGTATAAACACTATCGATTAACGAGATAACTTTGACTTGATACCGATGAAAAAACCAGCACTATTCCGACTTAATCTCGCTTCTTTTCGTCATTAAAGCAGCATGAATAATGTTCGAGAGCAGATTACATGATTTTCTCTCTTCAAACTGTCAAGCTGAAGTTTCGCGAAATCTTATACGGGCCGCAGCGAAAAGCTTGTCGCTTTTCTTTCGCGTATCAATCGCGCGAATTGTACAATTGTACAACGAACAAGGCGCCTGCATGCCAAACGAGAAGCGGAACGAGACTGAAATTAATTCCTCCCGTAACTGACGTTTTAAGAGTCTTCTCTCAAGATCTCGCGCGGTATCCGAGGCTTGTCCAATCTCGAACGGAATCGAGCAAATCCGATGTATTATGTCTGCACTCGACATTTTCGTTATCACTACCGCGTTCATCAGGGTGAATAAAACATCTCGCCTAAATGTCGCGACTCGTCTAAATGTCTCGCCTAAATGTCGCGGCAAAGTCGCCGGTGTAAAACGCAAATCACGAGATGTACATTTGTACAAACCCTTTCGAAAGCCTTCATATATCGATTCCCGATAGAGACGTTAACGTTTCCGCCAGCTTTATCTTTCAGCGGAATACTCGAAATGATACTCGATGCGATGCTCTCCTCCGTAGAAAGAGAGAACGACTTACAACGATTATGCAAGATTCGCTTGCGTAAAACTAGATGGTCGCGCCACACAGAGGATCAGCTTGATCGTGATACGCGCGATGAAAAGAAAGTTCAAGATTGAACGAAGGTTCAAGAGTGAAGCGAAAGTCGAAGGCGGATTAAAACCGAGATGTGTCCAGCGCGCGATCGGAGATTTTATATTTCGGTTTCGTGATCACGATGCAACGTAAAACGTTTATTTTGCAAGTAAAACAATGAGCGATAATGCGATAATCGATTTGTCAAAGTCGATCAAGCGACTCGTTATCTTAGCTCTAAACGTTACAATCGCGCGATCTGATTGACGTGACGGATAGAGACGTTTCATTTTACGGGGATAATTTATTAAAATTATTAGTGGGATTTTTTCTCTCGTACTTCCCGTATCGTTAATTAAACGATCGCTCGATCCGTTGAAAGATTTCATCTTTCATCTTTCTTCCCGTTCGCGACCTTACATCCATCATTTCTCACGGCGGCTGATCTACGAGGAATTATTCTTTCGCGGTATAAATCCGCGAGGATAATGATGAAAATGCAGATCCCGTATCTGACATTTTTGGGTATGCCGAGGTATTTTAATATTCGCGCTTTCCTCCCACGATGGGATTACGTAAATGAGATATTCAGAGCGTCGCGGCTACGCGTTCTTCGTCCTCGCCGCGGAAACGGAATGACGAATAAAGGATAAAGCTCGTTTCTGGCTCGGCCGGACTGAATCGCGCGGCCGGTAAGAAAAGGCCAGGGAAAGCAGAAAAATATTTCGCGGGAATCTTTCTGAGAATCCCGGGACGGGAGGGGAACAATCGTCGGTTGTTCTTAGATTTCTGCCGTGGTGCGGTATTCTACGCGGCTGCGGCGGCAGAACTCGCGAGAGAAAATACGTGAAATATTAAAGCGCAATTCGCGCGGATACACGCCCGGCGAGAAGGAGAAAATAAAAATTTCTCCCCGTCTTTACGAGCGAATCACGTAAACGCTCATCCTCGCTACGGCTTCGCCGGTAAGATTTCGCTCAATTTCGCGTTGGCGGTTCCAAGAGAGAAAATCTGTGCGATCAGCTCGTTCATTATTCGACAGATTTCTCAAACGTTCTCAAACATTATTCCATGTCTCTTTAATGACAAAAGGAAGCATCGAGATCGGGATAATGTCTCAGAGTGAGTGCTCGCGCGGATTTTAGCTAACGTCATCGCTGGGAACGCTGGCGGGAGGACAATGGCGGCAACAATGATTCGTTAATTAAATCAAACGCTCGCGGAGACAAAGAAAAATCTTGCGCTCTCTCTTCCAAACCGATGGATCCGCGAGATAGACCGGCACTCGAGGTTTCCGTCTGCAGGCGGTAATTGCTACGAAAAATTACGGATGCAAGAATGAAAGCGCGAATTGATAGAATCGCGCCACCGCTCTTAATTACTGGGGCTTGCACTATCGGCGAAGCCAGTCTCGCGTTATGAGCTGGCTTCACGGGACTAACGACGGATGCACTTGGCCGATTTTCTTTGTTCAGCCGCGCAATGTTCGCTCGCGCGAGCGGAACAGCGTTACTTCGATGGCTCTCGAGGCTCTCCCTGACAATCTCGTGTGGGATTCTTCTCAAATTTTTAAAGCGTTTCCACAAAGTCAGGATAATTGTTGCGACTGATGAAATAATTTACGCAAAATTCTCTAAAAAAGCAATATATATATTCTTACCGCTAATTTGTAGAGATATTTTCGCATAAAGCACGATATCACGTGTCATATAATTACGCTCTCTCTCTCCCCCTCCCCTTCTTTGTGCCATACAATATCCTCAACACGTGATAAACAGATCATGTTTGTTAGACAGCTAAATTTCTAATTGATGCTAAATTATCGGTGGCAAGAGTTCACGTCTCACGTACGATAAATTGGCAATTCACGTACCTTCGGAGTCTGAAGTATCCGACAACGGGGGCTCATTGGCGATGTACTGGCGGCCGCTCAGCAAATTGTTCTCCACGACTGGCCGTTTGTCCTCGAGCTGCCTCCTGAAGCCACGATGGTCGTCCTGCGAACGAGACGCGTAAATCGTGAAACGAAAATAACGAGACAAGGAGCATCTGGGTCTGGCGCGGTGCCAGCTTTTCTTCCCGGGCGTTCAACTATTCGTCGCCGAGGGAGAGGCTTCAAGAGATCACGCTAAGTTAAGTCCGTCTGTCGGCCGCGCCAAGTGGAGTAGCTCGAAATTGATGCCGCTGTCGGCGGCCGCGACATTGCGCACGCACTCGTTGCGGTTCTCGCAATTTACTTCCAAACTCGATCAACGCCTCACCTGCGAACCGAGCGAGGTGCAACAGCAAGGGACATTTCCTGTCCGTAGGAAATTAAACAAAACACGGACACCGTACACGGCGTCTTGCTGGATGAGCGGAAGGAAGGAGGATTCCGAGATCTCACGAGGCGGCTCGATCTTCTGCTCACGGACATGAGCGATGCGGAAGATCGACACGCAGGCAACACGTTTCCTCCTGAATATTCCAACGACGAATCGGATAAAGTGCGAGAGACGTAGCGGGACGGAAATAAGCTGCAAAGTTTATCGGTTGCGAGTCGGTCGTCGTCGCACGCGTCCGTGATTACGTTTGACGAGCACGTTACGGCGAGGCTGAAAACTAGCCGGCTCTGGCAGCCAGCGGGAAAAGGTTGAGTGGGTAAAAAGGCACTCTCACGATATTGCACGCCCTCGCTAGTTAACGAGATTATTCCTCGCCGTTCGCGGGCCTTAAGTGTTTCCCGCGGGCGCAAAACGCTCAAACGACGCGTGTTCGCCCGGTTTGCTCGCGTTTCCTTTTCTCTCCAGTCTTTCTCTCTCTCGCTCTCTCGCTCTCTTTCTTTCTAGCTTTCCCTTTACGCCACTCTGAAAAGGAAATTCGTCGCAGGCAAGACGAACGCAGTAAAACTGCAACGGCTCCGCGACTGTCGCCGGAATGACGCCCTTCCGCGCAAAGGGATCGTTCTCGCGCGGTTTACCGCTCGCGTAAAGCAAGCTTACTCGACGTTGTTGTCATTCTGTATTCATGCTTGATGGCGGGACTTAAAGCAGACGGGATAAATTAAATGATCTTCCGCGGGTGTCGGGTTGCTTGATGCCGCTTGATGCGTTTACCATCGCACTTTGATGCTGCATCGCATTACAAGGGAGGAGATCAAAGAGAAGGGACAGTTTTTTCCCTGGATTTAGAGTATGCAAAAGAAACGGCATGGAGTGATCTTAGAAAAACAGCGAAGCGCGTCGCGTCTTCGATCTTACGTTTACGGTACGGGGAAGTTGCTCGTATCGCGATTTAAAGCGGTTATTATCCGTGACTCGCGTTTAATCGGGGATTTGCCGAGGAGATCGCGGGATATCTGGAGGGGATTGTAACACGCCGGAAGATAAATCGATCGAGGCACTTCTATTATTAAATAAATCGGCGAAATTGTTCCGCCATGATGGAAGCCTCTCGCGAGAAGTCGGCCGGCCATTAATCATCCCTGCATTATTTCTCCTTGTCATTTCCCTTTCCGTCATTTCCCATTTCGGGCGGCGATGACGGCGCGGCGCGCAATGAGCGATAGAATTCTCATTGCGCCCGTTTCTCATTTTTCCTCGCGCGTTTCCCTTCGAGATCCCTCGAGATTACCCGGCACGCCGGCGACATCGATCGCTGAATCACGCGCGGATCATATTTTCCCCGGAGTACGATCGACCGCGGTCTCTCGCTGGACATTTACACTCGCCTGTCGCCGCAAAGTCGCCGCGAAAATCTGCGTCCATCGTGCCTTCGTCGCGACATTATTGAGGAAATTAGGACGCGCGAGTTAGAGCTGTCCATCCAATTAGACGCCCTCTAATTCCCGTGACGAGACCGGCTCGTTGCACTTATCAGCGCGATTATCGTGATTACGCGGAGAAGGGGACGTTAATTGCGAGATGCGACGAGATGCGCAATCGCGATAACGCGGCATTCCGGCGCGAGTTTTCAGCGTTTAAGCGGTACCGGCGATTCGTGTCGCCATCGGGGAGACAAATCGCGTTCCGGCGAGCAATTTTATTTTATGCCACTCCGCGGAGGGGAAAAGAATGCGCCCTTTGTCCGGTGCTTTTACGCGCGCGCGTGCGCGATATGAGAAAATGGGAAAAAATATTTGCACGATGAACAATCTCATTATTTCGGTATAATTCCATTACGCCGCTACCGCGGAAAAGGTTAGCGCTTTTCTCGCGTTTCGGTGTGGCCGCGCGCGACAAGTAACGAGATCGTTTCGAAAATAATAACCCGTATTCCGCACGCCCTAAGGATGCCCTTTGTTCCCCGCTTTGCGCACGCGTCGTGTAACAATAGCGGGAACGACTCGTAACGACGTGCAACAATCCGTCCGACTTAAATCCGATTAAATCAATATCGTTCTCATTGAATCAATCCTCTTCTAATGGGAACACGTTATCCTTTATTTACGATCTGTCCATGTGAACGAGTCGCGGTACTGATCCACTGCTATTATCCACCGACATTAAATGTTTCACGAGTCGCGAGGGTCGACAGAGCAAACAATCGAGATAGCATCGAGGCATGCCAAGAGAGAGAAAGAGAGAGAGAGAGAGAGAGAGAGAAAGGAAGCCCCGGGCTTTCCTGAATCGAAGGAAACGCAACACAGCATTAGCCGCAGTCCCGTCGTGGTTATTTTCACCGCGAAACAATTTCTCACGCGGCCGGACACGCCGAGAAAGGGAAAAGAAAAGGAAAAAGGGAAAGAAAAAAAATAAGTAAAAAAGAAAAAAACAGAAAAATGCCAGAAGGCAGAAATATCAATCGCCCGCGCCGCTTTCCGCGATCGCATCGAGGAAAGATGGGCCTGACGACGGGGAAACGTTAAAAAAAAAAAACAAAAAAAAAAAAAGAAAACAAAAAAGGATGGGCTTTCCGTTTCGGCGCGGATCGATACGATCGATGCGATCTCTCGCGATTTTGATTCATCGGCCACAATCGGCGAGCGAAATGGTCCGCGCGAGAACAACAGGCGTGTACGCGTGAAACGCGTAAAACTCGCCGTCGTAAACGGCTCTCATCGTCGGCCGCATCGTGTAACGACACAGTTTACAAACAGAGGGGAAAGAGAGAGAGAGAGAGAGAGAGAGAGAGAGAAAGGGAGAATGCGCGAATTTACGCGCGACTGCCAAAGGATCGATCCGCGTGCGAATAGAATTTTTAGGACGACTCATCTCGCGAGAGAAACGCCACGATTGCGCTCGTTACATCGCCGTTGATCGCAACGTAGGGCGCGCGCGGTTGGCTTCCATTCCGATTGCATGGGCGCAATAAACGGCCCTCTAATTACGCGCTTCTCTCGCGCGTACGTTGACATCGAGATGAGCGATTTAGTACGGTTTTCGAGATCGAACGAGATCACGCCATCTCGTGCAGCATCGCGCTCGTTCGCTATCGAGAATTCATTCGCTCGCATTTTTGCGTGCATCGAGATGAGTGAGATTCAATGCATTTGCGTCGAGGACTCTTGTGTGTCTTCCGCGAAACGTACGAGCGAAGTGAGACACGTAACGTGAAGATACGTCTAAAAAGCGCCGTAGCGGGGAACAACCGCTTCAGCGGATGAAATGTCATCCCGTGATGGAGCAATTATTGATAAGAGCGACGCAGGTGGAATTGCAGTTTGACGTCACGAGAACGTTATTGTTGCAGCCGTTAGTTGACGTTGCACATGTCGCGTTCACTCCTCCGCAGTTCATCAGTTGCCTGCAATTGGATTAATCCCGAGGCTCCCTTGAGGTAGTAATGTCGTTTCCGAGGCGAGAGAGAAACACGTCTCGAGCCCGACAATGACTCGATTAACACTATTCAATCCGACTGCTCGACGATTTCTTGGATATTACAGCGTGGTCGAGCCTTCATTCTCACCATTACCCGTTATACACGTCGCCTTTTGTTAAGCTAATTTAATTAGCAGCTTTGATTAGCAAAAGCGCGCTCAGATCAGCGGATCAGCGTTCGCCCGCGTTAGCGCATCTTCGCGATGATATTAACGACGCGTCATTAAAATTGCCCGCGTTTAGGATATATTCGCGGGCATTATTTAGAACCGTTGCATATGCATGAGGCAACGAACGTGCGGAGGGAAGGATTTATTAATTACCGACGAGTCGTTTAATTGAATCCGCGCATAATCGATTTACATTAACCGCATGTACATCCGCTCTTTCCCGCGATCAAATTTTCAACCGGCCCGATAATCCCGCCGACAATACCGTCAATAATTACGAGGAGAATGCCGCAGAGCCCCGTCCTCTCGAGTGTTATCTCTCTTTACGCGTTTCGGAACGCCACATCGATGCCACATCGAGAGGAGCGGAAGACATTCGGAGCGTCCAGGAGGAGAAGAAACTCGATTGAATCCGCGATTCGAGCAGCAAGCAATCGAGAAACGAGCCATGTAGCGTTCCGTCAGGCTCCTCTCGATCGCGCTCCTCTCGATTCAAATTTTAAAATCCCGGGGACGCACGCGGGGGATGAAATGCAGCAGCTGCTTGCTTTCCGCGACGCGAGAGTCCCGGCCGATCTGGCGCGGTTCTCCGCGAAATGAGACGTCCGTCTCTCGAGTCTCGCGCTTGAATTCGATACGTAATCTCCGTAGCATCTTCGTAAAGATTCGAGACAAGATGATCGAAGACCGATGAGACACGATATATCCGAATCGGATCTCGCCTGGTCATTTCTCGAGAGAGGCTTCTCGCGGAAGCTTCGCGGAAGCTTCGCGATAAGAGTACAGTCTTTGCGCGTTAACCGTCAGATAAATGTCAGGTAAATCGATGACAAGGGTTTCCACGCTGTTCTCCGGAGAAGCGCGTCCACGCGAAGGCAAATTCAATGACTGCGCAGGATCAGCGGGGGGTATTACCGCTCGTAGCGAGCGTCTTATCCTTCCAGTCGGCCAATTAAGGACAATCGATGGCAATTTCCCGTATTCTACGGCGCGAGTGACAAGCACACGCGCGAATCTGCCGGCGCACGAGGACATCGATGATCTGGTCGAGCGACATGCGGCTTATCACCTCTGTACACTCGGATACCGACAGCAATATAGACGGCAGGCGGCCCTGCAACACGCGCATCCTAATCTGGATTAATCCGAACCGGCGCGCCTTTGTGCACCGTCGCGCGGGGGATATTCGCGCATAAAGCGGACGATCGCGGCCGTTTATGCCGAGCTTACTCGATCCGCGTGATGGGACATTCGACTTTCAGACACGCCAGAGAGGCACGATCGGATAACGGGGATAATTAAAAGGGAAAAGAAAATATCCTGGAAATCGTTAACACGCCGAGAGGCGCGCTCGCGCGCTTGTAAACGACTTTGTCGGAATTGTACCGTTAATCCACGCGGAAGACCGGCCGATTGTCATTGTCGCGCAAGAGCGCGGCGGGGATGTTCGTCGCGTTAAAGATTCCCTCGGAATAAACGGCACCCCGTTAGATTAGCTCTAATGAACCGAGAGTTGATTCAATCGACTGCGCGAATTCAACCGGAGCATTTAGCGAACAATTGACGCGGGGAAGAGAAGAAGGAAGATGGAGAGAGATAGGGAAGAAGAGAGGGAGAGAGAGAGAGAGAGAGAGAGAGAGAAGGACGACGTAATTGAGACGTGTGTTTCCGCGAGGCGGAACGCTCGCGTGATGAGAATACGTAATAAGTAACCCCGTTTCCGCGTGAGCCCTCGGTCTCCAGCCGAGACAGTCACTCGATGGAAGCAGGAGCTTACGCGTAATTACACCCCATTCGTCCGATCAGCCCTCCGTCGAGGGGGGGGGGAGAGGCGGGGGAGGCCGCGAGCCTCTCGCAGGACAACTGTGCGAAATCGATTTCGCCCGCATAAGTCATGTCCGGTTAGATCATTGGCCCCCGGCGAATCCCGAATAACAGCGTGATTCGCGTCGAAACCCTCCCCCCCCCTCCACTCCCCSMSCMTGCTGAATGAGGGGCACGTCCCCTCCCCCCTCGGCGAGGTAACGAGGCTCCGCTTGCCGAATGCGGACGAGGGCGCGCGAATTTCCGTTTCCGCGTCTGCCTGCGATTCCGTGGCCTGGTCCTCCGTGGCTTCCTCCCCCTTCGGGGACAATTCCTACGCCGGAAACTGAGAGGCTTACCTGCTGTTTCTGTAGCGCAGCCACGTCGCCACACACGGGCCCCAGGCCGGTGAGCTCGGTGTCTTTTCTTATGACCCACTCGATGAGCTCGCGCAACGACAACAGCAGAGCGTTCCAGTGTTCCGTGTTGCTCTCCAGTCGGTTCCTGAAAACGACAGTGAGGATATGGTGAATGCTTCGGTTCGCCGGTGCTCCTCGTAGCGGGGTAGAAAAAGAAAGGGGAAAAATATAACGTCCGGGGCTCTCTGTCGGTAATATATCTCCGTCGTGTTATTTCGGCCAAGTGAAATTCGCCGATTTCGAACGTAGCGCCGTTCCGTCCAGCGCGCAGAGTGTTTATTTTAACAGCAAATATCGATATTAAAATATGTAAGCAGCTCTGTTAGATGTCAGCCGATCGGCGTTATCGGCTTTGCCAGTCACGAAGCTGCTCTTTTCGAGAGAAACGGCGGAAACACATTGATCGCATCTCGTAGTGTCCGTCACACTCCACGACCTCTTGATGCTTTAACTTATCGTTGCCTTATCCCTTCATGTTATAGTTTTCTCGGCAAGGACACAGGACGGATTAATCGAAAGATTATATTTGGGAATTGGGGATAAATAAAGGATGATACACGAATCGTTGCGACTCGCGGCCGAGTTTTCATCGGCTCTTCCCATTCTGTTAGCAGCCACGTTGCAGTGCAGCAGCCTTTCTCAATCTCAGTTAGCTTATCTCAATCTCAGTTCAATTTGTATTTTCTTTTAATTCTTATAACTTTGTGTTTCCCAAGTTTCGTATTGGTAACGCGTTATATCTTCATTGTTTCAAAGACTATTTTAACATTGTATAAATATAGTAGAAGATATTTCCTTGCTTATATAATTCTCCAACGTTCTCTTGCGATCCTCGACTTGTATTTATCGACTATTCCAGAGATGATCGATACGGTGAATTGCACTTGCTGGTTTGGTAAGGTTATTTCTGTATATATTTCCATCGCGAAATACCCTTGATCGCGGGCTATCCCCGGAAAGAATCATACGATTCATTAATACCCGAAATCAGGAATCAAATCTCGTGTTCGTAGCTTAAGAGTTAGCAGTTGTGAACCGAGACGCAACAGTGATGAATATGTTGTGCACATGTGATTATGTTGACTATTGTACTTGTCGAGACTAACTTCACGGACGAGATGCTATGTCAGCTGCTGCTGAGGTTTTGTCGACGAAACGATGATTATTTTAACTTTACGAGATTCAAGACGCGCAGAGTAACGAGGCATTAGGTCGAATCGAGGAAATGTTCTCCGCGCTGAGAAATTCGGTGGACTTTATCTTACGCGTTTATCCGAGAGAGCTCTTACGTCCTCTCGACACAACACCCTGACGAGCGCGAGCAGCGCGATGCAAAATTAATACAAGCGGCAGCGAGGGACGCATAAAACGTTCGACTCATCTCGCATGCGAGTAAAGAGAGTGCATGTTTGCCGAGCGCAGACAGACAGTCGCGGAGAATGAAGGAAAGCGAGGACCGGCGGGATGCGATGGATGGAGAAAGAGTAAATGCAAATCCTCGACGTCGCGCTGGCATCAAGAGAACGCCTCCGAGACTGTGAGAAAACGGGAAGAAACGGCCGAGCGAAAGAGAAGAAACGAGTGGATACTTGGGATAAGTGGATCACGATTGCGATGATTGCGATGAAGAGAGCGGAACGTAAGGCGTCAGCATCGCGCTACAAAAAAAGATAGAGAAACAGAGAACGCTGCAGCGAAGAGGCGAATCGGAGAACAGGAATATCAAGAAGCGCGGGAGAAGATGGAAGAGACGGAGCGCAGAAGGCGATGCGGTGCGGATAAACAAACGGGAGACAAAGAAGTCGGTCCCGGGAAGAATTAAAACGAACGAGCATTCCTCGCGAGGAAATCACGCGAGAAGCGAAAAGAAGAGCGCTCTGAGGAGCAGCGAAGCCGATCGTGGCCGAGAAGATGCTTTCAGGCAAATTGAAGGAATACGGAAAGCACAAACGAAAACGGTGAAAACAAACCGGCGAGAGAAGGCAAAGGGGACAATGGGAAGACAAGGGAGAGCGTGGCTGAAGACGGAGACTTCAGACGGCATCGAGGGAGGCGAATGAGGGAAAGAGCGATCGTTGATAAGCGAGAGACGATAAGGGGACGGCGGGCTCTCCGTCGCTGGAGGGATTTTTAAGGAGGAAACCAAATTGGACTTCAAAGTGACTCCGTGAAAGCGTAAAGAAAACTCGGATCAGGAGACGCTGATGAGACCCAAGCCTGATAAACGCCTGTGTAACGGATGGAAGAACTTGCGGGAGACCAGGATGGATGCAGCGATGAGGAGGATCGTTGTGGCGACCGCGTGTTTTGCTAATGGTAAGTAAATACCGCGCGCTGGACGGCCGAGGTGCCGGAAGCGTGAAATAAAACGGGGACCGGTGGGAAATCACTGGAGAACGTGGGACACGCCGAATGACGCGGCGGAAACAGAGACGTTTCGCGAGGAGGAACGAGGACCCGCGTGACGCACTGGGAGAGAAGGAAACGGCAAGGAGAATGAGAGAGAGAGGGATCGATGCAGGCGGAAGATGGATGTACGAGGTAAGTCAGGAGAGAGGAATTAGTCCGAGGAGATCATCTCCTCGTAGGTATCCGAGATAATGGTCTCGCACGTCCGTGCGCATAGATCGCATCTCACGACGTAATACGACGTGACGTAACGAGATCAACGCAGCTGGGGAAGCTGACGATAAAAACGGAGGAGAAGGTTTCATCGTGATGCGAAAAGAGATGGCTCAATGCAATCCTCCGTTACGCGATCCGTCAGCCAGCAGAGAAGCGGCAATCGCGGGAGTCACGAATTGTTTACGAATTGTATTTAACAATAAGGTAAAATCGAGGAAACGAGGATGCTGCGCATCGTAAATCTCAAGAGGGAAGTTCGACGTCATGTCTACTCCATCGCTTTACGCTCGTGAATTCCCGAGATTTCTAGTCTAGCTCGAATGCCATTTCATCGATAACCCGACAGGGAATATTTGCATAATTGAAAGAATTCCGCGAAGACCCCGGTGTGGCGCGAAGGCGGAAGCGGCATCTGCGACATCTGCGATCTGCCCGAGATCCCGAGACGCGACCGCTCCGACGTTGTAGATCAAAGTCACGGGGGTGTAGCGGGTGAAGCAGCATGGAAGAAAGTAATAACAAGTTGCGTTCGCTAATGCTCCGTGTTTCGTCTTATTTTACTTCCTGTTTAACTTGTCGTCCATTATCTCGTCGGCGGGACGACTCGTACGCGGCTAAAATCCAAAGTGGCTCGGAGAATACAGAAGAAACTCCCGCGCAGGCGCGCGCGGGGGCGAATTAAAGCGGAAGACAGAGGCCGGGGTCGAGGCCGGCATAAAGAGATGCGAATAAGGAAGCGCGCAAAGCGGGCCAGGCCTGCGCTGTGAATGGAATACGAGAGAAATTCTCGAGAGCGAGGATAAAGAGCGCGGTAGGGACCGCCGGGACTGGCGTAGCCCTCGTTGGTGGCGCGCAGGATGGACGAAAGAGGAAGATAAAGGCGCCCCCGTGCAGAGCTGCGAGGGCAAAGGAGAGGTCAGGAAGGATGGCGGTCGGGATTTAGATTTATATTTCGCCATTGTTGCACCGCGCTGCCGGCGACGGCGGCTGCCGCTTACCAGCTCTCGCATCCAGCAATCCCTCCGTCGTCTCATCCCTCTTTCCTTCCCCTGCCCGTCCTCGAGTCCTCCTCTCTCAGGGAGGATCCGCAGCGTCGAAGCTCGTATCGCAAAGAAACAGCCTCGTGCTCGGATATCTCGCGGTTATTGTAACGTCGATGAGAACCTCGCGTTTTTATTCCGCTCGCTTTCCGCGCGAGCCTTCGCGCGCATGAATATGTACATGTACGCGTACACGTGCACGTCGGGGACGCATCCACCTCGGGATGGCACCGCGCTCTCCTCCGGGGGGTGATAAGGGTATAAGGACACTTCCCGCGCGATGGATGGCGGTACGGGCTTACCGAAAGAAATCGCTCGCGACGAGTCGCGAGGGATGAATTCTCGCCGCGCGAGCTGGCGGTGTCGCTTGAAGAAGCGTTTATTCTTTATACAAAATGAGAGAGAGAGGGAGAGAGAGAGAGAGAGACAGAGTTCAATGGCTTTCGAAACGATCTCTGGCAACCGCGTATGCAATATTGTGTAAGGCAATACGCTGCTGCATCACAGCCGACCAACCGTGACATGATGAACACGCGCGAACGCAGCAAGCACGTGCCTATTCATGATCTACGAACCGAGATGAATCTCGAGGAGAGTCATTAATATCGTCACGCGGCACATTTATCGCAGCAGCGAGTAAACACGAGGTGCTCCGCGCACGTAAAATCAAGCATTTACGACGATATCGGCGAGTCTTCGTCTCAGGCAAATTTCTCCGAGACAACACGCGCAAAATACATCCTCGAGGAACCGATTCTCTCTCGCTTCGTCGCGCCCTCAACTAGAATGCCCTCATCGAGACATGCCGTCCGGGAATTATGAATTTTAATTAATCACGACTCGTGCGTGAAGATCGCCGCGCAATCGAGGAAAAACGAGGCCCGCGTGATTAATAGGACGTAAAGCCCGCGATGGCGTCTCACGAAAGGGAATTCAAAAGGGATCCGTCTATTCTCGCTGGTCTGCCAGAAACAGGAGAGTCTCCACGAACGGGAGAAAGATATAGTTCTCGCTCGTGCGATCGCATTTCAATCGAACGATCGGTGAACAGGCTACGCTGTCGCTTTGGCGAACGAGCGAGCGATCTTTACGATATGCCAGGCTGATGTAGGATAAATCACCGGGGAGTTTCTCTGGCCGTAAAAATCTGCCAAAGGAACCGTCACGTAGCTCGCACTCGATAAAGTCGAGCCGACGTGGCCTCGAGTAAATAAATCATCAACAACGTCCTGAAGCACTAAGGTCCTATCGATAAAGTTACTCGCGACGACGATACAATCGTTTGCCGAGCACTAAAAGTCTCCCTCAACGCAAGTTGCTCCCTCGGCACGATGTGTGCGAGAGACGAAGAAGCGCAGGACAGAACGGAATACAAATGGAGGCCGCAACAAGGTGATGCTTCCTATTTTACGACGGCGCCGATCTACGCGAAGACGTCAATCAGACTTTCCTCCCGCCGTCACCCGCGCGGAATGTTGTCGCGACGAAATCCCACGAGGAAATCGATATTTCGCGCTGTTTTGCGCGCTTGTTGCCCGATTGCGGGCAGAAATTCGATTATGCGAACGCGCCGTCTGATTCGAGTCATGCTCGGAAAAAGCTGCGTATTTAGTCGCGAGCGTGGCGGAATTCCTGATTGAACGGCGGGATCGTTCGATCGCGCGCGTACGCGCGGACGCTCGGAGATTAAGGATAATTAAAACGGCGCGCACGAAGGAGCGCCAGGAAGAATCGCGATAGCCCCGAGGATTTGGGATAAAGTCGGGTTACGAAGCGATTTCCGCCGGAGATGCGCCGGAATTCCAAAGGGACGCACCTTCAATCCGTCCGCGTTGTCGAAGAGGCGCTTGAAGCTCGCGCACACACGAAGAACGATAGCCGTATGTCGAGCGGGTTTTACCTCGAATGCGGAAAAACGCGGATCATTCGGCATAACGAGAGCGATTCAACAGACGGAGAGGGAAAAGTGATTCGTAGCCGCAAGGAAACGGAAACAAAAACAAATGCGAGAACGAGCGTTCGAAGGTCAAATCCCGGCAGTCTGTTTATCGCCGGATCGCGGATCTGAAAACTGTCTCTCTTACGTAACCGAGACTTAATGACTTGCGCGAAATCGCGAAATCCTCTCACTCGAAATGTGATGAAATGTCATGTTAAAACGTGACTCTTAATTAAAATATTCGAAAGAGCGAAAACGGATTGCAGTTATCGTATGATATCATACGATGCTCATTAATATCCTCGATTATAAAGACGATTAAAATATGCAGATAATTACACGCGTTTCATGCCCGAAAGTAACGCTTACCCAATGACCTCACAGACATCCATCTGCCAAGTACGTACGCGAAATGTAATAACGATCCTTACGAGAGAACGTTTGTACTGCATTCGAGAGCGACGTGTTCCACTGCACGGGATCATTGAAATTCATCGAAAGAATTTCACGAGCACTCCAAGCGGAAAGCTACAATGCGGCTTCGGGTATATTCCGCGTTTATGCGACATGAGAGTCCGCGGAATGTCTGGATATATGAATTTATGAATGCAAAATGATACACATTTCATATACACGACAATGGATCTGATAAAGAGGCGCATCGTTTTATGCCGCTGAATATCCGCCGTTCAGATTTACGAGAAGCTTCCGAGCGATCGGGACACGCTCGGTCTTCCTTCGCGAAATTGCGCGCGAGTCTTTCCGCGTGCGTAATATCGGAAACTTAGAGTCCCCGAATTCAGGGGAATCGATTTTTGTTCGCTTGTTCGCTTGTTTGGTACAGCCTGTTCCGTTTTCCCGTTCCGGCAAGCAAGAGATGCATTAAATCATGATAGCGGACGATTCCACGAAAAGCTATCAAAATTCATCGCGGCTATCGATCTCCCGATAACATCGGCAACCCGTCGCATGACCGCGATAAATAAATCGACGTTATAAATAGCGTAGACAGAATCATCGAAGCAGCGAGAACGGGAAAAATCGCGAACGATCCACGATCGTAACGCGCTGAGATCACGTGGCGAGATCTTCCCCGATGCAACGCCTACTGAATTTTCAAATCGATGTGCAACATACGTATATGTCCAGAGAGAATCTCGGTTGGTCGAATGATTTTGGGCGAATGATGTTCATCGTCAGATTCATTCGCCCAAATGAAGTTCGACAGCTCAGATCAGCGTCCGCAACGCGTCAGAGAAGACGAGGCGAGAGATGAATCGCGCATCATTTATTAGAGATCGAATGATCACCAGGCGGAAAGAGAGAAAGAGAGAAAAGGGAAGGAATAACACCACACACACGTACACACACATACCATGATTACTGGTTCGTTTTATTTTCCGTTCGCGTTTCACTCTTATCTCCGGCGAGACAGCATCGCGGTAAGAAATGCGGTCGTAAACTGAAATTGATCCATCGCGAAGGACATTCGTTACCCGCAACATGTCATCCCTATAAAGCGAGACGTAGCGAGCATCACGACCTTATCACTCTCTTACGGGTCGATAAACATCTAGCTCGGCTAGATGCGGCGATTGAGAATACCGAGCGAAAATCGGGGATCCGCGAAAATTCAGCGTGTCCTTCAGCCGGCGAGCGATGCCGTCCTCAGCAAGCGCGTTACAGAGGGCACAGATCCGCTCGATAGAGCCTTTTGATTCATCGTTCCCGCCGGCGAGTCATCGTCGTCGTCGTCGTCGTCGTCGTCGTCGTTGTCGTCATCGTCGTCGTTGCGGGACAGTTAACGTGATAAAGCGAGCAAATGGAATTGCCACGAGCGCGGGCGGAGCGTTATAATTCAACTGGGGAACAATTTGCCGGTACAATTCCAATCCGAGCAGGGTCGCAAGCACAAAACCGGCCCGAAACTTGTACGATAAACAACAGCGACAACGCCGTCGTTAGCGTCGCGACACGCGGAGGAACGCCAGGATTGAGAGAGACGCGCGATTTGATCCAGCGAAACTGGAGACTCATCTCCGGGAATCAGCGTGGATGCACGCAAACGTGCGCGCGTGTGCGCCCAGCGTTGTTAAACGGGACCAGATACGGTCCATGGACCACCCACGGATGAGAGCTAAAAGATTCCCCGCTATATATCAAGCATCTCGCTCCGGTACCATGTATTACTTCACGTGTGCTTCGCGGATGCATTATGCATGAGGCGGGAGAGGTAGCTGCCGCGCGCAAAAAAGAAAGGAGAGGAGGGAAGAAAAAAACGCTTCGCATATTTTTCAATATTTTAGCGGGAGAACACCGGCCCCCCTCGACGATCGACGCGGAGATCAAAGGCGGATCGGTAGGCCGCGAGTGCAAGCGAGCGAATAGAGTGACACCGGTTTGAGGTTTGCGAACGAAAGGACGAGAAGCGAGACCGATCCGTTACCGATGATGATAAAGTCGGATACGAGCGAAGTGGAATCACCGACAGCGCGCGGGGAGTCGGCTTACTTAATCTCGGACCTCGCGGCGAAAAGAGATCGATCTGGTGAGATTCGATACGATTCGCGGCGACATACGAAGTATGCTCGTGAAGTAAACGTATGTTGCGCGCAGCTTCGCGCTCGCTCAAGCCGACGTTTCTTTCATATTCGCGTAACCGCCGCGCGATTGCGTCTGGGTATGATGACTGCGTCCGGTAGCGCCATCCAACTGACATTTCGCGAGATGACATTCCGAGATCTAAGGCAAAAAGTGCCCGCAAATCACGCGTTCTTTACAGCTTAACAGACAGACGTTGCTTCGCGCTCTAACTAGAAAAAATGACGTTATGAAATATTGCGAGAACGAGCAACACGGAGAGCAGCATTACGTAAGGTCAAAGTACAACAAACAAAGCTGGAAATACGATGTACATTTCCTTCCGCCTCATCAATCGGAAAAAGAAGGCAGCGTTATTCGTTATATTCTCAATATGAAGGATGATTCGCGCGATTAATCCGGTGCGGTGCTTGAAACGCGTTTGGAGATCTATGGCCTTTTTTAATGGGAGCGCAAGTAAGAAGAGGAAGAGTGAGAGAGAAAGAGAGAGAGAGAGAGAGAGAGAGAGAGAGAGAGAGAGAGAGAGAGAGAGAGAGAGAGAGAGAGAGAAAGAGAATGAAATTATATCCGCTGGATGGGCGCGATGTCTGTATTTGCATCGCAGATTACAATACATCTCGGAGAAGCCTCGAGCCCTTTTCGGCGATAGGTCAGTAATAACATCGTTATTGTTTGCAATATCAATCGCGTTTGATCGATACGAGCGTCGATCGAGCTAGATCGTGACCGATGCAGAGTCAGTGAAGCAATTGGGAATATCGAAAATAATTATGGTGATTTTGAGCTGAGCGGAGATTAAGCGTCAAAGGCGGCATCGATCGCTTCTGAAATACGATGAACAAGACGCATGCATCAGCGTCAATGATGACGTATCAGATTCAATCCGCTAATTTCCATTGCGCAATTCGCGTAACTGTATATATATAAAAGACCGCATATATATATATATAGACAAAGGTCGGCGCTTTTCAGCAGCATTTACGACTTTATTATTCCAACAACTTTCGGCTGGGCGATAAAAGGAAGGATGATCGCGTATTCCGGTGCGCGTCTCTTCCGAGTCTCCCCGAGATGAAACGCGGATAATGTCGAGCGGATAATTCAGGGCGTAGGTGAACTGAGCGCATCGCGAATTATCTCAGATCGCGATGACCCAGAAGATGCCGGCTGGTGCACTCCGCGCGTTACGCCGCGGGGTCGACCCCCCATTGTCCCAGCGAGAAGGCCATTTCACGGGTCCCGGTCCAAGCGGTCACGTCGGGCCAGATATCGGACATCTCCTTCTGCTTTCGTCTTTCCTCCACTTCCCGTCATTTCATTGCGTCAGGGCACTGGTAGCTTGCAGGCTCTTGTCTCTCTGGCGACCGCCAGCTCATGATCGACGCAATGACACGCCGTTCCGCAGTCCCGCTGCGACCCGATGCGTCCTCGCGAAGAGTCTCTCCTTGAAGAGACCGGCCGGCCGGAAATTAAAAATTTCAAACCAGGGCCAGAAGCCGCCGGGTCAACCGGGAACGTTCACGCTCGATGAGCACGCCGAATCCTCTTTCCTTTCTTCGCTCTGCCCTCGCTTCCTTCGTCCGCTTGTCCGAGCCTGAACGAGCGCGAGGCTGAAGATCCGTCGCGTTTCCAGCTTTCCAGATTCCATCGATCCTTCCATCGCTGCACCCGCCGATGGAATTCCGCCTCTCTGGGATAGGCCGCGATTTATATCCGCGACGATGCGCCGGTTACGCGCGCGCGTTTCCGCTCAATTTCCTCCCGCGTATCCTCTTCCCCCGGAAAACGGCGGACACCGACGAGGGGCAAAAGGGTGGTAGCTTGAACGGACATCCGCGTCCCGCGCAGCATCGCGAGAAAATCGCCGCAGATCGAGTCCGCGATCTCGCGAGAGATCGAGAGAGAACGAGAGCGCGGATGGAAAACCCGCGTTCCCCGCTCGAGAGCTGCACGCAACAAGAATTTGTACGAGGAGCGTACAGGTTTCCGCAGATTCCCTGCGATTGTGCAGATTTCGATCTGAATATTCCTCAAACGGATCACCATTCTCCCCTCTTTCTCTCTCTTTTTCTTTTCCTCGCGGGCTATTCTCGGCGAGGATCGAGAATCTCGTGATTAAAACGAGACGGAACGCTTCGCGAGTCTGACAATCTGAAAAAAAGAAGACGCGGTCCGCATAAACGTGCGATGGATAAACAACGACGGCGCGCGCAACGTTCGTAACGAATTTGCCGACAGCGGCGGAATGGCGGAATGGCGATTCCGCTCGTCGCGTTTCCCAAACGGCCGGAAAGGGCTTTCCGCCGATAATCCATACTAACATCTCCGTAGCGGCGAAACGCCAGTCCGATCTGTAAAACGTGCCCTTTAAATCGAGATTAACGGGGGCGGGCCGGGGGAATTCCACACTCGATCGACCGCGTTCATAAATGGATGAAATCCTGCATACTCCGCTTCGGCGGCGCGGGGCACGCGCGGGATTCAGGGCGGCTAAGTAAACGTGGGGTCGCATCTGGCGCGGGAAGAACGTAATGCCCGACAATAAGAACGAGTCCGAAATACGTGTGTATACGTATACACATGTACACGTACGGAATTCACCCCCGGAATGGGCTTGCTTTTTGCCGCGGCGCGAGCTTCAAGCCGAAACGTAAGCGCTTTAAGGTAAACGGGCACGTTAACCGTCTCGTAATGCATCCGTGATACGCATGTTCTCGAGCCGAAGAATTAATAAAGCGCCCGTGTCGCGATGTCATCGCGGCAACTTGGCTGAAGAGCGCGAAAAACACAGCGCGGATATTCCTCCCTGAAGAAATCCCACGTGATTCACGTTCCTGTTTCTACTCTTATCGCGCGTGTCCTTTCCATCATCGGATCATCGAGCCGATGCAGGAGTTCTGCACCCGCGGGATTCTTCTATATTACGCGTTAAGGGAGGAGGCTGAAAGGGGACTGGAAATGAAGAGGTCTACTTGAAGAGGTCTACCGAATATCGGATTCGCGCGTCCGATGATAAAGCGGGCTTTGCGAACCGATCGCTTAATAGTTCCTTCGGATGAACCGGATACGGGCCGTTTGCGCAGCGAATTTAACTCACGCGGGCATGTACGCGGTGCATCTTGTGGAGCTTAACGCTAAGCTGCACCTTATCATACTTTAAGCCCGTATTATCGCTTCGCGGTACACCGGCGGGAACACAACCAGCCGAATACCACCGACCGAAATCAGCAATAAGTTACGAGCGAGCGCGGATCGCACGCCGGAAGGAAGTTTCGGACGACGCTGGGATTCGTTGTCGTAACGTCGTTGCATTGCCACTCGAGAACGCGTTTCTGGGAAATCGTGGATCACGAAGATCCAGAACGCTGGAACTTGGATAGCGCCACGAGCAAAGTTGCGAGTTGATTGACAGAATTGATAGACGGACAGACATGCATCGATTGATTCTTTCTACCTCTCTATCTCTCTATCCATCTATCTATCTCTCCCTCTCGCGTAAAGTAAAAATAATCTTCGATTTATCGCAATCGAGGAAGAGGAAGGTTCGAGCGTGCCGTGCGCCGACAACCAGCACGTTTCGCCTCGAGAGGAACGACAAGCCTCGCCGGCGATTCATCACGGCTCCGCGATTATCCGGGTGTCACTTCCGGTTCGGCGATGGATCAAACGCCGCTTCGCCCGCGAAAACCGTGTTTTTACCGGCGCGACTCTTGTCCGTAAGATATGGGACAGTTTGGATGTGCGGTGACGAGCGATCTCGCGCTTGAATCTCCGGCTTGAAATTATAATCCCGCGATAAAGCCCCGTCAATCTCGCAGTTATACGAAAACACTCGCGATTAAATTCGCGGATCTTGTTTCGACAGGCCGCTCGGACACGCAATAAAGACTTCCCGTTATCCCGTTATCGATCATCTGTTTACGGCAGATTTGCGGTATTTTTTACCTACTTGCATCCTTAATCGTCTTTCCTCAATCCAAGCGCTCGCTCGTGATCTCTCGATGAGACGAAATTTTTTCAAATTTGATGGAAATTCGGCAAAAGCTCAATCTATCTCTCGAAGAAGGAAGGGAGAACAATTTATCTGCGCGCTGAGAAATCCTCGGGAAAGGGAAATCCAGGGCGAACAGGGTCGCAGGGTCGGAGCAGTGTCGGCAAAATGTTCGATTAATGAGAGCTGCAGCTCGCGCGAGCGGAGCTGCTCGGCGGGCGAAGCGGTTCGTTTGAAGCTCCCTTCGTCGCAGACTCCGGAGCCATTCTCAAAGGGCGATATCTTCGATTGTGCACGGGGTGCCATCCGCCCCTCGCCCGTGTGCATTCCGCTTTCGGCGAGCAAGCGCGTCGTCCGCTTTGCTGCGCCGAGTGCACGCGTGAACGCACCGCTGCGCGAGAGCGAACGCGCCGACGACGCTCGGCGCGCGTGCTCGCTCGCAGCCCAGACAGCCCATAATTATTCCTCCCGATTCGTGTTAGCGCGTTAACGAGCATCTTGCCTCCCCGTCCCCGTCACCGTCTTCATCTTCTGTTCGACGAGCGATTTCCCGCCACTGTCGCGCGCCGACCGCGAGCTTTCGCGACGTCATCGGCTTGGCCTCCGGCGGTTTTTCGCTACGTGACGGCGTCCCGAAGAGCGATGCAATATTAATTCGTTCCGATCGAGCGCGGATGACACGTTTATGTCTGGCAATCGCGCCGGTCCTTTCCCGTTCCGTCGTGTTTTCCATCGAACCGTTGAATCGCCGCCCATCGTCAGCTGGCGTCAGTAAATAAATTGGCGATTCTACCGTTGCGACTGCTGCGAAAAATGCGGCGGGGAAATATTAATCGCTACTCGCTATTCGTCATCGGCAGTCGCGAACAAGCGGGCCGAGCGATCCGATGCTGACAGCGTCCGTACGCGTGAACTTTACTCGGATTCAAACCGTGCATCTTCTCATCTCCCGCTCGATGACTCCTGCATTCGGGCAACCGCGTCTCTCTTCAGCGAAAGAGTGCTTAAACGGTGCTCGACGATGGCCTTGCTTCCTCGCCGGCGCGATTAACGCGTTCCGGGCAGCCTCGCGCTCGGTTCACCGTTTCCCTCTTTCATCCCTTTGTCTCTGTTTTTATTTTTCATTACCCACGCACAATGGGTCATCCGAGATAAACTGCGCCAACAATTGTTACACGAGTTACGCGAGTACTCGCGTACTGCGAGCTGCAGGACGGCGCATCGGTCATCGCCTGCAAATAGCCGCGCGCAGTTCAGCAAACCTTTATTTGTTGTCCGGATGCCGGCGCGCGCTGGGAAAGCACCGCCGGATGTTGCGCGTAGTCTGAAAAGTCCGCCGGATGCGCCGGCTCGCCGATGCGTGCTGTGGTAATTGCATCTCTGGCTTCGATCGATTCCGCGATCGAGTATCTTGCGCGGTGCCGGCAAGAATAACGATGGATGAATGCTCCGCGCGGATACCGGAAGTCTCAGCCGAATTTTCATTCCCAATGTCGCGAGCTCCGCTCCTCTTGACAAATCGCCGCGGCAATTGTTCTCGGACACACCGACATCTCTCCCTCTCTCTCTCTCTCTCTCTCTCTCTCTCTCTCTCTCTCTCTGTTTCTCTCGCAAAGAGCGTATTCTTGTCGCGCGCTCAAGAGCACTCGCGCGTTGCGGATTTGATAAATTTCCACCGAGGTGAATTAGCAAGAATCTTTAAAGTCATAAGCGGCATAAGCTTCCATCGATTTGCCATGCAGGATTCCTTGTACAAGTGAAGAGAATTACTCGTACTTCCTGGTTCGTCAGGAAATGTGTGAGGGATCGGAATCCATGTGTAAGAATCATCGATTCCCTAGAAATCACGAGTTTCATTGAATCACCGGAGGCTTGAATTTCACGACTCCCTCGTGTTTGTTTCGCAGAGCCACCTGATCGTCTAGTAACATCATATTTGGATCATTTCGCAGCATCTATCCGCAGTGGAGCAGCCCGCGCGTTCGAATAATCGTTGAAGTCGCGGGATGCGAAATCCTCATCGCGCTTGGAAGAAATAATTAATCGTTAACGGTGTATCATTAACGCGGTTTCTCCACGATTCTCCTTCGATGCTCAAAGAGACGCAGCCGCTGCACGCGCGCATTTGATCGGAAAAGTTCCGCTACAAATAGCTCATCGCCGACGACCTCATTGATCGTTCGCCGAATTATCGGCCTCGGCGTTTGCGGCTTGATTGCGAAGTAACCCGTAAAGTGCCACCAAGATCATCCCCTGTCCAAAGGGGTACGGTAGAGATGAAGGGAGGACGCGAGAGATAGAGAGAGAGAGAGAGAAAGAAACCAGCCGATGGATACAGATTGACGGACAGAGAGCGGAGAGTGGTCTCGGGAGCTCTTTCAGTGATAAATATGGCCGGCAAGAGCGTAAACGATCCCTCGATATATCCTCCACGTGACCCTCTCGTTATCCGCATCCCGAATATCTCTCCGGTAATCAAGCCCTGCGTAGCTCCTGCTCGCAATTCGGACTAATTAATGGAGACTGATTGCACGGCCTTTTATCGCGATCGACCGCGGTGCCGATTTCATCGTCATATTATGATTACCGATTAAAAGGGATTCTTGGACGCTGCTCAGCAATGAGACTCTCACGCAGGAGGAGGCCACGATATCAAAGGTCGTTAAAAAATGTGGCCCTCACTCTCGTAACAGTCGCTTATCCCTCTGCTAGCATTGTCGCGTCCCGATTCACAACTGCTAACTCTTAAGCTACGAACACGAGATTTGATCGCTGATATTAACGAATCGCATGATTCTTTTCGGGGATAGCCCGCGATCAAGGGTATTTCACGATGGAAATATATACAGAAATAATCTTACCAAACTAGCAGGTGCAATTCACCGTATCGATCATCTCTGGAATAGTCGATAAATACAAATCGAGGATCGCAAGAGAACGTTGGAGAATTATATAAGCAAGGAAATATCTTCTACTATATTTATACAATGTTAAAATAGTCTTTGAAACAATGAAGATATAACGCGTTACCAATACAAAACTTGGGAAACACAAAGTTATAAGAATTAAAAGAAAATACAAATTGAACTGAGATTGAGATAAGCTAACTGAGATTGAGAAAGGCTGCTGCACTCCAACGTGGCTGCTAACAGAATGGGAAGAGTCGATGAAAACTCGGCCGCGAGTCGCGGCAAACGATTCGTGTATCATCCTTTATTTATCCCCAATTCCCAAACATAATCTTTCGATTAATCCTGTGTCCTTGCCGAGAGAACTATAACATGAAGGGATAAGACAACGGTAAGTTAAAGTATCAAGAGTTCGTGGCGGGCATAGTTTTTAGCTTTCATCGGTTTTATCAGCAATGCAAAGCATATCTCGTCATAGGAGAACGTGAGACAAGATTGACATTCCAGTGAGATACGTGATTCGATCAGTTTTATTTGTAGGGAGGGAGAACGGTCGTTGAAAACGTCGGACTATCCCTTGATCGGAAGATTGCCCGGAGCGAGGAGCAAAATTTGATGAAGCTAGCAGCGATCCTTGAATCACAAGGATCTGGATTCCGATCGGATCGCGGTGTTAATAAAGCGAGGCGAGGACATCCGCTTTAAGAAATCTCGCTCCGCGCGTATCCGCTCCTTTGTTTATACTAGGTACGAGGTAAAATTGAGAGCCGGTATAAGATCCAGCGTAAAAAGTAAGCTGCTTCATCCGCGAGATACATCCGAGGCTCTTCGTTACTGTAATTTTATGAGATCCACGTATCGCGGGAACCGCGACGTCTCTTTTTATACGTGATATAATCCACCCGAGTAGCCAACGAGTTTCTCCCACGAGAATGCAATATCTCTCTTAAAAAGAAAAAGATTTCCATAAAATATCACGAACTTTGTATCTCCTTAATCCTCCAGCTTTCCGTACAAACAACGCTCGCTCGGAAGGCTCGACCGAGCGAGATCAAGGCTGAAGACGGAAAGGAGAGCTGCCGCAAGTAACGCCAAGAATTATCGACGCGATAGGATTTCACGTAAGAAATTCCGAAACGAATGCGCGCGGATGGAGAAATCAGATCGGACGGACGAAATTCCGTGTAAATGGTCGAGATTGTTCGCGAGCCGGCCGATCGAACTTTGGTTTCTCGATGGCGCATCGTCGAACCGCGGACTTTCTCACCCATCCGCCGAAAATATCCGCTGCCGCTGCCGCACGCGCGCAGTCGCATACTTTCGTCCACGAAGTTTACGGCGGATCTCGGAGCCGACGTTCCCAGAATTAACACGCTGCCGCGAAGTTTCCGCGCGGAATCCGATTAACGAGCGGCGCCGCGGCACAAGTTACCGCAAATGGATTTGGCCGCGGAAGTTCCCAAAAACGTTAATCGATCGATCGATCGGTCGCACGCCCGCCGAGATTTCCGCCCGGCTGGCTGCGGCCCATTTATAGGCCGTGATAAGAACCGGGCCGTCTAATCAGTAGCGCGATCAATGATTAACGAGCCGGAGACTCGCAGCGTCGTGTATCGAATACCGCGATTCGCTGGAGCTCGAGCATCGCGAGTTCTCCGCGATAACGATATTCAAAGCGAACGAGTGTGGAGCTGAAGACGCGCGAGAGTCAATAGGAGCTAGAATCGAATGGGAATTATTAATCGACTAATGGGAAATAGAAATTGCATAATGGAATAACATCGCGAATATGTGTGCGTATCGCAATTTTACCGGAGCTGCGTGGGATTTGTGTCGCACGTTGTTTGGCACATCAACGGGCTTCCAAGCGGAGATCCGCGAGTGTTCCCTCGCGAAAACTCTCTCTCTCTCTCTCTCTCTCTCCGCCTCTCCGCGGGAGAAGGATGCGGAATTTTCGTCGTCGTGACGCTCCGCGGATCAATTCTCGAGGGATCTCAACGTAAGCCCGTCATCGGGATCGACAAAGGAGCTTACGCTCGACATTTTTCTCCCTTTAATGCTCCGAAACGTGCATGAAACGGAGCGGCACGAAATAAGAATAACGCCCGTCGTGGCCGCGTCAGCGTGGCTCTCGGGACACGCTCCGATGCACTTTCCGCGGTGGTCCGCGATTGCATGGCCGGGCGGTCGAAGGGGAAGGTTCACGCTACGTTTGCGGCCAGATTGGATCACGGAAGCCGCAACTTCCCGTCTCGGGAAATCTCGCGAGGCTTTCGCGGCCGAACTCACAAACAGGGACGCGATCTCGAGATCACCGCATCGCGCTTTCTGATTACTGAAAAATTAACTTCCCAGGAGAGAGAGAGAGAGAGAGAGAGAGAGAGAGAGGGGGGGGGGGGGGAGGGAGGATGGAAGCGTGGGAAAGCCCGCATTCCGTCGGTTTCACGGCACATGGGGCTCAAACCCATGTTTATTCCGCATTTTATGATAACTCCATTCGATTCCCCGGACGGCCACAAAAACGAGCTCTCTCGATTTGCGCGTTCCGCCGGCCGGACATAAATTATTTCTGGCGTCGTGCATGCGCGTGGCTCGTCCTCGCGCATTCGCTTACCGGCGGCTTTGAGCGAGCAAATGAACGGATGGAATTAATTCCGATGATCCCTTCCGCCGAAGCTCGCTCGAGCTGCTGCTTTTTCGACGCGCGATTATATCGCGCACGCGCGCAGCGAGCATTATCACGATGCACGAGTGCAACGCCGTCAAAGCAGAGCCCCGCGCCGGGAATGCGGGGGGGGGGGGCTCAGAGTTAATCGGCTATCCACCCCTTCCCGAGTAGCTCTCGCTAAACTCATCCCGCGCGAGTAAGAATCCGCGAAATTGCGGATACGCGTGTCAAACGCCGAAATTCTCGAAAGCGCTTCAACGGCCGGCACGCCTCGCGAATTTCTGTCTCTGTTCGTTCCGTTTCCCCCACGCCGCGCCAGCGTTATCCCCTTTCCCTCATTTTTACGAATTATTCGGCTGCGAGACGCGTGCGCGCGCACGCCCTTCCGCGTTGCTTCGAAACTACTCTTTCGTCGGGCCCCCCTCGGGGGGAGGGGGAGGGTTGGAGGGGGAGAGGTCCGGCCGTTCCCAACGGGCTGATCTACGATGCCATTTCGCACGCGGCAACTGTCTTTCGCGACAGCGGCTCGCGGGGACAGAGAACCTCCCTTATGAGAATCGTCAGCGGCGTGTTTCAGCGCGTTTTGGCGTTATCCAACTTTCGCTCTCATGGCCACGATCATGCGCGCGATCGGCGCATACACCTGAATTCTCCCTTTAATCCCGGGAGAAAGTCCATCGCGAATCCACCGCTATCGAGAGAGATAGAGAGATTCCTGTATTACCGTAACGCGTTTCTCGAGAGGCGCGAAATTCAAAGCGCCTCGGCGCAATTTGTTTTACGCAGCGCTCATCGTCCGGATATCTTATCAAATGAAACGCGGTGAGCTATGAATCTCGGGGAGATCTTTTACCGATTTTACCGCGGCGATCCACGTTGGAGATACGATCTTAATGGCCGAACGATGCGAACACCGCCGCGCTTACCTGATCGCCATGCTCTTCGCTTTCAGATGATGCCATCTTTGGTTCATCTCATCCAATCGACGTTGCAGCATAACGGCGTCATCCTGGCTCGCCAGTGAGCTCAGCAACTTCCGCCCGGTACCGTTCAGGGATGCATAAACGTCTCGGTGCGTCTCAATTTCCGACTGCAGATCCTGCAACAAGCAGGAGAGTGCCTTCTTAGATTCTTAAGAACAGGATTGAGAGAGTTAGCAGGTAAGGTGGCAGTTATCGAATTAATCGAAGATGTATGCTACATCGAACGAAGATCTTTATTCCTATATTATCTTATCGATCGTCAATTCCATGCGGAAGAGATATTTTATGCGTTTATACTCGCGTAGAGATCGCATCCCCTTAGGGGATGCAAAGCATCGCTCTTGTTTTGTATCGCGCGACAGCAAGAGATCGAGAATGAATTTTATTGCGCGAGTTAGCGTGCTCCAGTACTCAACGTAGCGCAATTTCCCTTCTCAGCTTCTCAGAAAGGGAGAGAAAGAGAGAAAAAGAGGACGAAGCGGATACACATTTGGGGCATTTTCAGAGATGCAAGCAAAAAATTACGGCAATTACTCTTCCGACTTTCGGAGGAATCGAGGAATCTTTTCACGGGAATGAAAATTCGCGCGGTCGCAGAGAGAGAGAGAGAGAGAGAGAGAGAGAGAGAGAGAGAGAGAGAGAGAGAGGAAGAGAGAGAGAGAGAGGGGGGAATGCATTCGCGGTGTTTCGTCATCGCGATGACGTGAATTGCAGTCCGCGCGCGGATAGAAATGATTTATATACGGGTTTCCATGTACAACGACCGTATACGAGTATGCCGGCGCCGACATGCGATGCATGCGCCAATGAAAATAAATCGGCGCCGATGCGAGTGAATTAAGAAATATTCGCTGCCGTCACGCCAGGGAACAATGGAATCCGTTTTGTTCCTTTTAAAGCAGCCGCGGCGCGCATGCCTCCGCGCACAGTTATAAATCCAGCCTTTACTTTGCTTTTACACGTTCGCTTCTTCGTGGACAGGGAACGCAGCGACGAGATTCCGTTAATGAAGATTCCGAAATTGTAGAAGGGGAACGTCAAATATTACGAAGAAGGGAAGATCGATAGCTCCTTATAATAAAGTCGTTTCCCAGTTTCCGTCAATGTCTCCTGACATTGTCACGACGGATGTCACTGCGATTACCGTACCGCACCGCTGTCATCCAACTGACAGATCGTCCGGTGCACTGCAGGACGTTTCAGAAAAACAGACGTAATCAGAAAAACAGAGATTCCGCGGGAAACAACATTGAGCAGCTCCAACGAAGATCCTCGCTTCCGTCCGCGGCGTTGTCTTAATCCAGAACCGTCTATCTGTCAACCGCCCGTTCCTCCTTTCAAACCTTGCCCTCCCCCGCCGCCCGACTGCTCCCAACCCTCTTCAATTTTTGACACGCACGAATTGAAGGCTGCAATCTCTCTCTCTCTCTCTCTCTCTCTCTCTCTCTCTCTCTCTCTCTCGCTCAGCGATTCCAGCCGGGACTCGATTCCCATCCGGGTCGACGATCGACAACGGGTCGCGGAGCGCGATATTTTTCAGCTGCAGTTTCCGCGCGAATTGACGGCCGGTGACAGCCGGCGTGCATCGCGGAGACACGCGTAATGAAAAAAGGAGGAAGCGAGGGAAAACGGAGCGAGAAACAGGGAAAGCGCGCGAGAGAGAGAGAGAGAGAGAGAGAGTGAGAGAGACAGAGAGAGAGAGAGAGAGAGATAGGAAAAAGGAAGTAGACGCGCATCGACGCTGCAGCACATCGGGACAGCGAACGGGCAGGGTCGGAGGGAGGGAGGGAGGGAGGGATGGGGGGGAGAGGGGAAGGGGAGTCCGAAGTGCCCGGTCCGGAAAATTGGGCGCATCGATCAAACCCGATGTATCTACGACGGGATTGTACGCCCGTCGAGAGCTCGAATCGGTAACGTTTAATTGGCGCTCGCCCCGGTCTCCACCAGCTCGCCCGCGGAAGCTAATCTCGTTTGGAGCCCGTCGGCCGGCTCGTCGTCGCGAACCCCGGGCGTCCCCGAAATCCGTACATTATGAATTACCACTTCGTGGTAAATATCGCGATAAACGTCGCAAGGAGCATCTCTCTCCTGCTGCTCACGCGTGACGACGCGAATGTGTGCGCACGCGAGAGTGCATAAGTGGATTATAAATCAGCCGGCTTTCGCATTAATGTCGATGCACGCGCCTACCTACGAGAGCGGCATTGTATCGCGAGAGTAATTCGTCGTTTTTACGGGGGACCTTATGGGCAGCTTGCAAGCAACTTTTCTAATTTATCGTTACTGTAATGTTGCTATTTACTTGCGATAGTATTACATTATACGCTAATTAGAACTGTTATTGTGTAATCAGCGCACCAGAAGCAGAGCGGAGAAATCCGCGGGGAACGATCAGTTGAGCTTCTGAGAACGCGCGTGTGCTGAGAATGTCTCTTTCCTCGATCGCCGTAAAATTACGGATTTCGTCATTTCGATGACCGATCGAGATACGAGGACGAGTCGGAAACTCTCTCGACGTCGATAAAAGCCGGCCGGACGAATTAAGGACATCGTGAACGGAATAATCGCGGACAGCTCTGTAAATAGCCACGGCGGAATTTGATTAAGCGAAGAAACTCCCGCCCGGGCGGCCCTTCGAAGAGGATAAGGTCGTTCGTGTCGATGCGGCTGGCGGTTAACGGTTTCGGGACGGAAATTGTATCGATGTCTCAAGGGAAGCGTCATCCGCGACGTCGATTAGATTTTTTGCGCTAATGGAGTTGGCTCGAGAAGCCCGTCGTTGCGGCGGGCCAAATATTAAAGCGCTCAGGATGCGCCGCCGTTGCAGGGATGCTCCGGAAAAAAAGTGCAAAGTACAGAACGCTTTTTTGCATTACCCGCGGCCGCCGGGGTTCTTGTCGTGGTTCACCGTGCAATTACGCAAATGCGCCTTACCGGCGATGTCGGCGTGCACGCTGCAGAGAGGAGGTTTCCGCGCCTCTGCAGGATGCTGCGGGCAGATCTGTATTTATTCGGTCGTTCGTTCTCCCCGACTAACTCGCGGTCGATCTTTCCTCCCGATTAAAAATTCGGCATCCGGTATCGGCGACGTTCGCCATTCAGCGTTGGATCATTGATCGACTTCTCGTTGCGGAAAGCGTGAAATCGTCCCGTGAAGATCTCGAAAGGAGAAACGAGATTGCTCGTTCGCGTTCGAACATCAAACCGCGATGTATGCGATTGATTGAGGAAATTAACTCGAGCGATCGGAAGATTTACAGAAACGGCATGCGTCGGCAGGACGGCTTATCGTTCTTTGCTCGTCGATCTTCCGCGAGCGATCTCAGCAGCAATCCGCGTATTCCGTCATCTGCGACTTGCGCGCGCGCGATAATGGAATCAACTGCACCGCGATCGACGCGATGGGCGCGATTTCCGCTTCTCGTTTTATCGACGATTTGATTAATTCGCGCGGTCCTTCGCGCGTCGTTCGCGCTTATTCGATATCGATATCGGCAATTATCTTAATTTCGCGACACGACCGACACTCGACCTCAAAACGGGCGCAACGCTTTTGGCAGGAGCGGATACGAGGAATGCTAATTACTCCTGATCCCATAATCCCCGGCACAACGCGCGGCTTGTCTTTTAATTAGCAAATGAGATATTTGTGTTATCAATTCGGCTGTGCGACGGACGAAACTCGGTTGATGTCCGCTTTATCCAATATTTGAGTTTGCGCTTCTCGTCGTCTCGACCGAATAAAAATCGCCGTTTCCTTATCACTTCCACGTGCCTAACACTCGGATAATTATCTAAATTTACGCTCGGTATTTCCGGTCACATAAACGCGCTGATTAAATCAATTCGAGGCGCTGTCTCGTGGAATATCTAAATTTAATTCTATTAAGCCGACGAGATTAAACGGTCAATTCTAATTTAATTCGTGACGGAGATAGCTATCGCAATATCGCGCTGTTAAAAACATAGAGATATCTCGTTGAGATTCGCTGTTTTAACGGAGACAGACAAGATGGAAAGAAAAATTGTTAAACGCATGAACAAAACAATTGTTAATAATTCCATTAAATATCTCCGTGTAAAAATAAACGAAAGGATAAAGAAGTTCATTTTTAGTACACTTTATACCACACTACCACAATATCCTCCCAGAGATATTGCCGTCAATCTGACATTGAAATTGATACATTACCGTAAATCTAACATTTTCGATTCATTTCAAACGACGGATTAAACATACGAAAACTTTGCGAGGAGTCGCGCTCTTCCAAAGATTTGCTTTGTGTACTTTACTTGCGTTTATTGTCTGTAAAGAAGCATCCGTAAGTACTAAACTGCACGTACATGAAGACAAGTGTTCGCAGTTCGCGAATAAGATTGCAAAATCAATTCGCGAATCTAAGACCTTTCCCGCGGCAGAATCGCCGGCGATCTCGTCGCAAGAACGCGTTCATGCGAGAAGCACGATCGACTCTCGAACGGTGAACGTGCGAGGATCGATCGCGAGGAAAATCGCGGTTCCTCAGTTTGCGCGACAAAGGCAAATAAAAAGAAAAAAAAAAAAACGAAAGAAAAAGAAGAGGAAGAAGAAGAAAGGAAAAAATACGGATCAACCGCAGGCGGGTGTAGCTGCGAGTAATATCGGTTCTCGAGGAGCTTCCGCGGTCATGATCGAATCCCCACAAGAGGGTGGAAAGAGGGCAAGAGAGGGGGGAGCCACTTCCGCGAGGCTTCCTTGCCGCGGAGACCGGAATAAATCGGTCCCTTCCACGCGCGTTTTCGGAATAGGCGAAATCGGCGGAATCTCATTGGTCCGTTTCGTCTGTCGTTATCGCGCGATATCGAATCGCGCGATATCGAATCCGCGCCGATCCTGTAGCGGCATTCCCGTCGAGATTACATCTTAAGATAGAATCTCCGGGCTGCTGATTAAAATATCATCCTGACGTTTCGCAGATCGAATGATCCGGGGCATCGGGGACCTGTCAGCGCAGACCTCGGGCTCTAATTCGCGATTCCGCGATTCCTCGCGAGCGGTTATCGGATTTTATCGATCGTGAAGCGGGAAAGGCCCGATGGTCCAGCGCAAACGGGAATGCGATGGAAGTAGGAATATCCGGCAGGAATCGGAACGACGAGCATAATTCAAGAGATTTCGGCTGCCGCGCCGTTCAGAATCTCGCATGACGTATTTAATGGGGAGTCGGCGACGGCGGCGGCCTTAATCAATGTCTGGTACTTACGCGAGCGGTGCTTGCCAGTGACGTTTAATGAGGAATTGCCAATTAGACCGAAAATGGCGAGATCGCGCGAGCGACTCGCGAGCGAACCGCAAATGGCCGGATGTCGTCCGCCTCGCGCGGAGAAAGGAGCAACGATTTATTCGTATTAAGAGCGCACAATCGGACAAAAGTCCGGTAATGAGACGCGCTCCTTTATCTCGCGCAGAATGACGCGAGCTAAAAGCGAGCCGGCTCTCTGTATTTATTCTTGTAATTATGCAGCGACCTTGGAACCCACGAAGCAGCGACGATTAATCCGGCGATTAATCGCGATTCAACCGGCCACTTAAATCGCAGCCGGCCTGGGAATTAATTAAATTCGAGTTCACATTAGCCAGAATCAGTTATTAACGACGAGTAGATCGTCGCTCGTCCATCTATTTCTGAAAGGTCGATTTTTTCATTCCCATTTTCGCTCCCCGCGAAAACGAGCTTCCGACGTAACGCTCCGCTCCGCAAGGATCATCAATAACGATAAAGGCTGATGAGACTCGATTCCTCGAGTTCTACTCTCGAATCCGCCTCGAGTCTGCTTCATTCACGCTCGCCATGTTTCGCAATTCGTCGCATCGATTCTCCGAACGTGTTCGTATCTTTACCTGCTCGAAGAGGTGCAGCTCCGCCAGCAGCGTGTAGGAGATGTAGATGTAACGAGCGTCGTCGACCGCTTTTCGGACATGTACCCCCCGAGGGTAATTACCCTGTAGGGTGGCACGCCCCCCGGGCCAGGTGCCCCCCCTGGGCACACCCGCACGATAATCCACCGTAATTACGTACCCCCAAGTCCCCTCATCACCCCACTGTCACTCTCGGCTTCTGGCGTCTTTTGAGAGAGAAAGAGAGAGAAAGGGGGAGAGAAGAGCGTTCTCCTCTACCTGTTCACTCTCGTCGCTCCCAGCGACGAGCATCTCGATGCACTGCGAATCGATCCACCACTAGTGTCGACTCGCGGGAAGAACATTTTTCCTCGCGGAGATCGCTGCGCGTCAAAACTTTGCCGTTTTCACAATGGAGCCTCGCGGTTGAGTTCACTCTCGCGTTTAAGGTCACAACGATCGCGGTTACTGCCGGATCGTTTATTTCTCTTTCCGTTTATGGTTTCAACGTCTTTAGCGTCGCGACAAGGACAGTCTCCCTACCCTAGACAAGAACAGTATCTCCGATGTGATTGATTCAGCGCGGAATTTACAGGCAAAGCGTACGACTCTGTAAGAAGATTGCATTTGTTAGATCGCTCTGGGGAAAGATGGCGAGAGAATTTCACGCTGAGAGTGACCACTGCTTGTGTTGTATCTAAGAGTATCTCGAAGCGTGGTGATCGCGATGGACGACAGACGGATGCCATTAATTAAACGCCGTCTCGCTGTTTCGAGATCGCCGTTATATCATTCGCACTTAATCGCGCTCTCGCCACAATACGCAACTTTTCCCTCTGTGTGAGTGTATGTATGCGTGTGTGCGTGCACGCGTATGTGCGTGTGTGCACGAGGTATATGTATATATACATGTATATATTATTCTATCATCAAGCGGAGCTAGTTTCGAACCGGTAAACTTTGACACCGCTGCGAGACGTTTCCTTTGTGTTGCAACGTGGGCGCAAATTGAATCTAATGTGGTTACGTGGGGAGGGGGAGGAGGAGGAGGCGGCGGCAATGAATTTATGCAAAGCAGTTTAAATATCCGGCTAATGCAATTCCACATAATTCACGTCCAGAATCGCATTAAAAGCTCCATGCGATTCGGGATAATTCATAACTTAATAACACGGCTATTAATTCGTTAATGGCGAAAAGCGGACGTACTTTGCCGAAAACAAGATACGCCCGCGTTATGATCGCGGATGAACCGCTATTTTATTTTGAATAAAACGGAACAATTCCTCGGAGGAATTTAAACGGCAAACAGAACTCGATTATTCCCGCAATGATCGCTTCGTCGAATTAACATGACGAGAGCGATGCAGCCCTTCGTCCTTTCGCTCCAGGCATCGCAACTCCGCGCAGGAGTTTTTCGCACATTTTTACAAACAGATTCCTCGCGCGATTAAGGGTGGCGACTTCTTTCTCGCGGGGGGAATATGAAGAGAAACAAGCGCGAGCCGGGATCTACATATTCCATCCATCGTAGCGGATACGCGGAGACTTGGCCTCGCCGGCAAGTTTCGGGAAAGTTTCGACAAGTTTCGATAAATTTTAAGGCAACTCCGAGCGGCTTTCGAAGCTGCCTCGATGGTATTAGCGATGGCTTACATTCTTGTGTATTTATCGCGTATTACCGCCAAGGAAAGCGTTCCACGCTTTCATCCAGCAACGCTCCTGCACTTGGTCGCGTTAAGCGCGACGATTCTTGGCGAAACAGGGCTTCAAATATGAAGACGCTAGTTTGCCGCGGGAAAACGACTGATATTTGCTCTGACGGATGTTCTCCGGTGGAACCGTGAAATCGTAGTCTTGGACACGAGCGAAACAGCGGGAAACGGAAAACCTCCCGGCCCCCCCCCCCCCCCCCCCCCCCCCCCCCCCCCACAACAAACCGTTAAACGAGTAACCCACCAATTAAGTAAGCGACCGGCCAGCAAGTGGACACATGAACTCGCGCCGATAAGGGATCCGTTAACGCGCGATCCTGGATCGCGTCCCGGCAGCTCGCCGTCGAATATACGAGCGCGAGGTCGCGTCTCTTCCGCGCGACCCGCCCCCCCCCCCCCCCCCGGCCCCCCCCCCCCCCTCCCCGCCCCTCATGCGATATGTACCATGCGATATGAGCCGGAATAAGTTATGCGATGTGCGGCCGCGCGAGCTTCCCGCGAAGGAAAATCATTTCATGCTCTCGAAAGTACGCTGAAAACGGGACACGAACGGGAGTCTTTCCTTGCGCACGCTTTTATTTTCCTCTCGTCGATCCCTGCGGCTCTACCCTTCTTAGCTAAAGGGATGCGATATATAGCGTATGCTTGTGCGTATGTGTGCGCTAGAATATTACATGATATTCGGAGAGGTATCTTCTGCATAAATAGATGCGATAAAATATTCACCGCAAATAGATGCAAATCGTCAAGTCTCGCGTCTTCTACGCTCCGACAACCGGTTTCCCTCTCGTGATCTCGTTTTCTCAAAAAGGGAAAAGGAAACATCGATCTTACGTAAAGACTGACCGGCGCCGTGTTCATCGCCGTACAGTAGACGGGATTAATTGAAGGGCGACATTGAATTGATATTAAGCGGTTGCCCCCCGCGGGACGTAACGATTTATATACCCTTGCGCGGGGGAGAGTCGTTCCGAGCGGCCGCGCTTTTACACGTGGCACTCGGAAACGGTCCACTCTCATCCCGTTATCGAATCAACGGCGCGCGTCCGGTTTGCCGACGACGTCGCGGCCGAAACGTGTCGCACATTTTATCGGATTAGAGAGCGCGCCATCGAGGCCGATCGGCTTCCCGGCCGGCCGATCGGAATAAAATATATACGGCCGAGAGAGAAGGGGAGAAAAGAGGGCGAACGGATGAATAATGCATGCCGGGAACAGCTTGTGGTAAGTAACGAGACGGATTTGTAAAGCAGTTCCGCGTCCTCCCGCGAAGGACCCCCGACTCTCTGCCTCTTTTTCTCTCCCTCGCCCCCTCTCCTCCCCCCTCCTCCGGCCGTTCTCCGTTCGGCGCTACGTTCTCGGTGAACCGGCAGTAATTTACTCGCTTCGTTTAGGTCGCGACGAATAAAACGGAATTCCTGATATCCGGGTCACGATCGTGGAATTAAAATAAATGCAACCCCCGCCGCCTCGTCCCCATCGTCCCATCTTCTATTGACACTTTCGGTTCGCCTGTCCGCTCCCTTTGCGATCGGGACAAAAAATTGTCCGCCGGATTTTATCTCGAAGCGCGCGCCGCGTTTACCGAACGAGCGAGAGAGACACCGCGCTGATAACGAGCGACGAGAACACTACGGATGCTTTCGTGCAAATAAAGCGACTCGGGTAAATTCGGATGTTGAGGAGAGTTGAAGAATTGCACTCTCCAGAGCACGCGAGTGTACTCGTTCGCAGGATAACGAAGAGATAAGCAGCAGTTTACGATCGAAGCAGTTCACGACCGCTAAGAGATTCGCTACGATCAGCAGGTAAATTGCATGCTAATATTGTTTAGCGGCGATGAAGAGGTATCGTTTCCGAAGTTCGTTGTACGTCTCTCTTGAAGAAGGAGAAGATATTAATGTTTCATGTGGGTTTTCCACAGCGAGCTCTCCGCTGAACGAAGCGAACTCGAGTGTGCTGGAGAACGTTTCTTTCACGATGTGAAGCCGCAAGTTTTTAGCTCACGCTTCTGTTCCGTGTATTTCTTCCATTCCACAATCAGGGACCTACATTTTGCCCTGCTGCCGAACACGTGAAAGTTCCTTCGAGAGATCTAGGGAATGTTCCAAGTCATGAAAGAATACCGTAATTCCCATTCCGGATTAATAACAATCTTTTCAATAAAGTCGCGAGAAATTCCGTAACGAGTTCGAGAGGAATTCCCAACTTTCTTTTATTAGAGCGGGATCCTTTTTTCTTCGGAGTAAAAGTCCAAGAATTCCGCTCATTACTGAATAAATTCCTCGTTTATTTACTTAAATAAAAGGCGCGAAGGAGTTCCCCAGCCCGCATGCCGGAAGCGGCGATGCTCAACAAATGCTCGTGTCAGCAATTTGATCTCCCCAATAAAAAGAGAAAACCTCGATCTTCGCGAACGAATCGATCAAAGATCCGCCGTTTCTCCATTAGAGACCCAAGCTTAGCGATCATGCACGCGCTTTCCCGAAAGGTCAAGCACCTCGCACTCTCGTGCAGCGGCTCGTTTATGATTACTCCTCTATCGGCTCCGTAATTCGCGGCGAGTGGGAAGCCTCGCTCGCATCGGGCGATCCACCTGCTCCACCGGCGAACGGAATGACTCCGAGGATCTCGGTTAGCACACAAGAGGAATCCGAGCGGAGAATGAGCGCGGGGGGAAGCGGTAATGCCGACGCATCCGGCAGACGAAGGGGCGAGGGTGGTATCGGACCGTCGGTGGTCGGTGCCGAAACGTCGCTCGAAGGACGGCAGGACGGAAGAGAGGTAGATGAGTCCGGGATGCTGGGGGAGGAGCGGGAGGGAGGGAGGGAGAGAGAGGGAGAGCTGAGGGTTAAGCGGCTTGCGGATGATTAGAGAGCGCGCCGCCACAGCAGTCGTCGTCGCTCTCCCCGGCTTCATCCCCCGTGATTCGCCGATCAGAATTCGCAGTTAGCAGTTAAATGCAGACCAGAACCGCTCCCGATTTTCCCGCTGAGCCGCACACTCAGTTCCATCCCTTTCCCCTCCCCTCCGCCCGCGGCGGAACGTTCGTTCGCGCGGCGCTTCGCTTCGCTTCCTCGGGGTGCTCGCCGCTTTTTCTCGCCGAATGCTTTCAGCGGAGACGGGGACAGGGACGTCGCTAATGCGCGACGCGTTGGTTATCGATCGCGGTGTTTCCCGACGATAACGCGACGCGTTATCGATGCACGCGGCCGTTCCGGGAAATTGATGACCCCCCCCCCCCCCCGCTGCTCTTCCTTAATATCGGACGAATGATAATAATCATGGCGCGGATAAAGATTTCTGTCGAGGTATTAAAGAGAGAGAAAGAGAGAGAGAGAGAGAGAGAGAGAGAGAGAGAGAGAGACGTGCACGCGTACGGGGCATAAAGATCGGCAGCGCGAGATAGCGGTAATTACAATGCAAAATAACGCAATAAAGGCGGAATCAGGTGGAATCTTCGCGGTAGAGTCGGGCGGTCTATTACGGTTCTGTCGCGATCGCGATTCTAAACTGTCGCGTGCAACGAGGACAGAGTCCGCGCTTCCATTTGCAGTAACGACAGATAAATATCGCCTGGTCTTGGCCGCGGTCATGGATCGATCGTATCGGAGTAACGCCAAGCTGGCCTTCTTTATGAGCATTGAGTCTCCAGCCTGGCAGAGGCTATCTCGCGAAACGCGTCGGTTTGAAACACGACCACGTCGGATATGAAACTTCCTCTTTGAGATGATGGTATCGTGTTTGCCATCCGGCGAATGGTTCGAACTTTGAGCTTCGCTCTGAGGAAAAAAAGCCTTAAAACCGAACCCCCGGCAGCGAAAGATGAATCCTGTCGATGCGTATCGATAGAAACGCTCGGTTAAAAGCGGGCGATGATTGAAGATCAAGATTTGTAAGATGCATCATTTGCACGCAGTAGCCAACCGTCGTACGAGCCCTCTCAAAATTATTAGCGAGATTAATTCATCACGAGGATCTTAAGGCGCGTCACCGGCAACACTCTGCGGGATGGAATTTGCAACGAAGATATCCACAACATCTGCGAGATTCAAGATTCAAGATGGGCCAGAATCAGGCGAGATCATGTAAACGGAATGGATGATAATCGAAATGCTTGCAAAAGTCGCAAAAGCTGGAAAGCCAAGCGTCCAGGCCACCTGGACGGCCTCCAAAACGTTCCTGCGAAAGTTGAACATCGACATCGGAACAGACACACTGGATAAAATACAAAATATGGTCCCATAAGAAGAAGAAGAAGAAGAAGAAGATTAATTCATCCCTCGCTAAATCAATCGTCGCATCAGTCGCTTCTTTAATATTTCACGACAACATTACACATTTTTCATAAAACGCGGAGCATAAGCGATTACCGCAGAGTGATGGAGAAGTAACGAAGAGACGCACCGAGATCTCTCTCTCTCTCTCTCTCTCTCTCTCTCTCTCTCTCTCTCTCTCTCTCTCTCTCTCTCTCTCTTTCTCTTTCTCTCTCTCTCTCTCTTGTTACAAGCGTTGAACAGCGACCGGCTTCGGCAGAGAGATATACAACTCCCTTTTACAACTCTCTCATATACGAAGCCGAAAAGGCCCGTAAAGGCAGCTTTATGGTCTCTCGTAGGATGAGAGCAATCGATCGAGAGCGTCTCGCGATCGAGAGAATCGCGTAAAAGGAGAAACTTATCACGGCCAGTTCATTGCTATTCCCGCCATCGTAAACGCACGATAGCTTCACGGAGCTGCGTGACTACGAAGACCATTTCGTGCAGCCTGATGCCTCTTTTAGCGCGCGATGCACTTCTAATCGAGCGTACGGGGACGCATCGTTCGCGAAAACGTAAGCTCGCTCGTCTCGAGAGCCATGACATCCGGATGTTCCGCGAGGAAGCCGGTAATCCGCGATATGAGGTTGACGGAGACGAGATAGAAAAAGGAAAGAAAAAACGAAATAAAAAGAGAGAGAGAGGGAGAGAGATGAACGCGCTTCGCTCGCGCGCGACTATCGCCACTCTCGGAAAAATCCGCCATCGCCGCGACGGATGATCGATCGCTTTCCGATACTCGGCCGTATTATTCCGACATTAAGCGCGTGTATTATCGAATTATTCATGACCCCGGTGTTCAACCCCGTTACGTTTCCCTGCAAGTGGCAAGCGCGGAGGGGCGAGGGCGGACGGGCGGGCTATTAACAAACATTTACGCTTTACAGATCGCGGCGCACGAGCCGCGGGACGAGCGCGTCGCAACCGGCCTGCGGACGGGCGGACAATTTAGCGGAAACTCTGGGAAATTTTTGAGTGGCTGTAAACGACGGGCGTAAATGCCACCCTCCGCATGCTCTCCGCCGCTCCGCCGGCCGGTTTCCACTCTCTCTTTCTTTCTCTCTCCTCCCCGGGATCCTCGCGCTTCCGTTAGATTCCCGGTGCCATCGGCGGATTCTAGATTTCTTTTCTTTTCTTCCTCTCTCTTTCTCTCTCTCCTTTGTTACGTTTCAGCCTAGTCCAGTTTCAGCTGGATATCGGCTTTCAGGAACTGATTTTACGATTTCGTCAGTTTCCCGAGCGTCTGGGCGAAAGGAACCGCATCGCAGGAACCAACTTGTGCTGTGCGGAACGCGATGCGGTTGAATATATCTAAAACTGTCTCGGATCATTTCTCATTCGATCACGCATTGGTCCCACGTTGGTCGATTTTCCGTGCGGCATTTTAGTTCATCAGCTCAGCGAGACGGGACAAATTGAATATTGACAATACGTCTCGCGCTGCGACACTTAACGCGCTGGGGAACGGAAGATATGCAACACGGAATGTGGCGATATAAAAGCGGACGGTATAATCGATCGCGAAATAACGCAGTACTTTTAGCCTTTAGCTCCTCTGCTTCAGCTCGTAAATCTTTCAGGTTCCGGGGTGAGGCTCACAGATGAATTTTCCCGTGTCCGTCCGTTCTCCTCTCTCTCTCGAGCGATCTCATTACGTTCCGCAGACCCTCCGCGATGATCTCGGAAAAATCCGCGTGCGGTAACGAGGGGAAGGATCGCGCCGTAAAACCCGATCTGCAGGCTCGAATCGTACCGCGAACCGCGGATTCCCTCGTCACGTAATACGCGCTTCCTTCGCGCTGTTGTCCTACTCGTCGCGAGTAGGACGACGACTCGGAGCGACAGAGAGAGTATGTACTGAATTCGCGGCGATCGCGTCACGAATGCATCGTCGCGCGAGCTGCGGAAACAAAGCGCGGACCGAGAGGATTGATCGTCGCGCGGCTGGCCTCGGAATCGGAATACCGTGCCGGCCAATCTCTCTCTCCCTCTCTCTCTCTCTCTCTCTTTCGTCCTTTCAACAGCAGCCGGATGCTGCCGCGCGCGCGCGGTTCGGCTTTTCGAGCCCGAAGAGATTTTCAAACTGAATGGTAACGCGGTGACGCGCGATGCGCCGGAAACGGCGAACACGCGCGAGACGGACGATTTCGGCCGATCGTGCATTGGCGCGACGACGTTACAATGCATCATCCCTTACGCGCCCGGCGACAAAGAGCGCCGCTCCCGTTTCTTCTCTGCGATCATGCGATCTCGCTGCAGCCCCGCTAATTAATGGTTAACGATATCCAGGATTTGCCGACCACTTCCGTGTCGATGCGTCGGAGAATTCGCGGAGAAAATTGTCGTCGATAGCGGAAACCGACAAGCTCCGTACCATGGCGCACGCGCCAAGCACGTGATTCTAATGGGAGTACGTACACTGTCTTCAGTGTATCTGTCTTCAGTCACGATTTCTCATTCTCGCGCACAATTGTATTACATCTTCATTTCTGAAAGACTATGTCGAAGATGGCAATAAATTCCGCTCGCTCCGAGCGTATTGTCTCCCGCTCAATGAGAAGCGGAGGAACATGCTGTTCGTTTCACGGGGATTAAGCGTGAGAGGTGGGAACTGCCTCGAGAAAGACAGAGAAAGAGAGAGAGAGAGAGAGAGAGAGAGAGAGAGAGAGAGAGAGAGAAGGCGGGAGAGGAAATCGAGTTTTGAATCCTGGCGATGATTAACGGACGAATTCCGCACGGCGCAACGCGTTGTTCTTGCCGCTCCTCGTGAAATCGTCACGTCGTCGCGACGTTACCGACGTGACGGACATGCACGGGGGGCGCATTCGATAAATTAACGCCTCATTGATGTTCCACAGCAGGGAGCTGACTCGGATCGACGAGCCAAAGGGAAAGGGCAAGCCCTGTATGCCGCTTTTGCGGTACATCGCGCATGCAGCGGAGCGCGCATTGCGATGGCTCGCCAAACGGCAAACGAATCCCGCGCCAGGGGCGCATTTGCGGCACACCTGACGCATCGCTGATGGAACTGCGACCGAGTCGTTCGTGACAACTCTGCGAACCGGTCACCCGAAGCTGGACAATCCTCTTCCAGCCCTGCGAAAAGAGTGCTCGGACAAGAGACGCGTGCTACCCGCCGATCGATCGTTAGAGATCGTCGTGTACTTTATGAGCAGATCTACAATGAAGCATCTCCGGAGCGATCTCTCGCTCATCTCGCACGTCGTAGGATCGCGTGAATAAATCGTTAAGCGGGACACTGCCGCCTTCTTTCCGTTCTTCCCTTCCTCCTCTCTTTTGATCGAAAACTGCGATTATCTCGACGAGGCCGCTGCACTTGCGAGACTGCGACACGTCTCGTTGTGGATTATTTTCGTACTTCTCGGCGATATCACGAGAGCCAATCAGTTGGAACGTCGCGCTGAAATAATCCGCACGGCTGATATTCCATTAGGAGAGCCCGCTTTCGGAAGACAAATGATCCCGAGACTTCCGAGGGGTTGCGACGTGACAGGGGATGCTCGTGCGACGCGCCTCGTTATTGAATCAACGAATCAGAAGGATTCGATTGCTAAAAGTCCCGCGAATCGGAGAGACCAAGTTCCCCTCGCCTGTGCGATCATCTCCTCGCGAACGCACCCTCCCCATCTGAGGACACGGATCTGCCGGGCGGCTTTTTGCACCTGCTCGTTCCGCTCGCGCTTGCCGCACACAAAGAAATCTTTTCCCTTTTTCCTTCCTGTTTCTCCCTCTCGCTCGCTCAGAACGACGCATCGAGCGGAACGCGCTCGTATTTACCGAATCCGATCGGCGGATCGCTTCGCGAATCGCCCCGCGCGCCGTTAATAGCCATCGGACTGTTTTTCGCTCGCGCGCAATCTGTAAACAAATGAAAATCCGCGCTCCGATAGGCCCTGATCGCATTACCGTGCGCGGGGCAGAATAAACAGCGGAGTACCCGACACCCAATTCCATCCCCCTCCACGCACGCACCGGGCAACTGAGCCAACCCCGTCACGCACGGGGTGGCGGGTGCCGCACGTTCGCGCGCGCGCGTCGTCCGCTCGGCGTGCTCTCCGCAAATGCGCATCGAATATGCCTTTTCGCCCGCCGCCACGTATCGTTGCATCCCGTCGAAATCCCATTCCCGCCGCCCTCCCCCCCCCCTCACCCCTCCTCACCCCTCGAATCATCCCGATCGAGCGGCCGACCGGATTGATTGTTATCGAACAGTCGACGTTGGTGTAACCGACGTTGTCGGCTGTTTGCTAACTGGGTTAATGGAATGTGCGGGACGACGTCGATCGATAGAATAGCCTGCCGTGAAAGATCCTCCGATTAAATTCGATCGGCGACATGGATGCGTGTCCGATCGAGCCGAAATCGATCGAGCGAGACAAATCGAAAACCTGGAAGACAGTCGCGGAGAAGCCTCGGCGATCATCGATTGGCTCGATTGGCATCTCGGCGGGAATTCGCTTCCAGGCGAATCGTTGATGACTCGTGTAGCTGTCGAGTCACACGTTACACGTAGATGTCAGAAATTTATTCACACGATCGCGGCGCATCGATGATGCATGAATGTTCGCGTGTCATCGCAGATGATGAGACCTGTCTCGATAACGCGCGACTTTATCCGCGGGAATTAGGAATCTCGCGGCGTCTGCCCTCTTCTGTCTCGCTTCTCGATGCGAGCGATATGATGCGCTATGTTCCATAGATGTGAGACATTCAGACACGCTATTCCTGTCTGAGCTCCTCAGCCTCGAGGCTGACGCGATGGCTCCTCGATGCCGTCATCGAATGGTCGAGACTTTCGCGGATAAATATATTACGCACGAATTAAGCACAAAGAGAGGAAGATAATTATTAATTTCGGGATATTCCGCGGAGGATAGAACGCGTGATAAAAGCATCCCTCCGGTACACCGGCTGCATTCGTACACTCGCATGGTGCGTCCCGATTTATCCGAGCCGATAACGAGATCGATGCGAAATAGATTTCGCACGGCGTGCATTGCACAGATAAGCGGAATTTTCGATGCATTTTACGCCGACCGGCCGCTCACTGCGGACCGCCAATTAGCGTCACTGAAGGCTTGCTCTGTGAATTATGGAATATACCGTATCACCGGATATCCTCACGTTCTGCCGCGATACCACCGGCCTCGTCGTGATGCACGATCCTCAAATATCCTTTCTTGCCTTCTGGACGAGCCAACGCTGCAAGACCTGAATAGCTTTCGCGTTGTCGTGAAAGACCACCTGGAGTCCTGGATTCGTCAATCCTCGAATCTCACCGTTCGAGTCTTTTGTTTACTCGTTCCTCGTCGAGCATCAGTCAGATCGCGAGTCGACCGGTCGCGCGATGATGAGAATCTCGAGGAAACCGCGAAGGATCTCGAAAGGCTTTATGCGTTGCGTTCAAGCTGACTGGTTGAATATTCTCCGACCGTTGGTGCACCTTCTCGCGCATTGTCGCGTGCATACGCGGTGTACCTACCCTCTCTCTTTCTTCCTCTCTCTCTCTCTCTCTCTCTCTCTCTCTCTCTCTCTCTCTCTCTCTCTCTCTAAACGAGACGTTGCTGGCGCATATTCGTACGCGAAATCGGATACGTGTTCGTTCCCTTGGATGGTCCCAAGGCGAGGATCGTTGTCGTTCTCTACCGGACGCGCCATCGCTCGTTCCTTTCCATCTTTCTCCCTGCCTCCCCCCCCCCTCTCTCTCTCTCTCTCTCTCTCTCTCATTCTCATCTCACGGCGGTACACGTAAACCCTTCGCGAAAGTGCATGCGCACACGCACGGGGGACAAAGATGGACGTGTTCTGGTGGAAGGCATGACCCACAGGCATGAATATTTATCGCGGCCACTCAACGGCGGTCCGCTACTTCGCGGCGTTTGCCTTGTAAGCACGACAAAGCCGAGCGAGAGCACGAACTGTAGCAGAAGTTGCGCGGGCATTCGCGTCGGATCCGAGACTTTCCCCGAGGCATGAATGCCGGGCGGATTCGGAGCTGGACAAGCGTCGGCAAATTAAGATACTCCGGAGACATTCCGGAAGTGATAATTGAGTTCGCCGTTGCCGCGAATTTCGGGGATGGCTCCGAGCTAAACGCGCCAAAGTTCGCGCGGATCTTTGAACAGCGTCGCTCCTAACGATCGGCGGGCAGAACGAAACGTGATTTTCGATATCCGGCTTTACGCGCGAGCGCGAGTAAAATTCAGCCACTCGGAAGGTTCCGCGGTTAGAACGAGTCGCGCGACGACGCACCTGCGAAAGCAGCTTCAAAGTCGCAAAGTCGATTGCGCGATCTATGGATGTTTCGGAGGGCAACGCGCCAGCCGATGGAACGACAATGGCGTTTTGTTTCGGAGTACTCCAGCCGATACGAGCACGAAACGTGTGCATACTTGGTATACACGAATACAAACAGCTTGTCTTTACTCTCGGGAATTGGCTCGATTATGCCGCATATGCATAAGAGGCGAATTTCGGAAACGAACGACGAGAAGTACATACTATTTTTGTAGAATACGAAATGATTAAAATTCGAGTATTTGTTTGTTTGGTCGAAGCTGCGAAAGCATCATATCGAGAGAACGTGTAATGCAATGTAAGTAGCTTTAATTACGTGTTGCATTAATTACGCTGTTGCGTGTAGCATCGATTAGGTGCGCGGGAGTGTGCGTGCGTTTATAACATGATAATCACAGATAGCGGGCTCCTTGAATGTGCACACATGTAATTTAATTGTATAACAACGTCGCGACTGATTAACATCAGTCTCGCTCTGAAAAACAACAAGATGTCAAGCCAATTACGCGCCAGCGGTATTATAAGTATATCCCTATTTGTTTATCTGCAATAAAATCAGACCTGTCTGAGAGTCTGCTGCAATTGACAGCTCAGCGCTGTCAGAAACTGATCGTCTCGATATTATTCGCAAGTCTCCTCTCAAAGTATCCTTTCTGTCCTCATCAGTATTTCTCGAGATAATTATAAACGACAATTATAAACACTCGCGTCGAAATAATCGCATTTTCACATTATCGTGGAAAAATCGCGAAGAGGAATGTTGAGAAGAAACGAAGACCATCATCATAAGAGAATGTAAAGAGAAAATAGAAAGTCAAAGAAATATAAACAGTAGTGCGCTTCGCCAATCGTCGTCGATTTTCGTCGACTTGTCGCGTTTTCGCGAGTCAATGATCCGCTGTGACACGTAAATCGCACGCTTTCGCGAATGCAACATTATTATACAAGACGTTCTTCGAGTAGCAAGGAGCAAACTGTCTGCATCAAGAAGAAGATGGCTCGTTCATCATCGGCGCTTCCTCTCGCGGTGGCTGTAACACACGTTTTCGTGCACGGGGATGCCGCACACTTAATTAATTATCATCCGCCACGTCCTCATCGTTGCGCGATCTCGGGATAAAAAATAGTAGCCCGCCCACCCCTGGCACCGGATAACGGGATTAACGAGAGGGTGGCCTGGTTCTTGGCTAAAAAGTGTTTTAATTAACATGTAGCCGCGCGTTCGGCAAGCAATTGAATCCCCGCGAGGGGAAAATATCACGTCCGCGCTAATCGAAATCCAATTATACGTCTCGCGATCAATTTATTCGCTGGCTGTCCCCTTTTTTTTCCGACGTCCCGTCATCGCGCGATCTCTCCGCACCGGAATGTCGCTCGCATTACCGTCCATTAGAGGGGGGGGAAAAAAAAAGAAAAAAGAAAAAAAAAACGGAAGCTCGTATCTCTCGATCGCGTTGAACGGTGACACGCGCTTCGCGCATCGCGCGATCGTGGCAATCTACGCGAAAGGTGCGATAACTGCTCGTTTCTTAGCACGCGCGTTCTTTTGGCGATCTGATCAGGGACGGTTCCTCGCTCAGCAAGATTAGCGCGGCGTTGTTAATTTTAATTAGCCCGCGGGCGTGAAGCGTCCGCGTGCCTTATCGTCTCCCTGCAGGATCTTGGCGGCGTGTAATCCGCGGGCAACAACGAGAGAGAGAATCGTATAGAAAATAGCGCTCGCGCGATTACCGTACGCGGTTACCGTGCTCGGCACGTGGCTGCGCGTGCCGATCGATCCGATAGCGGATTAAAACGCGGCGACAATTACGCGTCGCGCCGCGGAATCGCGAGATCTGATCGGATACTCGTTAATGCAGCTGCAAGGGTAAATAGCGTGAACTTCTAACTACTCCCAATTACCACCTAATTACCGGATGGTTCCGAGAGCGGCTCGCGGAAACCGCCGGTCGATCGTCACAAAGCGCTCGTCGCGAGAACTCGCGCATGCGAGACGCTAAAGCTTCCAGCGAGTACGAAATTGTCATCATCTCGTTGGCACGTTTCGCTTCCAAATGTTACTCGATGCTATGCTGTCTTTTTTTTTTTTCTTTTTCGCTATTACCTCGTCGCGGATTATTTGTCGCGATTCGTCGTTCTGAGCGCCAGGCGAACCAAAAGCGGCTTTAATGGCTGTCGTCGGCCCTCGGCGGTGGATATTGCGTTATAATTCTGAAATTTCGTCCTATCCGCCGAGGACTCCCGTTTAATAAAGTTACATTATTACGGGATAATTGCCCGCCACTGTAACGCCGTTGCTTTACGCCTTTCACAATGTTGTACATTTCCGGCAGCTGTCGCGCCAGGAAGAGCGCTCCGCGTCTTTAATGCCCAGACGCCTCAATTAGCGTCCATTTCACGCTCGAGGAATCCCGATTTCGAGCCGCCGTCGCTCAATTTGTCCAGCCATCGTGGTGAAAATTTCAAAATTGCCGAATTGCCGAATTGCCGAATCGACGGAGCATTCGGCGACGACGCGCGAGAGCGGAAAACGCTTAAAGGTACTTTGGACTTTTACGCGCGGAAGTCCGTCCTGCCTCGCGCTGAATCTCCGCGGACGGTAATTTCAGCGTAAAAGTTCTCCGGATTTCGTGATTCACAGAAATCTCCGAGTCCGCTTGAGACACGCGTGAGACTGGATTAAACCGGGATGTGGCTTTATGCGACGGAGTGAATGACTGGCGGCTTCAATCAGCGCCATCGTTCATAAATTCTACTTGTATTTGTATTTTGTATCATAAGATGTGTGCCGTACGTTCTTCACTTTGTTCCTTTATTCCGAAACTCGAACTTTCTTCCGCTAAGATTACTTCGGATTCTATCAAATCGATAAAGATCACTCTCCGTATCGAACGACATCAGAATACGCAAAGCAGCAATACGACTCACGCTTCCCTCACGTGTGCGTGCATCTGTGTTGCACGATCTGCGGAAATGTGCTCATAAATTACACGCAAATAATTTCCTGCCACGTGACAGCCGCCATCCGACATCGATATTCGCCGCGGCCTCGAGATAAGCGCGGAGAATGCTCGGGGAAGGAAAGCGGGTGAACGTTATATATTTTTCATTGCAAACGAGATAGATTTTCGCTTGGCTGTCTTCAGCAGCAGAACGGATGACGATCCTGGGTAAAACTCGCGGCGGCCATTAGCGCGGGGTCAGTGCCCGTAAAAGATGCGATAACTCGGTTGCGCAACTGTGTCGTTAAATGGCGCATGAGCTTGCGATCGAGCGGAAAAGTGCGGGAGTTCCGGGAGTAATGCCGTAATTAAAACTCGCGCGAAGTCGCGTCCACATGGCGGATTCGTCGCTGAAACGAGCCGCCAGCGGCGATTTGCCGAAATCGCGGTACAATCACGTAGACCTGCTCTCGTGCAGCATCGCCAGCGTACTCGCGCTTGTCGGTTTAGCGCGATCGCTAGGGCGAGAGCTGATTTCCAGAAACGTGAGATTCTGCTGGACCTCGCGCTGGAGAGGTTTAAATCTAAGAAGAAAACTGGACGAGTCTTAAGCCGGATTTCGACGAAATCTGCAATCGGCTGCCGATCCACAAGCGCGCGCGCGCGCTGATCCATTAAATATTCTTCTGGCGGCGTAACGAGATGATATTGCAAGGGATGATCCGATAATTGAAGAACGGATAGCAATGAATAATCCGCCGGAACATGCCCGTCGGGCATTAATAAATAGGAAGGTATCAATACGAGATATCGGTCACCGCACAAGTTTTGATTGGATATTCCATCTTCGCGGGACGCGTCGAACACATCGCGAATGCAAGCGCGGAATGGCGAGATCCCCTCCGGCGTTCTTATCAGACGCGGTACTCGCATTCGATACTGCATCCGTACCGGAATCTCTCTCTCTCTCTCTCTCTCTCTCTGCCAACGCGAACCCACGGGATGTCGATTGTCGCGAGAGCGTCCTCGACTTTCGTTGTCACCGGAATCGGCTCGTTATGGTAATCTTCATCGGCGATTTTGCCGAGAATTAGTCACGATCGATATCGATTCCATAATTGATAATCAAGGTTTGATATCCAGCCGTCAATGTATCTGAAATTCGGATAAAACCCCGTCGTCGATTTCCTTTCAACGACGAGAGAATCAATTTCCGCGCGAGCGAGTCGATATCGGATCCGCGTGCTTCCGTTTGTAATTCGTTGCAGTCTTCCTCGGACTGCATCAATTCTCTCCGTCTTCGTATTTTCTCAAATGCGAGTATCATTGAAGCGAACGTTCGATTGGACGATAGCGTCGCATCACTGAATAGTGATCACACTGCCCTTTGACCTCTCGCGTCCATGTCGCATCGTAATTGTTACCAGCGAGGTCCAGTGTCGCGAGTGATTGCAGTCCCCCGATACATGATTGCGATTAGCGATCGAGCTAAGGTATCAATCTTGGCCGGGAACAGCCGCGTTAACCGCGAGAGAGACAGAATGTTAATTCTCGCTGACTGGATGCCGGTGTTGCGTTTATCATTGTCTCGTTGTTAAGGATTTTTATATGCGTTATCTTTGGTTTGGAAAGTTTTTGACGTAAATAACTTATATCGAGGCTTATTTCGAGTACGAGTCACAAAGCCAAGTTGCGATTAAGTCGCAACGGTTGCCAAAACAAAGAAAGATCATTGCCGTTCGCTTATAACGAACGACAAAGGATCAGTGTCTTCAGTATCTTGCGAGAAGCCAGAAGCAACGGTCGCACATTTGTTATCTAGATAGAGCGATCCAGATATTGTAACCTGAGTTGTTTAACGATTAAAGCAAGTTGTTTTGTTTTCTAATGATTCTCATCTTTACTGAACACGCTCTCTCGAACCGGCAATAAATAAATATTTAAACGGTGTTACGCGAAATATCGAAGGCGCGTTAACATTCGTCAACGAGGCAAATCACGAAAGAAAGATACAAACGAATCGGCGTATGATCTGTCTAATCTGACTGATTAACATCCAGAAAAGAATCGGATCTGGCGTCCGAGCAGCTTCACCGAGCTTCTCGCGATGTGAGAAAATCCAGGATCGACGGATCCGCGATTCTCGAAGAGATTTCATCTCGCTTCGCGGACAAGAGCGACTGCTCGGCCGGTTCTATCGCCGGTTCTATCCAATCACGATGATTTACGCGAGCGACTCGCCGCAATTCCTCGGCGCATAATTGCAATTGCGGATCAGGCTCTGAGTGCAAACGGTCACACGCGTAGTCTGGGCGCTAGCGAGGCCTTGGAGGCCCTACGAGAGGGTCTCTCAATCCCTATTAACAGTCAGCTCGACCAGTCAAGCCGGAGGGAGGATTTGCCGGGGTCAGAGACGGCCGAGAACCGAACGCCGACTAGCGATGGGCGGAAAGGGATGAAGCGAGGGGAATCGCATCCATTCCGGCACCGCAAATGATTACATTGCGGTCATCCACTAACTGGCCGGCGCACCCTCCGGCTGCCGTGTCTGTCGATCAACAGAGGGACACCGAGCACGCGGATATCGATACCGTTGTGTAGCCGGAGAAGCGATCCTGTCGCGCGGCTTAGCGATTTTACGAGTTCACGTTCGTTGGAACGAAGACCGATTTCCGCGATCGAGACTGTCGCGATGAGGTCATTTCGAAATTTGTGGGAGGAGAGTCGCGTGCGTGCGCGATTCTGACGGATCCTCGTGGTCCATTTATACGAGGAAAGCGTCCTCGAAGACGGGAACTTTGACGCTTCAGCGAGAGATCTCGATCTGACAAGGGACGGGACTTTGGTGTAAATTTCTGTATAGATCTTTTATGTTATCCATCTTTCTCGATGCATAATTTAATAAGAAAGCGGTTGTCTAACAGCGAATATCATATGATGCTCGCAGATGCAAGTTTTCTGTCGTATTATGATTTCATCGGAGAAGATTCTGGTATGTAAGTTTCTAACGTCGCCCCTCCAATTCTCTAATTATAACCTTCTAATTAATCCGCCTGTTGCAATTGTACGTAAGTCTACTGACTTACGACTAGCGAATTAGTGACTTCCTCGCTGACAATATTGCAAACTCGTAAGTTACCTTCAACAGCGGAGTGACTTAATTGATCCGAGGCTCAGGAACTTCTTTACTTGGACCAGATCGCCAATTAGCCGTTCTTTGAGCAAAATCTTCTCAAGTACCACAAAAATGAAGCAACAGCAAGCAGCCGGCTTGTTAACGCTAAATTTCAGTTTGTCTTTAACGTGTATATATATATATATATATATATATATATATATCTGAATAGCCATCAAAATTATTTAGATTACAGATATATGCAATGAAGGCCATTGTAAAACTCCGTTTAGTTTTACAAATGATGCGCGCGACATAACTTCCGTGAACGTTAATAAATTTGTGCGCCACAAATCTCTGAGAGTCGTGCTCCGATACAATTCCGGTTTGCCCGTTCTCGCGATGCATCATCCGCGATGTACACACGCGCGAATCTTCGCCTGCGGCTGCGTTATGTCGCAAAAAAGGAAGAGGAAAAAAAAAAGGAAAACCCGCTCGCCGCCAGGAAGATTAATCAGCGGCACGGAGTAACGATGCATCGGATGGAACGTATCTGCGAGCCGCTGCGCTTTCATCTCGAGCGCAATTTGATCTCGTGAATCTTCGGAGGCTCCAGGACCTCAAGCAGAATTCCAACGAATAATGGAGTGGAGCGGAACGACCGCCGTTTTGGCAATGTGATTTATACGGGGGGAGGGTGTCGCGCCGTAATTTCATACTTTCCATGCGGCCGGTCATCGAAGGTGTCCTCGAGTCGAGGGTCAGGCGCGGGGACCGGCGCTTATTTTAGATATTTCATTGTTTAATGCTGCTCGCTCCCGGTCGCACGTGTCGCATGCCAAGTTCACGCGGCAGATTCGGCGGATGCTGCCTGCAGGGGTCCGCGGGGGCGCGAATCAAGGGGCGCGAGGAGGAGCGAGAATCGCGTGAATCAATTAGCGCGTTTCCAATCTAGAAGTCTAATGAAAAATGGCATCCCGCGCCGCGGTTGACCATAAAAACACCGGCTAACGGAAAATCTACGATCGTCCCTCGATGTCCAATTTATTTCATTTTTTATTCTCTTCTTTTTTGTTTCATTATCACGCTCCTCGTTGAAATACTTGGGACACTCTCGCGGAATAATTTACGAGTTCGCGATTTTATTTCCCTAACATCTCGCATCGTCAGAGAGACACCTTTGCGGAAACGCGCTAAGATTCCTCGTCTAAGATTACTATCGATCATCACATTTTGTCCGCTGTATATATGATATTCGTGCCTCACGTTTCTCTCTCTTTCTCTCTGTCTCGCGTACGTCGCGAGGTGTCGCGACAGGTAGGCGAGGTCCGGATTATGAAATGCGAGCTCTCTCTTCCCCAAACTTTGGATATTCAATTCCATATCCCTGGATGCAGACGCATAAATCATCCGCGTTCGCCACCGCGGCGGCCGCCGCCGCCGGCGGTGCCGCATTTCTCGCGTAAATTCTATCTTTCCGATAGATCCGGCACACAATATTCTAGCCGAGTGTATCGATAAAAACACAAAAAGTCCATCGGGAACAGGACGCGTATGATATCGCCATATTTCGTTATCGACGTCGTAACGTACAAAACGTGCGAAACTTGCGCCCGTTACGATTCCGGCTTATCTCCGGAAAGATATCGATCTTGCCGAGACGCCCGCGAGAGGTGAGAACTCTCCTCTGGATCCGTTGGATAAACGATCATTGCATGACTTCCTTTCAATCCTTGCGCCTCGAGATGCACTTGCCGTTCTCTCTCCCTCCCTCCCTCTCTCTCTCTCTCTCTCTCTCTCTCTCTCTCTCTCTCTCTCTCTCTCTCTTTTCCTCTCGGAATGCTTGAACGCGGCGGAAGTTATTAATAGTCTCTCTCGGCGGGCCAGGTAGCTGCGAAACGATCAACAATGTGCGTATGCAGGAAGGAGAGAAAAACAGAAACAGAGAGAGACAGAAAGAGAGAGGGAGAGCGAACCTCGTTGTTCGCGGGGTCGATAGGCCGGCCGAAGGAATCAGTCGGCAGCTGATTGATCGAACGCGAGGCGAGTGTTGCTCGACGTGATGAATCGTTCGGCGATCCAGCTATTCATAAGCAGCTGGTTATTGCGGTGCCGGTGTCCGCATAACTGACTCCCGGTACCGGCGCCGGGAAATCGAGCCCTTGATTAAGCGAGAAGAGCACTGCGAGCGGAGCTGATCTCGCGCTGCGCCGCAAGATTGACGTTTCGTTTTGAGGTGATTATCGCGGCGTTTAAAGCGCTCCCGTTGCGGACGGGACGGTGAAATTTCTCGTCTCGATCCGCGAGCACGCTTCGAGAGGCGTCTGCGCGTCTCCGCACGTGGAAATCCGCTCGCGGGAGCATCGATGCTCAAGATGCTGCAGAGAACGGCGCGCGATCTTTGAAACGCGAGGGAATCGCGAGGATATCGTTACGAGTATCTGCTCATCTGAGAAAAAAAGCTTCCGGCATGCCTGCCGATTCCTCGTCTCATCTGATCGCGAATCTCGCGATTGGGATCTCGCGCGGAGCCACGCTTCTCGATTGCTAAAATATTAGGATGATCGGGAGAACGAATCGCAAACGTCGCGGCGCTCTCGATGAGGGTAGATTAAAGCGCGCCGCGCTGCATTGCGTCGCGATATAAATCAGCGGAACGCAGGTGCGGTGCATCGATCAACCGAAATAACGCTGGTCCTGTGAGATCTGCTGCCGGTGGCTGCGGCCATAATCTGCGCTTTGCCGCGCGCACATTACGAGATGCGTTCAATCGCTTTTAGCCGTATTGTTCGCTCGCGTCTTTCGATTACGGCAATCTATCGCGCGGATATAACGGAACATTCGCGCTGATCATTCGCGTTTAATGCCGCGTGATAATTACGTCAAGGGAGTTTATTCCGTTAGCCGCGTCATTCGAGTAACAGCCGACGAAAGTAAATTTATGAAAGTATATGCGTGAGCATACCGCATCCCTAACTACTCGGCCAAATCTGTCATCGCCCGGAGAACCTCGTTAATAATAATAACAACAACGGCAGATCTAAAGCACAAGATGCAGGCTCGTTAAAGCGTAAAGCGTAATGAAGGGCGCGTTGTCTCGCGCCAAGGGCGCGTGGCAGTAACGTTACTCGAGAGTGAGAAACGAATAACCGTGATATACGCGAACGAGGTCCGATAAAATCGACGAAGCCGTAATCGTAAAGTCATCGGCGGAAACGCCGTGGCTAATGACGCGAATCGTTCCGCGAGCGGAATGTATGGCCGTTCTGCCTACCGCAGCGCTGAGAAAGCGAACCGCGATAGAAATGGCGATATGGCGGACTAGACGTCGGTGAGAAAATTAAAAGCCCTCGATACGGTATGCCTTGGCGATACTCGAGAAATTATAATCCGGTCTTGCCGTCGAAATTCGCTGCGGCGAGAAAAATCGAAGAGGAATCGAAACGGATTTTATCGCCGCGGCTTGCGACGCAGATTTGTATTTTCTGTATAAAGATTGTATTCGGAATCCAGTTTTTGTGTAACCATAGACATCAGGAGTGCATAAATATTAAAAATATCTATCAATCTTCTCTCTTCCTCTCTCTCTCTCTCTCTCTCTCTATTATTATTGCGTATAAGCGTGCGTCGGAGGGTACGCTAAAGAGAATAGTATTGGGCGGATATTGAGCGGTGACGGAAAAGAAAAAAAGAGAAAAGAGGAAGGAGAGAGGGCGTATCGTATCGCGCGATGTCTGGGTGAAATTAAATTTGTTTTACTAGCGCCGTTAGCTGTACAGCGGAATCGATAATGTAAAGCGTACGCGGAGGGGTTGGATTTTTACATGATAAAGCCGACAAACGAGAACGAAACTGGGACAAACTCCGGCGCGCGCGCGCGCGCGCGCGTGGAGAGAACGCGGAGCGAGCTTCGCGTGGGATTTGCAGAAATAAATGTGGCTTTCTAAACTTCATGCCCGACGTACAAAGGATACGCACTGGGGAACCGGGGCGCGGTTATAAATTGGTTTCGCTTATCGCGTTGCGCGAATCGACTTTTCATTCTTAAAATGTTCTCTCCCGGCTTCGTCTTCTTACATGGCGGCTAACGCGAGTTCACCGAATGCGCGAACACGCACGCGGAAAGCTCCTCTTCTCGGCGTTTCGCGAAAATCGCGTGGCGCGAGACGCCGAAGGGCCGCTCTTTAATTCCGGCGAACTCGGAAATCAAATCATCTCACAGTCGCGCGATCGAAGGATCGAATCGGCAGACAGCAAGGGCGCATCTGCATCTTCGCGTCGCAACTGAAAACTGATGCCGCGTGATCTATCCGCATCCTCGCGATTCTCCAGGAATTCCGTAAACGACATTCCGCGCGCGAGAGGGATTCGCGTGGGGCAACTAATCGCGTACTCGAGCGGTGTCGAGTTTTCTAATCGATCGACAATATCGGAAACGACGAAAACAGATCTGGAAGCTTACATTCGCACGGCGGAGCCGCGAGAATGCCGCCTCTCGACGCGCGATACATCGAGCGGCGTCTTCGGTCACGAACGTCCTGAAACGTTTAAGGGAGCGCGAGATTAAATCGAGCGTTGGAATTTAAATGTTCAGCCGCGGCTGCAATCATGCATTCTGCGTGGAGTCGGCGATTCCTTCCCCGAGTTTCTTGAGAAATGCACGGGCAACGTCAGCTCCGACACTTGCTGCGCTCGACGCGAACGCTGCGAGAGATTGATCGGTGGCCGGTGATACTGCTGAAATTTCGCGCGTCGCAGCCGAGAGCGAGGATCGACGACGACGGAATGCGAGAGGCTGCGATGCTGCGATCCGCGAGTTTTTCGGCGGTCGAGGAGCACCGCGGCGGCAAACTTGCGCAACAATGTCTGCGGGCTATCGGCCTGCTCCGACCCTTTGTCTACCCTTAGCGTGGAGCCGCACGCTAAAGTGCTCACGTTAATTGCCGCCGCTGGAATTTCTCCGCGGCTCCGCGAAGCCGTCCGCGAAAATTCCGGCGCGCTGCGCCGCATTTTCGAGGAGCCGTCTCGACGATGATGATGACGCTGTGAACGTGCGAGAACGCGAGCGCTTTTCTCTCTCCGATCCAACTCGCGACTCCAGCTGCTTGATGCTCGCGCGTGTGCGCGCGCGCTTCGAAACGTGAAGAGCCGGCGAGGATGCTGCGAGAGCTCGCAAAGATATTCAATCCTCCATTAGATATCTGTTGCTCGCCGATCGCGACTCGCGAGATCCCAGCCACGATAATCTCGCGCCGTCGTGATGCTCCTTACACTCCTCGCGGCGATAAAGCGTCGATCGCGTCGAGATTAGCGCGGCGCAGCCGAATCCGCGAGTCGCGCCGCGCGGAAACGCGAACGCGAAGCGTGCTTCCGAGACGGATTTCCACCTGACGCGAGTACGCGATACACGCGCGCGCAATTACCGATACATCACGCTATCGTCGCTAAGGTGAATCGCGAAACTCGCTTCCGCCAGCGTTCTTAACGCAAATTTATTTCTCCGTCCTCCTCGAGAATCTCGCAGCAGTTTACGTGATAATCCATATCGCGCGATTAGCACGATGACGTAACGCAGCGCCGTTCGATCCGCGATTCCTACATTCGCATGTTTACAGCGGCAAGCTCGCGATATTGTCAATCGAGACGGCATCTCGAAGTCAGCCCCGCGAAATCGAATCGAGCGAGGATGGAGACGAGGAAGAGCCGAAGAGACGGTCCGTTTCGCGGATCGAGTTTATTCGACGAATTAATTCGATCGGGATCACGCGCGGTGTTTGCGTCGACGATCGTCGAAAATTCGAGATTCCTGCCGGCGAGCGCGCACAAATTTCCGCGATTACGTCCCCGATCGGCGGGTAAAAACCGGGGCGGCTCGGTCGGTCGGTCCCGCGCGCGTTATCTCGCGGCGTCTCGTACACAAACATTTTCGTTTAATGCAAATGCGAAACGAGCTGATATAATGAATATAATGAAGAAGATTACGTGGCATGCGGTCAGCATAGATAACGAAGGGACAGGGGAACGCGTGTACGCGAACGGCACATAAACCGGCCACGGCCGCGCGTCGGCTATGCTAACGACGCCGTAATTTTATAAATTATCGTATTCGTCGTGACATTACTCGGCTGATGCGTCGAGGCCGATCCGACCGAAGGCGCTAATCGGCGAGACTCGTTCCCGCATGAGAGGAAAATCGAAACACTTGATTCGCCTGCGTCTTGATTTCCACGCTGAAACGCGGAAATCAGCGAATTACGACTTTCGCTTTGACATTTCTGCCGACTTTGCCGTAAGTGAATCCGCGCAGGCCCGATATAAATCCGCTTCCTTTGCCGGTTTTCTGGCACGGGACCAGCCCGGCTTCCCCGACGAAGATAACGTCGTCGAAATGCGAAACTGCCGAGCAGGAAGGAAGAAACGGCGTTGATCTTTGCGCTTTGTCGGTCAAGCTGGCCAGGCTTCCTCGTTGGAGAACCTGTGGCGCGATGCGCCTCATCCGGTCCATCACGTAAGCCGCAACGCGATATATTAAACACCGGCGTGGATGCCGAAATTTTATCGCGGACTTTGCACGGGATCGTTAAACGTCATCCATCATTTTGATAAACGCCGCGTTTCGCCGACGATCTCATCACGTAATTAAATCACGCGTCTCTCAACGGGCGCATATTGAGAGCACGGCTACAGTCCATCATCTGCGCCGGGTGTTTCGCCGTTGATCAACGATCGTCGGACGACGTTATCGACGATCAACGCGGGAATACATGGGAACGATTTCGAGAACCGCGACGTCCAGAATCCGTAGCTCCGCTACGTCTTTCCTGCAAATTTCTCGTGTTTCTGGCGAAATGCCGATTATTCGAGTCTTGACCGGCGTCAAGAAACGAGTAACGGCAAGCAATGCGATTCGACGGGGGGGAAGTACCAATTGCAATTGAATAAGAAACACGCGGTGATATTAATCCCCGACGCAATAACGATCCTTGATGCATTTACGTCAGAAATATTTTGCGGATATTTACAGCTGTCGGGTCGCGTTTGTAATCGGCCGCGTAATGAGTGCAAGAGCAGTAAACGGCCGCTCGGATGCGATGGGGGTGCGTTATCACGCGGCTACTATATCACGTAGTTTCGTAACGTGGTTTATAATTAACGAGCAGTCGATAAAATTATTTACAACGTGCACCGTCTTGTTTATTGCGCTCGCAAATAGAATTATTCCGATGTGGAACTTTCATTTGTTATGCGCGTTACCAAATAAGGCACGTGTATCCGTTTCGAAAATGCTAAGCTTTATTAATGCAGGGCCTTATCGTGCGTGCGATGCGCGGGGCGGGAAACAATGGCGCGTAATTTATCGTCGGGATAACCGCTGCGGCTTACTTATCTCTCGTGTTTCTTTTTTTCTATCTAGTTATTTATCTGGTTTTACCTCCTTCTTATTGAGGCCTCCGACATACCTGTCATATTTTTCGACAAGCGCGTTCAGCTTCGGATAATAATAATCAAGTGAGAAGAGTCACCAAGGACAGTTGTTGTCCTATTCCTACCTACACTTTTCCATAGCTTCCATAGCTATATAAGCAGCCTGAATACGTCAGGATTGCATAGCGTCAACAAACGTCTGTGGTTTAACGAGATCTTTGCGGGGAAACGTTTGCTATCCAACTTGGTCGTTGCTATCCAAAATGGCTCGTAAGATGCACTTGCTGTTTCTGCTCGTCGTTGCCTGCATTTTAATATACGAGACGGCGGCGCAGAGGCCGAAAGGTAAGAACATCCGATGGCTTTCTCTAACCAGCTAGCGTCAGGCTACGCGTGTTTATGTTTTTGCTGGAACAATTGGAAACACTGGAAACAATTGGATACACTGAATTCAAAGAGATCCTAATAGCGAATTCTGGTATGATTTCGTCACGTGAGATTCTCCATTGTTTCGTTACACTTTAATCTTTTACGTAAAAGACCTCCCGATGTCCGTTAACGTGTCCGTTCTGTTGAAGAAATGTAAATATTCACGTAGCGTGTAAATATTTCCGATGGCGTTTCCGTCGTGACTCGATCTCGAGCAGGCAGTTGATAGATGCAGAGAACTCATCGTCAAACATAACGACGATGGATTCTACGATTAAATTAAAACGATCGAGGAACAATATTTACACAAAACGTCACGCAAAGACATGTAACGACATCAATCATGCGATGTTTCAGCGTGTCTTGACCCCATAATACCTGGAAAAATAACAGCCGTATGCCACAAGACCGTAGACCATTTCGCATTTGAGGCAGATTCTAATGCTTGCGTACGATTCCAATATACCAGCTGCGGAGTGGCGACCCAGAACAATTTCGTCACCAAAGAAGCATGCGAAGCAATGTGTGTGAGAGCAGCGATCAATTAACCTGTTAAACGGACTGCTTCGAGAACGTACTCGAGCGTGATACCCGAAACCGAATCATTGTCCTCTGTTTATCAATACCCGAAAAGTATACACGAGAGTAGAAGAAAATATGTAAACGCAATTCACTTGAATTGCTCATGAAATTCGGAATATCGCTTCCAGCTGTGAATAAAGAACAACTGCAATAAAAACCGCGTTATAATTCCATCAGCCATCCCGTTAAGCTTCGTTTCATCGGACTCGCGGCATTTCGCACATTCCCGCGTAAGAATAACGACGATAACGCGATATTCGCGCTCCTGCGCTTGTTGATAATTCGCGCGTGCATATGTCGCGTAACGCGACAAGTATCCTGCGTATAATTAGACATTTAAACTGATCGAAATAATTAAACAACATATTAGCATAATTAAAACTAAATCATCCGGCACGTTTACGCCGATATCTTAAACGTGATAAAACGAAGCCAAAAGAGCAAACGCATGTTCCTACATATTATCGGCCTTATTACAGGCACGAAAATAATTGCGAAATTCTATAAAATATCGTTTGTTATCGAATAACATTCGATGGGGTTTGATAACGCTCGCGAGATTCGTAATTTCATAAAACACGCATAAATCTACAGTGAAAATATGAAAATGGAAAATGATTCCGCCGTTTGGATCCATCGTTGACTCGTAATTTCCCGCTGGATTATTTTTCGAAGGCTATCGAGAGTGAATTACACAGGGAAGCGGGTTAGAGTTATCTTTTCGATAATTCAACGTTATCTCTCGAATACACAAACAGCAGTACGATTAATTCCTCAACAATTTTGTACACGATCATCGTTAAATCCATCATTGTTCATCTCGACGATGCATCGTGTCTCATGCATTGGAAAAGGAAGAAAACATCAATGATCTCAACGTCGAAACACTGAATATCGAGACAAGAACACTGAATAAGGAGACAAAGCTCCACGCAAGCGTTTCTAATTCAGATCTAAAACACCTGGAACTCGCTATCCCTATCCGTCTCTCCCTCTTACCCAGGTTTAATCTCATAACCGCTGCAGGGAAATATCCAGAGTCCGAGTTTGCGGTCACCGAAAGTACCGGAAGGGAGTCGCCCGGCTAAAAGACGCGAACTCAGATTAGCAAGTTCGACGAGTCGCGCTTACGCGCAACACCCACATTGCATTTGCGTCCCGAACGGAATGCGGATTTAATCCCGCGGAAATATGACCCGGATCCACCGCTAATCCCAAGTCCGACCGATAGCTTACCGATGCTTCTTCAACTTGTCCATACGGTTCTCGTTCCTACCAGCGCTCTCTCGGGGGTGATTTATGTTCGCGCGTCATTTCCCTTTGACGGATCACCGCGGAATTTGCATTCGCGTAATCAGATGCGAAAAATACTCGGGCTGTCGCTATCGTAAAAGGATTTGCCGCATAATGAGAAAGAGAGAGAGAGAGAGAGAGAGAGGGAGGGGGGGGGGAGAGTGGCGAGAGCCGACACTCCATCGCGGATTGCATTTCATCGTAACGCGATAATGGATTTGTAATTAATGATCCGTCGATCGCGACGCCGGGACTTAGCCGCGCGGGGATAAAAATCTCTCGATTTTAATCCCGCGCGAATCGGCGCGTGTGAACGTGGAATTATCTCCGGATTGATAGCGCCTCTCGCGTTCTGCGAGGCGATCAGCATAATTGATAAAGCATCCGAGCAGGTCGTTTTTAATTTCGCGCCAGCCAGCAGAAGGATCATCGATCTATGAGAACAGTTATTATTAAAGTAACGACACTGGTGAACTCCCGAAGACTCTATTCGTCGCGATCGTTCTCTCTCTCTCTTTCTTTCTCGAACGCACAGAAGCCGCAGAATATCGACGTTAATTACGATCGAATTATGACTCTCGCGGCGGTCGAATCGATGATCGCGTCACCAGTCAGCTGGTTAACGTGGAATCTCGGTGGAATTGTAAATCCGCTCGGAAAGCGATGAGCCACGAAAACGATTTATAGCAGTGACAGAATCCTCTATCGGGCTTTGCCACAATTGAAACAATTTCCATTTCTAGACAACGGATGTCGAATCATCACAAACATCCGCCAAATGACATCGCCCGTACGACGTACGATCGAGCTCGACGTGCAATACGGAAAAAAATCCAATTCGACTCAAATCGATCGATATATCGCGCGACGCTTGAATTTACTTTCCCCATTTCGGCAGCCATCGCGAAAGCTGACTTCCCGGTCGCGCAAATGACCCGGACGCCAAATCCGGAGGATTTCATCTCGAACGCGGATGGGATCAGCCGGTAACATCGCGCGTCCGCACGAACGGAGGAGCAATAGACGTCGTCATGTGCAAGCAAAAACAAGAACAAGAAGAGCAACAAGAAGTTTCATTCAGCTTGCCGACGTCGTCGGATAAACGCTGGCGGACCGTTTCTGAAATAGCCGAGGAAGTCTGCGAAAAATCGTCTCTTGCTACTCTGCGAGCGACATTCTCGCATGCTAAAACGTACACGCGACACCGTGCTGCGTCATTTTATCGTCCAGACGTTAAATGGTCCAGAGAGCATCTCCTTCTCGCGCGAACTTTCACCTGTCGCCGAGTCTCGTGCGGCGAGAATAAGAGCGAAAATGAAGCAAGAAGCAAGAGGCTGACGGTCGGTCTGATCGATGACGTTTATGGAGCGGGGAGATATCAGTGGAACTTGTATAAACATAAATCTCGATGCGGGGATGTGCATATTTTCTGTACCGTTGCCATCGCGGTGGATCCGCCAAAGTCAAATGGAAAGGAGCGAACCCGTGTACTTTAAATCATCGATATTTATAGCCGAACCGGATGGTTTTCATAAGGTCTCCGTGTTGCGGGCCAGACTCTTCGCTGAGATTACGGCCGACCTTCTCACGAGTAAAGAAACATAACTTTCTTTTTATCTTTCCTCCGTGTCCGGTTCGGAATTGTGTAAATTACGTTACGTTACGTCCAGTTCGCCGGACCAGCGCGCGTCAGCTAAACCGATTAGCCCCGATGCAGCGATACAGCCAATTGGTTATTATTCCTCCTCTACCGATACCTCTGATTCCGTGAAATTCTCGTGAAATTTTCGAAAAACGATGGCCGAAGGGAATTGCAAATTGATCGCTGAAATTCATCGCGCGTCGCGATCGAGTCCATTTCCGGAATTCCTTCGCGTTTGTCGACGATTACGCGCGCGGAGAAAATCGCTCGACAACGGCGACGTTGCGCATCTCTTAAAGAGGGGGGGGGGGGCGGGCGGGCGGGGGKGTTAGGGCGCTGAGAAATCCATGAATGCGGAATCGAATGCGGAGCGATACGGGCGCATCCGCGGCGACGACGCGACTGGCACGGGACGGCGGCAGCGAGCAAGCTGGAAGCAAGCAAGCGAGCTGAAAATCAGCGATATCTCTTGCTCGGGGAGATTCGATCAAGTCTCCGCCGACTCGCGGTTGCTTTGAGCCGCTGTCGCGCGGATTTCCGCGGTTTCGCAGATAAAGGATCGCCTGCTGCAGGGTAGAGCGAGCGAGCGAGCGAGCGAGCGAGAGCTGAACCGGTACGCGCGGTATCCGAGGATATTCTTTTTGCGGCGAGACCGACGAGCCCGATGGGGAATGTTCGATTGAGACGGATAACATTGCCCGATCACCGCCGGCGATCGCCCTTCCAATCGTACGAGAGGAGGAGGGGGAGGGAGGGTGGGGGGGAAGGGGGAGGATCAACGATGATAATAGCATATTCCTCCTGCGCGTCGTTCCGCTCCTACACGCGCGCTTCCGCGCTCATCGCGGAATGCCGATCGGGCAGCCGGGCGATTCCTCGTGAAGAACAGATCCCTCCCCCTCCCCCTCCGCCCTCCGAGGAGGGGGGAGAGAAGCGCCGGCGAGAGCGTCTGTCCATGCGCCGGACAGCTTTTTAATTTACTCCGGCGCCTTCGAGGGGTGTATCGAATAAATCGCGGTTTTTCTGCCTCTTAGGCAGGCGCAATAACCGCTCGCGCGGTTAGAGAGATTGCTGTTGGAGGGAGAGAGAGAAAGAGAGAGAGAGAGAGAGAGAGGGAGAGAGGGAGAGAGAGAGAGAAAGCGTTAATGGGTTTATTCGTACGTATGTATTCACGAGCGGCGACACCGCGCCGGCTCGCGCCCGCGGCGAGTTTGATCCTGCCGATTAATCGACCGCGGACCACCGATGGCCACTGGTCGTCGCTCGTAATTGCACGGCGAGTACTTTGCCTCGGAGTACTTTGGAGACGGTGTAATTTATAGGGGCGCTTTTTATGTACACATGCCGCCAGACAAACGGCCGAGAGCGATCTCCGGTCCCGGGGCTCCGAATGATGGGACCGACGTTATCGCAGCCTCGCCGCGAAACTCGAAGTACTCGAGGATAGCGACGCGCTTATTTGCGACCGTAAATACGCAGCTCACTTAAGGAAAATGACGGTTATTCCGATCTCGGGACGTTAATGGCTTCTGAAGCATCATCGCGTTGTCGAGCGTCGACGACGTTAATGAATTAAGCCACCGTCGAGAAGTGGAAAGTTCCGAGGAAGATGTCGACGCTCTCGCCAGGAGAAAAAAATCCCACTCCAAGCCGCGAGAGAAGCTTTGAGATAAATATTAATCTCGTTCCTTGCGTATCTTACTTGGCGCGATAGGATACTATCGATATCTTCGTAAAGTCTTGTCCCTTTGAGCACAGCGGAAATTAATCTCGCCGCGAATTCAGGCCGAGCGTTGCCCATCGTATCGGCGCGTATCGATTCATACCGCGAGAAGAAAACACGAAGAGACCTCGCGAATACGAGAATTCGAGATCCCTTCGCGGAAAGGGAGATTACCTAACCGCGCTGCGATTCTCGGCCTTCATCGAGGACTCGACGAAACGAAACTCTCGCGCGAGACCGAGTAGAGAAACTATCGAGCTCTCCATCGACTTTCGCAGCACCTGTGGATGCAACGGTCGCGCATATATATATATATATATATATATATATATATATATATATATACACGTATCGCGATCCCGCGAGAGCACTTTTTCTCTCGCGTTTAAATCGCCCAACTTCCAAAACGAGTCGCGACAAAAATCATGAGCCATCGCGAAGCGTTTCTGTCATTGCGCGAGCGATTTCCGCGAGCACTTTTTCTCTCTGCGTCGTGTCGAGCGCGTTTGCTCGCTGCTGCATGCCTCAACCGGTTGTCCCGCTCGTCGATTGAAAGCTCCGTGCGAAAGTTCAACGAACGACCCGCGAAAAACGGAGATGCGCTGAAATCTTTCTTTCAACGTTACATAGTCTCGGGCGAAAAAGCGGATGATGTGCTTCCGGGAAAGACGCCACGTGAACATAAGATTAATGTGTCGCCTGTGTCGGTCACCCTCCTTGCAGATCAAACCGAAATGTCATACGATTAAAAATGAAAGGAAGACCAGAAAAGAGAAGAGAACTCTGATACTGATTCCAAGCCGGATCGCATAAAACATTCGATAAAGCATCTGGATTGACCCAAAAACGCCAATCACAAAAGCGGAGAAACGATCGTCCTCTCTCTCTCTCTCTCTCTCTCTCTCTCTCTCTCTTTCTCTTAAACCATTTATCATTCTCTATCAGAGATAGATGTTCTTGCAAGAAGCGCGAACGTTTCGCGCGTTCGTATCATCGAAGATCGTTAGGGATCGCAAACGTAACACTTGAGAAGAAAAATGAGTTTGGAGAAACAATTACTCCCCTCTTGTTGTAAATGAAAGATTAATGTGGATGACAATAACATTGACGCAATAAAGCGCCATAAAATACGACGTGACACGTTTTGGTACTTGGAAGATGATATCGCGGGATACAGCGCGATTTTAAAGAACGCGATCGGCTTGCCATCCTCTTCCTCTCGCTTTGTCGCCTTCTACCCTCATCACTCGCCATTGACTCGGTGACCTCCTCCTGTCCATTTCACCTCTGCGTGAAGGGAAACGATCCGATATCTGGTATCTCTCGTCTGCTGCAGGGCGAAGGTCATTCCCGCTGCTACACGCCGCGAACGCGGCGAGAGGTCAGAGATCGCGCGGGTATTTGCGCCGCGCGGAAACGCGCGGTGAATTCGGCGCGGGCGCATAATCGCACCTCCGGGGCGGACAATGGACCCGCGCGAGTTAGAGAGGATTGACTGCTCGCGGATTAATAACTCCCCCTCCCCCCCAGCGCGGCCGAGGGGAGAGGTCGGCGCACTAAATACCGGCAGAAAGCTCGTTCGCGGCCTTTTCAACTCCAAACTTCTCGCTTTTGCGAGCGACAAGTCCGGCGAGCCTCTTCGCGACGCACGAGATGCGGATGAGGGCTTGGAATGGAAATGAAGAGCTGGAATAATAAAGGACATCGTCTCACGATGAGGCGAGAGGCGATCGACTCTGGGGAAGAGGAGGGGGGAACCGATTTAATGGAAGAGAAGGAAATTAATGACTCTTCGGAGACGATTCTCCAATGGCGTGCACGGCGACGGAGAGTCTTGTTGTCGGGATTGTTCGATTGCAGAGCCGATGTGGCATCATTAACGGACTAACAGGCCCATCGATACTCGTTATCGATTCTTGGTCCCAGCTGTCCCACCCTACGTGATGGCAATGCTTTACAATTTTTAGAAAGGGCTGCGGAGGAAGTCGCACTTATTTCTCGTTTCGCGGATATTCGTGCGTCCTGATGTTACGTGCGATTTATTGTCGAGCGATCCGCATTATCAAAATTTCACCAGCGCAGACGCACTGACCTCGGCTGCACATTTGTTCATCGTGTCACCGTGTCACGGGCTGCGCGTAATGCCCTCCGTGCGTCTCTCACCGATCCTCATTATCGTTAACAATAATGCAGCGATACACGATGGCGTTAAAGTCCGGCTTAAAATTCAGTTAATAAACTCCCGTTTATGAAATAAAATTCAATCCCCGGATGGAACGAGGACTCTAAAGCCCGGAAGCTCGAAATTATTTAGCGCGAAGCATTCATTCCACAACGAAGACCTGTGTAAACGTATAATCGATAACGGAATTAAATCTTTACGTCAAATGAGAATTTGGAAATCCTGTCGTTGCGTATCACGTCATTGTTGTCATTACGATCATCTCTCCGTTAATTTCAAATCTCTCGTCTCATCTTGCATCATGTAAGTCGGCGATGCGGCGCGTAAGAGAGCTCGCCGATAACCCAGGTCGATTTAATAAGAAAGTTATCGGTTATCGGGCGCACTAAATCCGGCAGTTAGTGAATGTCACCGGGCCATATTGGCTCGTTTATCTCACACGATCCGGCTTGTGTCTACTGAGGAGCGCGCTACCTGTTCGATATTCAGGCGACATCATCGACGACGAGCGGATCCGCGAGTTTCTTCGTGCCTTGATACCGCGAAGAAGCGTCTCATGGCGCGCCATTACGTGGCTCGATCTCTGCGGTTTTGCCGCTGCCTCCGGTTTCGTCCTCTCGGTTTGTCGCTTGCCCGTCGATCGTCTCCCCAAGTTCGCCTAGTGAATCTCGAAGGCGCCGAGAGATTTTAGGGAGACGACAAAGAGAGAGAGAGAGAGAGGGGGGGGGGAGGGAGAACGGTCTTTGTGTCTCGAGATTTATGCTTTAATCTTATGATTAACGTCGATACGCTTGCACGACGTTACGTGGCTGATAGATATAAAATATGCATATCGCGCGTATAAACGTGCATATATTACTCGCTCGCTTTGACGCTATCATCGTTCATCATCCTCTAACACAGTAACGTTAAATATATTTAATGTTATACGTTATGGATACCGGTATCGTTTATTATACCTCAGAGATGAATCACGCTTCGCCTCTCTCTCTCTCTCTCTCTCTCTCTCTCTCTCTCTCTCTGATGAGTTTTATTATACCCAGTTAAAAGTATGGTAAACATGAACGCGAGAGAGATGTGCACTTAATAAATACAAATTTAAAATATTTATGAGCATTCTCAATTATACGACAAAGTAGTTTCATCGATTCCACGTTAATACTGTCGAGCCCGATCGCCGATGAAAAATCACCGCGCGATAAAAAAGGAGGGAAAATATGAATAGAGCTGATACTATCGTCAGGATATGTATCGATGTGTCTAGCAGCGAAATCTGTATTTTTGTTTTTTTCTTCTCTCTCTTTTTGTATATATACATATACATATACATATATATATATATATATATATATATATATATATATAAAATATATATCTCCATATTTTTAGGATAAATCTGAATTGTCACCTAGCGTTATGGCAGCGTTCTGTTTTATTGCTACCGCCATTTTATTGATTGCCGGCGCGTTGCGCAAATACGTAAAATTCGACGCTGGGTAGAATAAAGAGAATTGAAATTACGATTAATGCATTTAACTAGCGCGCGTTATAATTGCAACGCAATTACGGCAAGATGTTTCGCACGGATCCGCGATTAATTCCACAAATGAATTTCCACGTCTTGCTGAATCCTGAAATGTATTTCTACTCGGAGGCGGAGATTTTTCTCTCATGGAACGAGGAAACGTGCAATTCCAGTTCCTTCGGAAAGAATAAGAATAGGGCAGAATAGAAAAGGAAGCGGCGTGACGCAGCCTGGAGAATCTTGAGGCCATTCGAGGCTGAGATTGCGATCACCGCGCAGATATGCGTGCTCTTATTTAAGAAAACGAACACGATTTCATAGCGATGCGGAATAATCCGCTTCAGATCCTTTGTGTTCCCGTCTCGGAACGTATGTCGGCCATCTTTTTCTTCCGCTTCTAATAGCGTTTATAGATTAAAACGAGGCAGGTGTCGCGGAAAAGTAGACAAGTGGAGATGCTGAAAAAGTGAACAGCGTTTAACAAGTCGATAGTCGCGCAAAAGCTCGAAGATTCTCTTTCCCTTCACGGAATACATGCTTTACGCGTGCACGAAATTAATTAATGCATCATCTCGTGTAAAATGCAGCTTTCTAACAGCGCGCAAAGCAGTTTATCAGAATGTAATGAAATACATAAATATCGAGATGCGTCAACAAGTGGCTCTCAAAGCGCCTGGTTAATATTTAATCCCTGCCGAATATTACCGTACGCATAACGTGTGATACAAACGTCGACGAATCGACCGAAGATGTCGAAAAAGAAAAAGAGAGCAATCTCGAAAACGATACTTGCCGCCATATCGTAGCTCAAGCTCGAAGCGCTTCACGAGAGAGGCATTAAGAAAATCCGCGGTTCATTTCTTCGTCAACAACACAGCGAATTGCTTCTTCGTTATCGATAAAAGAAAAAAAGGGGGAGAAAAAGGGTGCACTTGATTCAGCGCGCGCGACGCCGTGGATCGCTTTCGTGAACCGGCCGCGTTTGGCGCCATAAATTCGCGAGGGCAATCGCGAGATGAAAAGATGCGGCTGCATCGGACGCGTGTGAAATGGCGGCTCCAGCGAGTCGATTCCCAAGCGAGGCGATCGTCGAAGCAACGAACAGGCTTGTCTCCTCCCAGTGCGCTTCGGAACAGGAATCACAAATAAAAATACGACGCTCGGCTAATTGAATCGAAATCGGATCGCCTTGGCCGCGGCGCCAATCTCGTCGGCCCGGAAAACCGAACATTATTCTGCGCGAAATCGATCGGCAGATGATTTGAGGACCATCGTGCGCCGGAAGGAAGATCGGGAAGAGGACGACCCTTCCATGCTCGCGGAAATGATCACGCGCGCTTGAAGAGTTAATCGTCGTCGATTGTTTGACAGCAACCGTTCACGCGATAACTGAAGCGAAATTCGTAGATCTAATGTCAATCCAGCCGGGATTTAGATTACTTGCGAATGCATTTTCTGGCTTCGTAAATGCACGTAGTTACGTCTATCTCTCTCTGTACGCGCGAGAACACGTTAAATTCAATCGGGATGCAGAACTGGCCAAATTCGGATGAATATTTCAGCGAGGAGAGTGCTTTCATGAAATAATAAAGCGACTCGCCGGCCTGTAGAAAATCATACCTCCCCTTTTCTCGCGGAGAATTGTATTACGGGATTAGGTAGCGTGCTCGTACCGTTAAGACTTGAAGTAACGCTGGGCAAAGGGGGAGAAAGGGGAGGACTTTCGAGGAAAGCTCGATCTTGGTCACTGGCTGATAATAGCGGAGGAGAAAATTGGGGAAACGAATATCGCGCTCTAGCTAGACGCAAGGAGAGGCTGCGAGTGATAACGAATAGCGAATTCCGTGGTAGCAGAAGAGAGAGAGAGAGAGAGAGAGAGAGAGAGAGAGAGAGAGAGAGAGAGAGAGAGAGAGAGAGAGAGAGAGAGAAAGAGAGAAGTGCCAAATGCCCGGTCTCGTGGATGCAGCACGTGCAACTTATAATTTTGCAAGACGCGAGACGTGTGAGACGATTCGTTGGTTGGAATGGAACGTTATGTTATTCACTCGCGATCTTCTTCATGCGAAACGATATCAGCTCGAAGCGTTGTTCGAATGATCGCTTGAAAATAACGTTTGACGAAAGACCGGCAGGGATAATTAATTATCGAGTCGCCTGACTGGAGAGTTAAGTCCGCCATAAAAACTCTCGGGTCGAGAGTTCATCCAATTCATGCTGACTGAGCAACGCAACTTCATCGGCTTCCCGCAAGTTCCCGCAAGTGTCCTTGAATAAGTACTTCATTAGCGAGCCCAGAATGCCGAAAGATCACTTGCGATGATCTCGATGCTGCCGGTTTCCTGCACTTTTGCGCTCGCACCGACTTACAGCACGTGATGATTCCGGATTCTCGAAGAATCGTACGTTATTACGCGAGCCGCCGGTTCGTGCGGCAGGCACGTTAAACCTAATCGATTATCGATGCTGCCTCTAATCCAGCTTCCAGCCATGGACCGCGTCTCGAACCGTCGCGCCATTCGGCTAAGATTACACACGGCGATATAATCGCTGCGGTAGCCGCGCATGCGATGCCATTAATTAGCGCGCGCGGCGCGCTCGCCCGGAATACCGTAATAGTTTGCCGCATTACGTAACTATGCGCCGGCGAAAATCCAACGCTCTATTAGGCGCCATTATTTCGCCGTCCGCAGATCCGTCTCTGTTTCCGGAAGAACGCGTCGATGGCGTCCGCGATTATTCTTCTCGATGGCTTCGATTCGGCTGAATCATAAAATCCAAAATCTCGTCTGCTCCTTCTGATTCGCATTCACCATCTTCGGCGCGCTTGAGTGGAATAACCGAGTTCGTCGATCGAGCGTCACTTGCAGTGATTAAAGATAATGGACGCTAGATCGAGAAGAAGCGCGTTATTAATATCTCACGCTAGATTCGGCGATTATTGTAATCACCCCGTGATTACCGCGATTCGCGATTAAACACGCCACGCGTTGTTTGCCACGCTAAGATCACGCTATAGACTCTGCGGGCTTCGAAGACTGCGCTTAAGCGCAGGATAACCGAAATTCTGTATTTGTATGGTTTCTTTGCGACAATTCTTCGACTCGACGATTCGCTCTCTCTCTCATTAAAGAAAGCCGAACATCTGACGCTGCGCCTGTTTGATTGCCAAATGATCCAGGATGCTCAATCATCTAGCTTCTGATTCGATCAGATTCTTCCATATTTCTCATACCTAAGCTCTCGCGGTGTTAAACTTGAACAATTTAACGCGCGATATCGTAATCGGACCTGCTACTTGCGAACGCACCGTTTCTCTCATGACGATGAAGATAACGATGAACTTTCACGGCGCGTCAGAAAACAAACGGATATACACAACGTCATCCCAACCCGTTGACCTTCAGTATCTTCATAATCATACGCATACTGCTGCCGAGAAATCGACCGTAGCTGTTGCTACGACATGAAAATGCCCAACTACAAAATGCTACAACAAACACGAATGCTGGAACAAACACGAATCATCAGAAAGCCGAGTGATCACGGCTGCACCTATCCGATCCACATTCTGCTGATCCTCCAGATAGGAGACTCTGTCTCCTATCTTCGCAATCAAGCACTCGAGTACACCCACAATTGGCTTCGCACTCGCTATGCTCCGTCTTTCGCGATGAACCGATCGCTGCACTTGTCGCGCGCTGCTCCTCGCGAGGAGGAATTCTTCGTCCGAATAATTCCGATGCTCGCGCAAAAGTTTCCCCGAATAATCGCCCGGTACTCCTGCTTATCCCGCGGGAGGAGAACTGATAGCCGCGACGACAGGTTGCGCCGAACTGATTGCAGCGAACTGGCCGTAACTCGCGCGAGGCCGAGGACTTGTGACCGGACCGCGCCAGATGATACCGCAACGGCGTCTCGCCGTCGTTAACGAGAGGCACCGCCATTGTTTGCGGCCTAGTTCTGCTCGTCCGACCGGCGGCTTTCTATGCCAAAGGTCCTGTCTGTCGATACTGTCAGCCGGCGCACGTGGACGCGATATAAGTATTACCTCATTACGTCACTCCGACCGCGGACGCGGCAACTTGGAAACGGCTGCACCGGCTAATGGACAGTTTACTCTCGCGCCGGAGGGGAGGGTACCGGGCGGTATGCGGGGAACATTGTGCATGCATGCACATGCTGCTCGGGGGGGGGGGGGGACGTTGCGAGACGCGAGAGCTGGGAATGCCCGCGCTGCGGCGGAAATCCGAGATGCGGGACACGCGTCGCCGTTCGTTTGCCGATCGCGAAACGAGAACGCCAAGTCCCGCGGAATGACGCCGAGATGATCCCAAAGATCATCGGCGATCCGGCGATACCCTCTGGATGGTATTCATTTTCGCACGGTGGCCGCGATTTCACGACGACCGAAACGTAAACCGTGCCGCCCCGTTCGATGGAATCGATATCGCGACCCGCTCGTTATCCGCGGATCCGTTCTACGTACGTACGATCGTTCCGAATTCGCGTCGAAGGAGACGATCGAGTACGAAATCGAGTACCATTCTCCGCGTTCGCCGTTCGCGATAAGAAGCCGGATAAGGAAAACGGAAAATTGCCGGATTGTTCCCGCCCTTCCGGAGAGCCTTCTCACGGTTAACTGAGAAACATGACGTAACGCCTTCATGACTACCGCACCTCATCTCTCCCTCCCCCTCCCCCTCGTCCCGAACTCCACTTCTTGCTCATCTTTCATTCGACCTCGCGGAATTAGCCCGTCATCCGGCGTTTGTACGAAATCGCGAACCGATACGCACGCGTTCGTGCCTCTCTCACTGTCTCACCTCTCTTTATCTCGTGCTCGACGCAGGATTGAATTCTGCAGTGGCAGAAGATTCTTCAGTTGTCAGAGAATACTAATACGCCCAGGAAGGGCGTACATCTCGCGAATGTACATGCGAGAGCGAAATACCTCCGCGAAAAACCTCTCGAGGACGCCATTCGTCACGCGCGATAGATCGCGATCACGTGGCAGGAGACACGTCGAGCTTTGCTTCGATCGCGCTCGTGAAGCTTTCGATTTCGATTCCGCTTCAAGAATCCACTCGAATCGGAGAACGAGATCACGAAATCGTTCCCGCATACGGCTGTCGGCGGAAGTTGCTAATCACCGTACGCAGAAGGACGCTGATAGACACCGGCTGCGAGAGAAGAGAAACTTTCCCAAACTGAGTGTCGAAGTAAGTGTCGCCTGTTGTAAACCTGTGACCCGGCGCTGTCGAGTAAGCGACTTATCGCGGCCGGCGCGAAAGTTGACTTCGATTTCAACCGAAAGGCCGAAGGTAAACGGCGTTAACGCCTTGTGGAACAATGTTCCACGTCAGCCTCGCTCGTCTCTCTTTGCTTCTTTGCTTCTTCGCTTCGCCGGCTCAACGGCCTCAGACCGGCGCGTTACGATACAATAGTCGCTCTTTCGGGCCGCGAGCTTCCCGTCGCGGCGATTTCACAACCGATCGAGGAGCCTGGAGCCTCGTTTCCTCCCTGAATTTTTCTCTCGCCTCTATTTGATCTGAAAACACTCTGGGTGGTCGATACGCGCCGCGCGCGCGATCCTGCGTCCCCGAACGCTCAATCCGCCCCGTTTCCTTTCTCTTTCCCTGAGCTTTCTCGTGAAATGACGGCGAGGGGGACCGCGAGATGATTTACGCACCGCTCGTACGTCTCCCTTTGTGCTTGAAATTTATGTATCTCGCCGGAGAGAAGGAGATACACGAGTCTCGTCGTAACGGACGAGCCGGCGCCGCGAGATTCTCGCGAACTTTCCGCGGCAAATCCGCGCGCGTTTTCTTTTTCTTTTTTTTTTTTTTTTACGTATCTCTGTCGTATCGGAATCTTATCTCTCTGTGATCCGAGAAAGGATCTCGAGCGGTGCTTCAACCGCTTCAATAATCCGCGAGTCTTACAACTTTAACGAAATAAACGTAAGCGAGACTGACGGATGGGAGATATCGACTACGCCATCTCGTCTGGAACACGCCCACGGTGCAGCAAGTGTTGTCGCAACATTTCCAACATTTCGTCAGATTCTATCTCACACGCGTTTATCCGCGCGTTTATGTTCTGCCTTGACGCGGAATCAGGGATCGGAAACCGCGTCTACGCACTTTTCGGTAACAGTTTCGTTGCAGCGAGACGCAAACGTGCGCTCGTACAGTTTCGTTGAGCACAATTGGGCGCGTTGATGAATGCGCGCGATGATGATCGCAACGAACTCGCCCGCGTCGTGTAACGCGCGTGACACGGTTACGGAACACGCTCGTATGCGTGCGCTATCATATCCATAATTTGCTAGTAGCGTAAACAAACGCGGCGGGCAAGAACTAGCCGTAATGACGATTCGCAGTTACGCGGGCCATTGTAATTTTATAACTAAATTACCCGATAAACGCGTATTATGAGTCGGCACACGCGTCCGCGGTGCATTCGTTGCACGAATACGGATATCGATGGCTCTCCATTAACATCGTTAACGACGTACTTATAATAACAGACACAATCGCGCGTATCGATTAATTACGCGTGCTGAAACTGCTCGAATTGCATCGACGCGCCAAATTTACAATAACGGCTAAGGTCGCTGCCGGTTAACCGGTAAATCGCGATAAGCGTGAAGCGAGCAGACCTTCTCGTTCGCTTCGTCGATTTATCGCCGATATTTCTCTCGAAACAGAATATCAAAAATAAAAATATAAACATATGTTCAGACCTCCGCCTTTTTTTCTTTTCTCTTTTAACCACTCGCGGCATTCTTTTTCTCTTGCCAATTATGAAAGTGTGCCGGCTCACGCGGATCGTTAGATCGGGTCATATCGCGATCGAGACGGAAACGAGTATCGATCGGGGCGAAATCGCAGAAGGGATTCGAATACGCGCCACCGTATCTCGCTTTCTTTCGGCTCGGGCTAGCGCGTCTGAATCAATTTATTTATGCAAATAAAAGGAGCCAGCGAATTTCCGAAAATTCCCGCCGGAGATTCTCGTTCGTTGATTCGCGCGCAGCTGCGCGATGATCAAACGAGGCGGGCGTCCGCGACGTTCGCACGAATTCCGCGGAAAATCCGTTGCCTGCATTTCTGCAACGATCGCCGCGACGTAAATATAGCCGCATTCGCGGCCAAGTATCCGCAAATATCGAACACCAATTTCCCCGGACGAGTCGCTCGAATCGCGTATCGATATACAGTTTTCCGGAAACCGCGTTTTCCCGACAGCCCGGAGCAATTAGGCATTTCCTGTTGCGCGACGGCGAAAGCAGCTTTCCCGTTTCCGATTTTCCAGCGGGACATACATACACGCACGTGTGTGTGTGTGTGTGTGTGTGTGTGTGTGTTTCTAAAACGATCGCGCGGTTTTATGTCGCTTCGCAGGTCGCTGGAAATGTGTAGCGCGCGTTACGCGCGCAACAATGCGCGCGATCAACAATATTGTCGATACTATTTAATACCATGGTGTAACACGCCGAGAGAGAGAGAGAGAGAGAGAGAGAGAGAGAGAGAGAGGGAGAGAGAGAGAGAGGGAGAGGGAGAGAGAGAAGAATATAGTCTAGTCGAATAATACGGATGAAAAAAGCGACGTGTCCGCGCTGCAGCGCTTTTTCAAGCTAAACTGATCAACTCGGCAAATAAAACGGACGTCGCGTTACGCACTGCGTATCCCGTGCGTAATACCTTTGATAATACCTCAATTTAGCGCGCATCAAGCGTCATAAGCGACGTCGGCGAACAAGAAACGGTCATATCGCGATGTACGCGTCGATGAGCTACATTGTAAAAGTGGATAACAACAAATTCAGCCCGGGATACATCCTCGACGATCGACAGGCGTGAACAGGCAGCGAAGGCAGCGAAGCAATGATCGCAGCAAAATCAACATCATTCGTTCTTCTTGAAAATAATAGACATTCTTGCGACACAAGAGATGAGCGCAGTGAGGGATAGCTCGAGAGAATCCTCACGTTATCCCGCAATCGCATCGTTTGTGCTCACGTGCTCGCGCGAATGCTCGCGTTTTTTCGGGATAACAATAGCGCGAAACTTGGCCGGGTCCGCTTTCTGGCAGTCATACACGCTTGCGGCGTGTATTTATCGGGGCACCGCGTATATGGCTCCTCGGACGATGCGTGGGCCGCGAGGAGTCCAGGTGGGCGGAAATCGGGGCCCTTCGGCCCCGTGGCGGACGAGACCGGCCCTCGGGAACGTGCGAAACAAGCACACGGCGGCCATCGCCGGACGCTGACACGAGGACGATAATAATCGTTTCACGATGAAGGCGAGCGATCCGTTTCGGCCTGTCTGATGGGAGGGAGCGGCCGATATATCCCGATATGGCGGGCTGATGAGCAAGACGAGCTCGGGACCGCTCGGGAACGACAACCTGATGAGCTGAAGGTTTAACGACAAACACAGGGGATCGCACTTCGCGACTCACGGTGGATCTTTTCGCGGATCAACAGGGGGGAGGGATTATCGGCAAGCCGTTTGTTATTCGCAAGCGTGTTCGAGGAGACCGCACCAGCGAGATCGCGACGATCCCTGATGACGATCGCTTCTTGCAGAACCAACGCGAAGTGGATTTGGCTCGCGGGACGGATGAGCTGGAGAGACCGCCTGTGTTTTCGGATACAAGAAGAGAGACAGACTTCATCCCGGCGATCAATCGGATCCAGCGCGCGAGAGGAGATTCGCGATCATCGCGAAAGCGCGTTCTGGATTCGCGCGCGCACGCGGCGTATCATGATCGACGGATTTATTATTATTTTGTAACAGCTGCAGCGGCGCTTAAGCGCGTATTTGCGTACACGCTGCGTTATTAAATGTTACGCAGGGAGACGTTAAATCGCACATCGATGTGTGTACATAAAAGTCAGACCACGTGATTTAGCGCGCGCGGAAGCAGGTGCGGCGCGGCCATAATCTCCGCGAGCGGGCGAGATTGCGTTTACCGCGATAAACTCGCTGGCGTTCGCTCGCAGCGCGGATCTCTCGATATCGATATCGATCCGTTCTTTGTGCGGACTCGCTGCGGATCTTCCTGTGTAGCTCGTTTCGTCGGGATCTCGTCATGCGGACGACTCTGCGAGCTTATCACGCGTACATATCTCTTCTTTTTAATTAATGAAGATCTCTCGCGTCCTCCTGTTTGTAACGAACGCTTAGAAAAGAGATATTTTCCATGGGATCGTCAGAGCGATCGATAGATGAATCGCTGGACGAATCTGCGGAATTGCGAAGCGGCGCGCAGCAATGACGAATAATACGAAAGTCGCCGTAACGCGAAAGCGTGTTACGTGTCATGCGGAAAAGCGAGAAAAGGAAGGCCTGAAATGGCAACGAGAGCGCGCTGTAAAACCGCTTTCGCGGTTTGAGGGAGAAAAATCGCGAGAATGATTGCCCGCGGCGGACAGTGAGCGCAGAATTTATGATACGTACTGAAATTAATTGAAGCCTTCAAACACGCTCCTGCTTTTCCACTTTTGTGTCATGTAACACGAGCGGCGCGCAAAAGGAAAAGCTAACGTTAAATGCTACGGGATAGCTCTCGTCATACTTTTATGCGATTAACTCGTCGCGCGTTTTCTCTCACCGAGAGAGAGAGTACCGATTATAAAAAATATCGCGGAGAAGATTGTCATGACTGTAACAAGCTTTAATCACTTGTCATTGATACGCGCGAGTGCGTTATCTGTTATCATATCGTATCGATCGATGCTTTACACTTTTCCTCATGAATCATGAGAACTGCACTCGCGCAGTTTTGCGATAGATCGATAAAGCGACAGAGACAGAGACGTAGCGCACGAAATCTTGTAAAACATGCGTCCACGTTTACACAAGAGACACGATTCTTCGGGATTGCTCTTTGGACGGCGATCGACGCGCAACGATCGATGCGAGCGGATTACGTAATGCGCGATGCGATTAGATATGCTAACGCGTGGCTCGCGGCACGAAAGGTCGCCGTCGCCCTTAACGGCGGAGAAGGGGGAGGGCAAGGTTTCCTGCCCTGTCCTTCCTCAGTGCGACGTGTAGGAATACGGAACGCAATTACGATCGTTTACGGTTTTGTCACGGCTATTCATCCGGGAATCGCGCATTCACGGGTCGGCGAGCCCCTCGACGTAACCCCTGGCCGCGGGGGGGGGTCGCGTGATTTCTCACGGGATCCCCCCGATCCGACGTTCCCTCCATTTCTCGTTCCGCAAGCATCCGCTCCCTCGCCGTCGTCCTCCTACGGTTCTTTCCTTCTCCGAGAGACAGGATTCGCTGGACGCGAATCAGGATCTGATTGCGCACACGTGTGTGCGCGTGTGCGTGTGCACGTTGTCGCGAGAGGATCTAAGCCTCGTCGCCAACATCGCTAACATCGTCGAATTAACCGCGAGGCCCGCCAACTCACTCGGTCTGACTCGATTTACGTGAAGCGAGGGGCGTCGAGAATTCGAGAATTCCTGAAGAATCGTCGCCTCGCGATCTCCGGGCATTCAGAGCTCCGCGATGTGTCGCTTCGGCATCCTCTCTTCTAGCTCGACGAGCGCTGGTGGGTGGATTCGGCGAACGTGCGCGGATTATCGAATGGCGAGCCGGCAGAGCGATCGCGTAACGAGTAATGCCAGCCGATAAATCTCGATATCATATCGGGAATCGGCGGCGCTATCGGTGACGTGAGAGAAAAAAAGGGAGGTAAGCGAGAGCGCATTTCGCACGCTGCTTCCGCTCGCGCGCCACTCGATCGCGATTTTATCGCTCGCGGTTATTATTAATGCTCGAGGCTACTTTACGATCGCCACCGCTAAAGCGGATTTTACGGATCTGATTACTCTGTTCCAAAGTGGCACGCCGCCGTATAAATCTCACCGCGAAAGTACGGAATTTTACGTCTCTCGCGGGAGCAGTCCCTCCTCCATTTGCCTGTCCGCCTCCCGCTCGCGAATCCCCGCAGACAGGAGTCAACTTCTGCTTACGGTTGTCAAGGGCGTGCAGCCGTATTTTAATATCGCCGTGCCTGTCAAATTAACGACGCCCGCGGAATTGCAGGCCGCCGTTGTCGCACCGCCCGGAGGATTCCCGTACGAGCGCAGCTTCGAGACTCTGAGAAGCTCGCGGATGAACTTGAAGTCGATCAGAGTCAACGAGGCTATCCGCGTTCTTCGGCGGATGTAACCGATCGCAAGAACGGATCGGAGCTTGTTCCACGCTGCATGACATCGCAGAAAGAGAGAATTTCTTCGAGGTCGACTCTGTCGGGCCGGAGAGTCATCGAGGAGACTCGAGTTTCATCGCGCGCATTACGGAATCGCTCTTTGAATGAACGGGAACGAAGAGATCAGGGGATCTTGATGCGCGCAAACGAGCAATACGAAGCGATTCGCAAGGCTCGAGGTCGTTACATTTTTCTTCGCGTAAGAATTCCCGCTCGTACGTCCTTCCTGCACAGAGCCGATTCTGTAGGCTTTCAGCAAGGTCTGCAAGCTCCGGCCGTTAACCGGAGACCGCCACAAAGAAGCTCTGTTATCGAGACTCGAAGCTTGCGTCGTCACGGCGATCTCGGTAATTTAATGCAATTAGGATCTAAATTACATCGAGCAGATTTAAGAGGCCAAGACTCGATTTAACGATCGCGATGCAGCCGGACGATTGCGAAGCACGCGTCGCACGCGGGAAAGGAATTCCGAGACTGGCATCATTAGCGGGCGCGTTTCATCGCGCGTAATGGAGGAAAGGCGATAACGATTCCACGATGTAATTCTCCGTGAGAAAATGCAGAAATGGATACAAAAAGCCCGAGAGGGGGGGGGGGGAGAGCAGTGATGTTATCAAGCGGGGTATCTTCGCCTCGTCATTTTCGATTGATCGCTTCTCCGATAGTTAATGATCGATCGCGCCGAGTAAACGAGCGAGCGTCGCGGCGCGTCCGGCCCGTTTTTCAAGCAGGGAATCCGGCGCCATTGTCGGAACAAGGAACAAACGATCGTCTTCCTTTGCATGACACTTGAATCCTTTTTATTTAGCGCCGAACAAACGGCCGGCAGACAGCTGACGTGGGCGGACAAAGACGACGAGGGCAACTTTACGCACCGAGGAGGGCATAAAAGGGTCGCGGAACCGGCTGCCCTCCGTGGACCCCCGAAGCCGCGATCGGCGACTTGTCTGGGAACTTTCGCGCGGTATCTCCTGTTTTAGGAACCCGGACTGTTTCGACTGCGTGCTCGAACAGTCTCGACTTCAGTCTCGACAAATTGGGACCAGCAGATTCCTCGTTCGCGGGCAATGCGCGAGATAAGACCGCGAGGGTCGGCGAGCGGGTCGCGCATGCGCAGATCGAGATCGCGTCCGGACCGGACGCTAGATCGAACGAAGCCGACGATTATATTAATATCCGGTTGGCTTGTTCATCCGAGAGCGCTTACGCCCGACGCGCGTCGTCTAGACGCTTCGCTGTCGAGCGTAACAACCAGCGATGAATAATTTATGCGTTCCGGCTGCTTAGCGGGGCCTGACATTTCTCGGCGCCGGTCGCCGCGCCGACGAAAGAACGGGAAAGGCGGCGGGAAAATCGTGGAATCGCGAGCGCGACAGCCTCGTATCTCCCGCCCCGGGTTGCGGATAAAGGCGCAGAGCACGCGTGATTTACGCGTGCCGGTTCTCCGTTTCACTTTTTGCAGCCGCAACTCGTATCATGCGCCACTCCTACGTTTCGATATTTCTATAATGATTCTTTAGAGACCCCGGAGCGTTCCGCTTGTTGTTTTTTCATATTAATATTCCGCTCATATCGAGACTCGAAATAAACAAGCTGTAATTCCGCGCGATATTTTCGCCAATATTTAGATATCGACCGCCGAACGTGGCGGGACGTTTCATTATTCAAGTCTGCATTTCTGCAAATGAAATGATTTCGATATCGCGGCGAGAGAGAGAGAGAGAGAGAGAGAGAGAGAGAGAGAGAGAGAAGATAAGGGCTATTAAATAAGACGTTTTCCTACATTTCACGCGTAACGAGGCATCGTTCGCGCGAATGCGGCTTCCCTTATGTACGCTCCCTTTCCATCCCCCTCTCTATCTCTCTATCTATCTTTCTCTCTCTCTCTCTCTCTCTCCCTCAATCGGTTTACAAACAGCATATTCAATTCCCGAACATACAACATCGCGGCGCATCTCCCCGAGAAAACGATCCCGGCGCGTGCCGCTGCCGTAGAAACACAAGCGCGCAACACGAGCGGACGCGCGCGATCGCGCGTTACACGCTCGGGGGATACGAATATTACTTCTCGGGTATATTTATCTATCGGCCTCCCGATCGGGGAGCCCGATCAGAGAGTTATCCGATCTCCCCCCCTCCTCTCTCTCTCTCTCTCTCTCTCTCTCTCTTTCTACTGGCACGCGCTGGTGTCTTCCGCCCTGCATTATCAAATATCTCCAGTTTACCCTTACGCGCACTCCGCCTCCGCGAGCATATTTATCCCGCGAAAGTTGCTTGATGTTTACGGAAGCCGCGGGGACAAGGGCCGACAAATACCACGCTTGTCGACAATTCTTTCCTCCTTACTTCCCTTCCTTACTTCTCTTCGTTTCGCGCTCGGTGCAAGGAAGATGCAAGATACGGTTATCCGGACGGGATGAGTTTATGGTTTCCGCTGTGCGTGGGCCAATGCGTTAATTCGAATTCGACCTCCGATAGATGGAAGGAATAGTTCGCGCGAGTTTGAAGGAGGGATCCGGAAGCAGGCTAGAGTTTGCAGCAGCAGCAGCCGAGGGGATTCCCTCGCGTGGAACGCGTATTTTTTCCTCAGTAATGCAGTAAACTCTTTTTAAATAAGGTAAAGCTCCGCAGTACGCGCGCGTGTGCGTATCTCGAATGAAGAAATAACACGCGCGCGACTCGAGACGAGAACTGTTCTCCGATAAATACGCGCGGCTCGCTCGCGCAGAATCCCGAGAATCCCAGAAACGAAGCAGCGTTCAAGAAACATCCGCGTTTTCAATCTCGGGCATCTCTTTCTCTCTCTCTCTCTCTCTCTCTCTCTCTTTCACGCATTTCCGGAAAAAGGAAACAGCGAAACCGGAACGTCGCGCGGGGAGGACCGCGCCTGCAACGAAATATCGATCCCGTTCTTTCAGAGGCTGCTCCGCCGACACGCTGCCTCTCTCCTCTCTCTCCCTCTTTCTCTCTCTTCCCCGTCGCGTCCATTGTCTCTCGCCCGTCTACCCCTCGTCCTTCTGTCGCCGCTCTTTATATCCGCGTCGTCGCCGGTACGTCCGAAAGGCTCAACGGTGCGTACAATCGCGTTCCTACCCGATGTACACGTCGGGTTTCCACATCAAAGAGAAGCTATTTGTTAATGAGGCGTAATTATCCCGCTCACAATGGCAGACGCCACGCAAAATCAGTCGCTGGGGCGGCTGTCGGGACCGCGATTGTCCGGTTTTCACGGGATCCCACGGTGCCATGCTGATCTCGCGCGAGCAAAGTGTGAGAAAAGCGCGACAGTCTCGGTCAACACATGTAAAAAGTGCAGTTCGGGACGATCGAGAGATATCGTACGTTTGTTACAGCTAGATCTGGATAGTGATGAAGCCGTTGAGAAAGCTTACCGCAGCTCGGATTCGATAGAGATCGCGAGGCTCGTAAAGCGAGTGATCGTCTTACACTGTCACACATTTTTCTTGGAATTCTCGTCGAAACAGGATGACAAAAGTTTCACGTCAGGCGAGACACAGCACGTACGTGTACCTCGACATCAAGTCCTCGCTTTTTTCCTTCGCCAACTCTCGCGTGATTACACATTACACGACGCGAGTGGAAAAAACGGAACGCGGGAGCCTCGCGCGTTAAGCTCCGTTAAATGTGAGGATTACGCCAGATTCCGCGGCCGCTTTCAAGATTTCCCAGTCACTTTATCTTCCGTTTCCGTGATCGCGGCAGGATCCACGGAATTACTCGTTCCGCCGACAAAAAATCCCGACTTAACCAGTCTCTTTACGACGCCGGCTTTTACGATGTGTCTTAAACGATCAAGCGGATGTTGAAGAGCCGGAATACATAAGGCTGGAAGCAGCGGCACTCGTGGCAAGAGAAAGAAGAGGCATCGAGTGGAAAAAGCAAACTAAATGCCTCCCGACACCGCGGATTACCTGAAATCGGATGAGAATTCAACTGGGAAACAATCACGGAACCGGCTACGTCATACCTCGTCAGCAATCAGCATCGCACAAGAAACGCGTGGTCGATCCAAGCGCTTAGTCAAGTGACGCTACCGCTACCGGCGATTCTTCCCTCGGAATCCCAAGAAAATCGAGGGGGAGGGTTTGATCGCCTGGCTAAGCGATCCCCCGCGCCGTGGGGTCGATCGTGATCGGCGAACGGTTAAATGAACCGTCCGGAAAGCGTCACGACACGTGCTCTAATAACGCGAACCCGCTGCCCGGGTTAGTTGGTGGCGCAGGTGATGATCGCGATAATGGTATTAACACATCATCACCCCCCGTACCATGCCTCGGCGCCCCCTGATTGCACAGCGGCCGCGGCCGCAATATACATTTTCGCCACCCCGAAACACGAGCGTTGCTTAGCCGGCCACTGCTGGCCCGTTTACTCTAAATCGCATTCAACCATCCGCGATTGCGATCATCGCGATCACTGATGGGACGCGATGGATCAAGATCGCGAGAGTTTAAAGCAGTTCCTCGCAGTGTCGTCCACTTTGTAACCCCCAACGGGGCTAATATCGCCGCCACGTGAGAGAAATCCCGGACGGTTTCCGTCGTTAAATTCAAGAGCAGCGCGCAGTAGAAATAGAGACCGAGAGAGAGAGACCGAGAGAGAGAGAAAGAGAGAGAAAGGAGGGGGGCGTTGATAAAACTGTCTATACGTGCACAAACGCGAGACGCGCGGGCTGTTGCGGTCTCGCGGGTTAAGGAATCCATCGCGGTGATCGCGGTAGAACAGGAAAACAAGATCGCGATCCCGCACGCGGATCGAAGATCCATAATAAGATAGCAGAACCTGTCCGCGTTCTGAACGCGGGGATCCGGTATTCAGGATTCCGCGACTACCGCTTCCATCTTGCTCCTCTCGCGTCTTCCCCGCGAGGTCCCCGCGTGGCCGCTGTTGTCCAGCAGCGCTGCGACAAACGCTGGCGGCGCCTTTGTGCCGACAGGATCCGCGAATCGATAACGGTATATGATCGAGCACGCCCCCTCGCAGCGGCGATCGCACGTAAAAGCACGCACGCATCGAGAAATAATTTGCGGAAAAATTCGTTGCGCGATCGTTATTCGTGGCGTTGATTGGAAAATATTCGCGTGCGTGATCGAATACTGCTGGTTCCATCTTGATTTCAATCAGGAGATTACGCAACGCGCGAAGGAACAATTTCTGTATCTGCGGGGTATCGTTTCCCAAAGACGCGTGCATGCAATTTCGAGTAAATTGAATCGATAGCGGCGAAATGCTAAAATAGACAATATTTTCGACAAAATGCAAACCAGCTGTCCATCGCGGATCCTCCATGCGATTTTAAAGCAGGATTCATTCCGTCAAACGTTTTATACCGATTCAAGCACACGTTTAGCTCGCGCTTGCGATTACGGAGATCGCGCGAGTTGCAAATCGCGCGCGGTATCAACGGTATTATTATTCGGCATTATCGGTCCCCATTATCGGTGCGAGCGATCTTTAATAATACACGCAGGGAAAATTACCCTCGCAATTTTCACAGCGATGCGTTAAATATCGTTATTCACCGACACCGTTCTGAAATCCGCGGCGGTCGGCGCTCCTTGGAGCGAGGGCCCTTGGCTTTCCACTTTTTAGAAATTCATTCCATTCTCCTGTTTTAATTTTACATTCGATTCAACAGCTCTTACCATCCCGCCTGCCTTCCCAGCTTTCCCACTGCGGATTACATCGTACTTCGTTTACCTCGCCTTGAAAGTTTCACGCAGCGACGTAACGATCGCAAGCCCGCCGAGGGATCCGCGATGCACGGAAAGAACAACGGCCTGACCCTTGTGACCTGCGCACCGTTGCGTTCGAGATGCAAGACGATCCAATTCGATTTCCACGTAACACCGGTCTTCTTTGCGGGACGCTTTAAAAAGTCGTTGCGGACGATCACGAATCTGGAATCACGATCCGAGCAACGATCGCTTGCTCGAGATCGAGTACTCGCTCGAAGACTCGGTATCGAGGCGATCCTGAAATTCCCGGTGACGAAACCCAATGGGATCGGAAAGCCTCGTGCGAAGCGCGTGACGATCACTCAGGGCCGACAAAGAAGGCCGCTGTGAACGGATACTAATTAATTATCGGAGACGAGTTAATTTCATTAGAGCGACTGAAGCGGGAGGAGAGGGAAGGAGAAAGATAGAGTCCTCCCACCGAGCGTAATTGTTCCTCAATGATCCTCTGTCCTCGCGCGCTCGATCTCTCAGACATCATCAATTAACGTAATTCAAGTCTGAATGAACAGTGGACGTATGAAAAGATCCGAGTAAAGTCTCGGCCGTCCGCCCGATAAATGCGACCGTTTCGAATAAGATCCCATTAATGAAACTATCCCGGGCACTCGAGGACGATTGTCCCGAGCGAGTACAACGACTACAAAAGACCTCGCAGCGAGCTTTTAGTAGCCTCGACACAGTGTTGATCCTTTGTTCGACACGGTGTACGGGCCTGCATAAATTCGCACGATTTCGCTGCAGCGAAATCGGATTACAAGTTACGATACTTGCAGAGATATGAGAAAGCGAAGGTTATCCGGCGCGCTGCCTCGCTTCCTTCCTGTTGCAGTAATATCATGATGACGTTCGATTTCACGTCGCGCGCGTCTCACAATCGCATCTCCGGCGATCTGATTCGAGTTGGTTCTTGCGTAATCTCGATTCTAGTATTCGACTGCCGCGAACATCCGTCGCGGAGACGAACGAGACTCAGCCGCTGCATAATATCGCTGAGGAATCCGTATTCCGTTTCAGGGACGACGACGACGACGATCAAGCGGCGCGATGCTCTACGCCGCGTTTCGAATAATCCCAAGCCTGGAATCGCCTGGAGTTCGCGAGGCAGCGGTAAGGATTTGGACCGCGTGTAAAAAGGGGGAGGGGGAGGGGAAATAAAATAATTGTCGAGGAATCATCCCGAGCAGGGGACGGGGACAAATGAAAGCGATCCAATAACCGAGAAAAGTGTGCCATGTCGGATTTTCAGTCGCGGAATAATCATTAGAATTTTATCGAATATCAATTCGTTCGTGCCACTCGTTTTTCCTTTTTTTTTTTCCCTTTTTTTTTAATCGTTCAGGGAACAATGGAAATAATGAATTTGCAGGTTAATCAAGGGCTGTTCAGCGAATCAATCGGAAATCGTTGCCAACTATTTTATTTACATTTTTTACCGAGCCGAAAGAGAGAAACGGGAGAGAAATTTGTTCTCGGATGCTTCTCATGCATCAAATTACACGCTATTTTAATAGTCGATCGAAAAAATGGAGCCAGAAGCTTGTTCTGCAAAATATGCATTTCAACGACGTGTTTCTTCTTAGGATCAAACAATCAAGAGCCGATTAGAATCAAAGTATCCGTTTACGATGCACGAATGTAAGCTAGGATACGTGTGAATTATTTGATATAATTTTTGTGCCACGTAGAAGCTGCGTCCTCTACAGATAATTTGACCATTCTTCAATCCGTCACGATCTCCTCGCACGATTTTTCCGGAGAAACGAAAACACGAATGGCTCGACGAAAAGAAACAATAAATCGATCATCTGCCGCATATAATCCACAGGTTTAATTTAGCAAGCTTCATGTCGCGGATAATTCCATTATGCGCGTCAGAACACGCGCGTTTATCAAACTTTGCTCTCGACGATCCCGATCATCGCAAGTCCGAATGTGTTCGTTGCGATCATTGCGGTCGTTGCAATACGCCTCAAGTCAGTACGTATCTCCCAAATTTCGATTCTCGCGACTCGTATCCGAAGATCCGCGAGAATTCCCGGATTCGCGCTCGAACTCGCGTGCAGCGATACCGAAGCTTCTTCCCGAAACGCATCCGTCCTTACGGCCGTAAATCATGCTCGGCATCGAGAATGCGCTTCTCGCGACCCGAGGCCGGGTCGCCGTTTTTGCAGATTGTGATCGAGATTAAGCGAGGCCGAGACGAGACGGCGGAAAGTTTCGCGGACACCGCGCGGAGCCGCAACGGGAATCCGTAGACGATTCTCATTACAGGGCGAGGCGTATCCGACAAAGTTGGGCTTCGCGATCGGTGATTGCGTGGGCGATCGTTGATTACTGCCCTGGCCGTGCAATCGGTTGCAAAACTTTAATTAAGGACCGCGCCGTGACCGAACGATAACGCCGGGATCTTACATCGGCGGGCGCGTGGGCGATCGGTTTTACAGGGCGCGAGCGGGGAGACACGCTCGCGAGAGAATTGTCTCTCGGATTATCATTCGTTGGCCGCAGCCTCCGGCGTCACTCGTACTCTCGCGAGATACGCCGCGACAGGCGTGAACCACGTGTAAATTTCGAGCGCGATTAAAGAGCGATAACTGGACAGCCAGATATCCCGACGATGAGCCTCGTCTGGAGTTACTCCGTGTTGGGTATTTCGGTGATCCTGAAGAACGCGTACGCGATTCTCGACTCGATCTTCGATCAGAGTTACGGAAATTACCAATGTTTCTATTCTTGAACGAATAACGAAATACATGAGAACAAATGGAACAATTTCTGCTACTGAGAATTATGAGGGTTGGCGTAATTACGATAAAACAGATGTAGCTTTCTCTCTCTCTCTCTCTCTCTCTCTCTCTCTCTCTCTCTCTCTCTCTCTCTGTCTCTCGTTCATGGTCGATCGATCAATCGCTGATGCAGCTATCACAAAGCTTTCGCCGAGGAATTGACGGTGTAATCTGCGCGTTTGTTGGAGTTTCCCAATCCTCACGAGCATCCCATCCGGAAGAATCCAGAAAGAAGCGTGAAGTTCAACCGGCAAATCGCACAAGTCGCTTTGATAGATCCTCAGCGAGGATCTTCATCGGCACGATCGTCCCATTTTTACCATCACGAAACGGCGGCCATGCAAACTGTCGTATATGATTAGCAGGCGGAAACTCTGCAAGAGTTAACAAACTCGTGCAAGTTTTCCATCGCGGGAATCGCGACCGTTTGCCCGACAGTTTCCTCGGACATTACGCACTCTCTGCTCCTAATTCTTCCGCCGCGATGCTGCCGCGATGCTGCCGTTGCAGCGTTTAATCGCGAAATCGTAAATCGTCCGAAACGAGATAAAGCTCGAGCGTGACGACAAGACGCGACGCGGCGTCTGCACTTTTGTCGATAAATAAATTGGCTCGCGCTGTCGGCTCGTAAATCCGACAGAGACGCGCGCGTTTAATCAGCTGCCGGTACAATCACGAATCAATGCGTGTGCGTGTGCGCGTAATATAAGCTGACGATGTGACAGCCGAGCCACTGCACGCTGGACGACCCCGTAATGCACCGGCGGAAACGGGAACGACTCGTTGTTCCCAGACGCGCCTCTCTCACTCTTGATACGCGGTGGCGATCAACGCGAATCGCCGGCTATCCCGAGGCTGTACCGATTACGAATGACAAATCACGATGAATTGTTGCGTGCCTCACGCAATCGCGCCGATTCTCGTTGAGCTCGTTGATTAAAGGCTTGCGCGCGAGTTGCGAGGGCGTATCACGAAAGTGCGCAACGTAGAGTTGCACCGTTTGCTTACAAAAAAAAAAAAAAWAAAWAGAGAGAGGGGGAGAGAGAGAGAAAGGGGAATACGACACTGCCAAGTATCGGAGAAGTGGAAAGTGGAGAATTCCGTGAATTCTCAGTAGACTTTTACGCCCAAGTTTTTACACGTTTGAAACGATGCTTAAACGAATACTTAGCAACAGATAAGGATGCTGCGTCGATCGCCTCGTGCTTTAATTACGTTTAACTTAATTTAAACGGCCATCTAAGGCAAGATGGATGGACACTACAGCGGAAGGGTGCTTTCAACGAAGAATAAGAATTTCGGGGATAGTTTGTCTCGCCGTGAAATCAAAAACAGCTGCGAGCGACTATTCGCGTGCAATTTCGCGTGAGATACCGGTACGTCGCAACTGCGAAACGAGTAATGCAAAATCGCCATCGTAATTGCAAACTGCTCCAATGCGCGTTCCAATATACACACATATGTACATATACCAATAAAATAAAAGCCTCCTCGATCCTCGCAAAAAAAAAAAAAGAAAAAGAAAAAAAAGTAAGGGAGAAAAGTAAATAAAGGAAGAAAAAACCAGAAAGCCTGTGCAAACTTGTCATGATCGACGAGTGCGATTCGCGGGGAAAAAAAAAGAAAAGAAAAAGAAAGAAAAAACAGAGAGAGAGAGAGAGAGAGAGAGAGAGAATCAAGTAACTCTCGTGTCGTATACCAATAATGGAGCCTTAATAAATCCGGCGTGCATCAATCACGATGCATACGCATGCATGTGAGCGTGGCACAAGTATAGCGATGTGCGTATCCCAAACGCGGCAAGCGTCTGAGAATTTTCAATTCCCCGCAGCAGGAGGGAAGTCCTGCTCTCGTCTCTGTCGCTCCGCGCGAATGGAAATTCCTTAATATAAGATTTAATCTTTCCCTGACGTCGCGCCGTGTCGCGTTGTGCGGATATTCCGCGGGTCGGACGAATCCGAAATGCTAAAAGTGTCATTCGTCTGATTTAATGGTTCGGTCGAGCGATTTAAAATTTAAAATAAATTCAATCAGCGGCGGGATGAGTCCTCAGAGAATCCTCTTGCCGATGTCTCGGATTCTGCGATCTCTCCGAGGTGACATCAGATGCCACCAACGATGAAACGAGCTGCATGCCGAAGACAATAAGGCGTTGACGGCGTTGCGTTAATTGTGTGCTTCTCGATTACGCGAATCGCGAGATCGTAAGATCAATGTGCCGATCGATCAACGACCGACGACCAATTCGAGTGGTCCTCCCGCGCGAATTTATCTCTTCCGCGGAGACACGCGCGGAATCTCGAACCGCGAGAACCTGAAGCGATCGCTTCAAGAAAGCAGCAAGTTTCTGCGAGTGTCTCATTCTTCTCCGATTGTCCGCCGATGCCTCTCGTCGCGTAATCTCTCGCGCGTTCGCACTCGCGGCGCTCAAAGGGGCGCAACAACGAGGCGCATAAGCTTTCGGAAATGAGCTCTCGCCTCGGAAGATCGCGGGGAATATTCATGAGACTCTAGCCGGGCGTGAACATCTGCGAGATATGAGCGCGGTAACTTTAATCGAACTTGAAGCGCAATTTCAAATTCAAATTTTCATCGCCGGCGATGGGGTTTACCGGGTAATTATGGCGCGCGGTGGCGCGCCTTTGAGGGATCGCGCGGCTAAATCTTTATCGGGAGACTTAATTCAATAACGCGTCCTGCTCGCGGAGAGGAGAGGAGAGCAGAGGAGAGGGGAGGGGAGGAGTCTCGTCGCGATAACACCGCGTCGGCGTATTTATCATCGAACGCAGCTCGATTCAATCCCGCATTCAAATCGGGAATCAATCTCCCCGTCCGGATTCGCTCGAAACGTCCGGAGGCGCGACAAAGTTACTCGCGTCCGCTGTTATTTATGCGTATTAAACCTCGCTCGAGCGGTGGGATGTATCGAGACCTCGATCGCGCGATCGCGATCCGTCAACGATAAATCAGATCGCAGGGCAGGCGACGTCGCGAAATACGGAAAGTGCATGGAATGCGAGCGCGATTGAAATGCGAGCGCGCGAACGGCTTAACAGCTCGCGCTGTCCCGACGCGAAGGATTCCACGTAAATAACTTTGCAGAGATTACGCACGGTGGTCCCATCGATTCCTGCTGTAATGGGAGTGCCGGAAGATTCGTTCGTGAGAACCGCGGCGTGGACCATCTCCGTGATCTCGCGGATTTTCGCACTCGCGTCGCCGCGAGTCGAGCGCGAGCGACGCGTCGTTGGCCAGGTGACTCGCGATTCGAGTAAACACTCGGCGAATATCGATCGTTTTTAATTTTCCAGCCCAGTTGCGGGATCCGTGGACCATCCGTGGAGCCGCGAACGAGCCGAATGCGTGAGCAAACACGCGTTAAACAAACGAACACAGCTCGCGCAAGGAGAAGCTTGTCGCGAATTTGTTAAGTTCGTGGAACGACGAGAGCGGATCTTAATTTCATAGGGAAATTTTGGGGAGCTTTGTCCGCGAGACCGTTGGGTGTTTTTATCCCGTTATCCATCGAGCCCGCTAATAGCGAGATTGCACGGACATTAGCGCGATTGGCGGCATCTATTTAAATGCATAATGCCCGCGCGCTTTGAGATCGTCATCGCGTTTGAATTCCATTCGCGATAAATCGCATTTATTATACTGCACCTGTGCGCCTGTGCGTGTGTGTATATGTGCGCGTGCACATTTAAAATGCTGTGTTCCTGACTGATCTGCTATTCTTTTATCAAACGTGCATGAAAAGGACTGCCCGATGTGTGTTGCATTACGCGCAACGCAGACACGAGCGCGCTGTATTATGAATATTAAACTGGCGTAATAAGTCAAGCGGCAATAATTCAATATTATTTTCGCGTCTGTTTAACTGAAAGCTGATTAAATTACTGCGTACCGCCATTAAACCGTATAAAAAAGACCAAACATATTACACGGTCAAACTGCTCGACGTCATACCGAATATTACAGATAACAAGTGGCTTCGTTCATGGATCGTTTAACCAACTCCCGACAACGAATAGTACATCGGAGCGAAGAAGAAACCTCGATCTTCCAGTCGGCGAACAATGCAGGCACATTAGCACACTCGCGTGTTAGCGGTCGCGAGGGCGACGCCAGGCATACTCGTAATTAGCACTCGCGACGAAGCACTCGCGGCAGCACATCGCGACGTAACTGCAGCGTCGTTCCGCGTCGCTGGCCGCAGAATCGAGTCGGAATTGCCGCAGAAACGAGCATTCGTGAGAACGACGAAGCTTCCATCCGAGGCGGAAAAGTCTCTCGCTTCGGCAGCGGGGAAACTTCCCGCGAGAGTCGCTCTCGAATCTCCAGCGGAACTCGCGCAGCTTCTTCCCTCCCGAGCGCAATTACCGAATCGAATCGCACTCGCGGCAGTCCCGCGCTCCTTACGCGAGCGTGCGGAAAAAGGAAAAACGCGTGTGTGCACAGACGACGCGCGCGCGGGAACTCGAGGGCACTTTGCTGCGACGAGCCGCTCGAATTCGACCACCGTCGAGTTCCCTCGCAGCAACGGACGTGCACTCTTCCGTGACACTCGGACGTTTCTATCGGCACTCGAACATCTCCCGAGAGTGCTCCTTCGACGTCGCTCCGCTCTTCCGTCGTCTCATGCCGGCGCGATCCGCTTCGCGTCTCTCTTTGTCGCTTGCGCTTCGACCTTTGCTGACATTAAGAGCGAGGACACGTCAAGAAGGCACCGTCGAATTGACCCACTGTCGCGATCAACTGTCGCGATCGCGCGAGGAAACATCGAACAACGTTCGATATGGTGCCTTGCTGGATTTCCATCGCCGATGTCTCTTGTTTCTCTTGCGAGAGTCGGGAAATTTATACGCTTTATCGTTGCAGCATTAATAACGTAACGTAACAATGCTGTTAAATTTCTTCACAAATGATACTTTCGGTTTCATGGCACAAACGCGAGGTCCTAGATTAAGATGTTCCACGCTCTTGCTGTCACACTTTGTAGCGCCTTTCGTATCTCGCGAAAGTTGCGACAACTTCATCCGAAGCAAGGTTTGAATCAATATTGAACTCCTCATGGATCCACATTGGCACCGAATCGTGGAATCGCAGTCTCATTTCCGCGGGTCGTCTGTAGAACCCGAGGAAACGATATATCTCCGATATCCCGTCTCTGGCTTCCGTTCTCCGCGTGTGGCTCGCAATCTCGATAACGTATCGAATCTATGAAAGAAACGAGGATCGGGATCGATTGCGAGCGCGCGATGAGCCGATCCTCAGCGAGTATCAGTGCGAGTATCAGTCGTCACATAACTCAGCAGCCATTGTCTCGCATTAAGTATCGCACTCGTGCGAGAGTGCGAGAGTGCCCTGACTCGGGAACTCGCAGTCGCGAAAGATGCTCCTCCTGGACAGCCGTTCGTCGTTTTTCGTCGCCCTCGATCAGATCCGGCCAGTCGGCCGGGGGTGGCGCGGGGCGGCGAATCGCGCGAGATCAAAGGCACGTGGCGCTCGCGCAGGACAACTCGCGTCTCGCACGGAGTTGCTGGCGTCTGTTCCCGCGATCTTCCTCGACGATCGGATCCTGTGCTGGCTTCATGTCGCGCGGCGGAAAATCGAAGCCCTTTTCTCTTCGGTGAGGACAGCAGCTGCAGGCACCGTCGAGCGAGCAGCCACGAACAATCGCGCGATCAACCCTCGAGAAGACGGGATCGATCGGACGGCGATCGGACGGCGGGGGATCGCAATTAGCGACAGGGCGATCTGTCGCGCGAGAGCACGGAATGGCATGAGCGCGGAACGCCGTGTGGTGTATACGCGGCCACTGTCGTCCGTACCCTCGGCTCCGTAGGTACTCCGCATCCGTAGGCGCTCCGGTGCCGTGGCGGTCGCTCGGTCGGGCCACTGTGTGTACCGCGTGTGGCTACGTGCCACGTGCACCCACACAGCCACGTGCCACGTGGGCGTGTTGCGTGGCGAGGGCGGGAAGAGGGAGGCGACGGTCTGTGGGAGAGAAGGAACGGGATGAGAAAGAGAGAGAGAGAGAGAGAGAGAGGGAGAGGGAACGGGCATGCAGCCGGAAGAAAGACAGAAGCGAGGAGGAATAAGGGGAGAGGGAGAGAGAGAGAGAGAGAGAGAGAGAGACGCGAGAACCGGAAAAGGGAGAGGGCCGGTCAGAAGAGGAGGAGGAGGTGGTGGTGGTGGTGGTGGTGGTGGTGGTGCGCTTGTGGGTGTCTGTGTGCATGTGTGCACGGGAGATTCGAGAGCAAAACAGCGAGAGGGAATGCCGCAGGGTATCCGCGGGGAAACGAGAGCGAGCGACGAGGATGAGGATGTGCGGCACGCACGGAGACAGGAGAGAGAGAGAGAGAGAGAGGAATGAGGAGGGGGTCGGAGGGCAGAGGAGCGGGTAGATTATGGAGAAAAGAAACGGTCCTGACAAGTGGGATATCACGGCGGATTTCGCGAATCCGTTCGCGAAAGCGTTCCTGTTCTTTCGGCGCGATCTCGCGAGGCTGACGCTAAGAATTCAAGCGCTCGGTCGCCCGTTAACGCGGCTCGACTTTTCTCGACTTCTCGTAGATCCCGTCACTCGAGCGACCAATTCCTGGCGTCGATTTCTTCCTGGCATCGACTTTCTCCCCGTTTCTCGATCCCATTCTCGATCAACGAGATGCCAAAATCCGACTTGGGATACCATTGAATCAAGGAAGAGATATCAGAATGCTGCATGCTGCGCACGCTCGTACGAAATATACCTGCCGATTTACGTCTCATGGGACGTAAGGTATTCTAAAAGATTCCAAACAGCGAACGCGCTTTGACGAAATCTGCGATGTAAAACACGAGAGTGCATGAAATAAACGCGCGGCGCGCGGAACGTGGCTCTGCGGCTTTTAGTCACGGCTGAATCTCGTTGGTAGGCAATCCGCGACGGACAAATGTACATATTACAGAATTCGACGCTGCAGAATCCGACGTGACGTGATGAATCGGATGAATCGATACTCGCGAGTAATCCCATAAATGGCGCCCCCTTTAAAAGCCACGCGCAGAGATTACGCGGTTTGCAATTAGGCGATTTGCGGATAACGGTTCAATCAGTTCAATCATGCGGTCTCTGCGATCCGGATGCAGGGAGATGTTAAAAGTCAGCGTAGCGGACTACTCCATGAACCGGAAGTCCCCGGGGAATCATCAGTCTGCGAGTTACATCCGCAGGAAATTTCTACGTGACGATCCTCTGTACTTACACGATACCGGAGGAAAACAGACTTTGTACCGCGAAGCGCGGGGCAAGACGAGACGGGGGAGGGGTTAATGGCAGAGGATATAGATAAGAGGATACGGCGGATCACGCGGAAGAGGGTCCCTTCTTCAACGTCGCACGGTAATAAGGATTACATCAGCTGTAACGCTCCATAACCGAGAATTAACATCGAGCTCTTGTCTTCCTGCTTCGCCGTCGCTCTATATATGCACTCGACGCGATAATTCTTTCTCTCTCTCTCTCTCTCTCTCTCTCTCTCTCATGTCATATCTCGCGGATTTATCATAGACACGTCCATTCGCACACATCGTCAAGCGAGATGTTAAATGATGCTTTATTGCGGATTACAGGCAATCGTGAGCGGAAGCAGCGGCCAGGAGTTCGAGCGTAAGCGAGGATCCTGAGGAAGAATTTAGACCAGGATACGACGCATACGCAGATGAAGAGCAGCGGAAAGCGCGAAGAGGAGAAGCTCGAGGTATTCTCTGCGCGTAAGCCTTGCAAAAGGCTCGATGGAGGAGGAGAGGCCGAGACTTCTCGTGCTTTTATTCTACCCTTCGGCCTTCACCTTGACCTGATGCCTGCCTGATCCGGATAGATTAGCCCTCTTTCACCTCTCGTCGGATCGTTCGCCGGAACTTTCCATGGCAGATGCGTGTGGATCCGCTCGATCGAATTAAGTGGATCGGTGGATCGGAAGATCAGCGGAAGATTGCGCAATACTTGCAAAAGCTTGCGTACTCTCTCTCTCTCTCTTTCTCTCTCCTTGCCCTTCGCGTTCTGTCTCAGCAGCGACAGTGATCTGCTTTACGTTCGAAGCTCAAGAGCTTCGGCTGTCAAACGGTTGCGCGGAATTATTCGCGTAATGAAGCTAGCGTCATGGCGAAAATTCCGATCTTGCGGACAACAGGGAGAGATTCGGTTTCCTGTTAGAAATTATCGCAGCTTCAGGCGCATCCGTCAATGGAGCATAGAGAGAAAGCGCACTTGACGCAGGAAGGTTCCGTGACCGACCTTTAATACGGCAAATCGATACTGCTGCACGGTATATAGATGGTAACACCCGAAATAACCCGCGGCGACGGTGTTACCGGAATAGCGCGCACATGTAGGGTCTGCTTCTTCTAGAAGCGATAGATTGCCGACGATCGTGCGGCTCAATTGGAGTGTTATCGGCGCGAGTGTTCGCGGTAGTGTGGCGAGAAATACCGTGGCTCCATTAATATGGCTGGACTCGCCGCCAGTGAAGAAAGAGATGCTGATAAAGAAGAGAGCAGAAACGTCCGAGATGAAACGTCGCACGAAGCACGCAAAAATAAATAAGGAAATACAGAGCCGTGTGGCTGAAGAAGTTCGAGTGCACTTTAGTTAAAACAAATCGCGCCGGGCATCGCGGGGAACACCGAGCCGGGAACTCAGGTGTTGCAAATTTTTATCTCGTAATCCTTGTTATCCCACATTCATCCCGCGCTATCTTTCATTCTAGGTTTTTAGCCTCTCCCCCCTAGCGTGACTCCCGAAATTCCCTAACGAGCGCGTTTCACGGCAAAATGTTAATTCGTACAAATTACGACAGAGATAAAATACGCACTCGCGGGTACGCGAGTTGGAGAAAAGAAGCAAAGCGAAGGAAAGAGAGGAGGGAAAGGAAATAACCGAAATCGCCAAGTGGCCACGGGATCACTTCTTAATGTCTGAAGAGTGCATCCGCGAGTCCCATCTTGCCGGCTCGCGCGCGTTACGTAATTGCAATTAGCAGGGTCGCAACGAGAATGCAAATAGGAATAATAAGAATAATAAGCGACGTGGAGGTTTCCCGGCGTAGGCGGAATCGTTGGAGAGGTTCTTCGCCGGTCAACCGACTCCGCTGTCGAAGGGACAGCGCGTCGGTCTGGGACAAAAAGCCAGGTGAGAGGTCGGGAAAGGTAGCCAGGCATAATGATCCCGCTTCGCGCCGAGATTTATTCTTCTCGCGCTGAATTCCGGCTGGTACTCGCTCGCGACGTTGTCGTCGCGGCGGTTTTTCGCCGTTCCATTATCGCGTCCCTTCATGGGACTTTGCGTTATTAACGGTCGTCGCATCTTGTTAAGGGGGGCCCGAAAGCCCATTGTGTGCCGGCTTGCGACAGGAAGGACAGCTTCCCGTCGAGAAAGTTCGCGGGCGAACTTCAAGTAAACTTCTTTGGATCTAACTCGAATCGATCCAGGGAGCGTACTTGCACATCGCGATTCCTTTTAGCGTTTCCTCAGGCAAATCGAGAGGGAATGGGTCGGGGAGATTAGATCGCCGTGGAGTTTCTAAAAAATCTGAGCAGGGTTCGTCCGGGTCGGACAGAATGATACACAGGGTGTAATGGTGGCGTAAAAAGGATAAACGCCTTCGAATTCTTCTCCTTCTCCCTCTCGCGTTTGTATCGCGCGCTGTACACTGTCGGCGTGCGTAAAGTACATTTGCGAGTCCGGGTATCCGGGGATACGTTAACCGTGAAATGTTACGGTGCTCAGTCATTTTGCGAGCTGTTGAAAGCAAAAGTTTCCGCCCCGGCGAAATGAATTTATCCCCGCGGTTGTATTTTCCGGAGACTGCCGCTCCGGCTGAGCTAACGCTGGGCGAATATTCGTTCAATCGGAATAACATTTCTGCGCTTTCGCAAGTTCATCTCGGTCCCGTACTCTCGCACGCACTCGGTGCGCGAAATTTGAGAATAACATGGTCCGCTCTTGCGCCAGATCTCGTCAGGGCTTCGACTCAACGTTTGAGAGTTCTCCATCTTGCCCACTGTGCCTCATTACTATCGTCATAGCTTGTACAATTGCTATTATTACTATTGTCAATATAAATATATTTAACGTTTAATCTCTTGTGCCATCGGTAATATAACTGCCTACGCTTTTATGAAGGTCAACGTCCAGCATCGTCCGATACAAAGCATTCGCCGAAGCCTATGATCGGTCTATGATCTTCGATTAATCCTAAAGCACGAAAGATCGATGGCACGATCGCATTTCAGATTCCTACTCTGCTCTACTTGCGAGTAAATAATCGCTCTAGAGACGAAGAAACACAATGTCAACGATACATATCTACGATTCGATGGTTTCAATGTCGAACAGCAATTTCAATGTCAGTTGTCAGCTTCAGGGGAAGCATACGCGAGATTCATCGATCGATAGCTGTCTCCGAGAGAATCTCTCGATCACGCGCGACTACGCTCGAGCAGATCGCTCGCCGCGAAGCGAGGAAAGGTGAATCGAGAGCAATGTAAAGGTCATACGGCGGAATCGCGAGATCCATTGCCGTGGAATTTGCCGTTTCTGCGGTTCACGAGCGCAGCGTCCGGATGACCGGAAACGAGGCTCGGACGCGAGCGATAATAGCGCGAGCGGGTTTCGCAGAGCTCGAGGACTCTCCGAAACTTCATAATACACGCTCCGTGATGTTATCGCGAGCGTAACCCAAAGCTCGCCGGCCGCTCGTCGTAAAAGATGAGCGACGTTTACGAGGTCGGCGTGGATTTCACGCGAGAAACTCCAGACTCCCGCTCGGATGCAACTCGGCCGGCGCGGGATCCGCTCTTCGGGCTCGCGAAGCTTTTGCGAACAGAAGAGACGTTGATCTCGTGATGACCAAAAATGCATCGCTGCTTGGTTCGCGCGGTTCTCTGTGAGACTTTTAGAGCAACGTGGAGCAAATCCGCGGAAATGAAAACGCACTGTGCATTTTCTCCGGAAACTTGGCGTCATCAGAAAGCACGAGTCATGTCGCGTTGATGGAAAATGCACGAAATGTATCTCTTGCTACCGAATTCGCGGCAAAGTTCGTACGAATAAAGTATGCTAATTCTCTCGGGGGGCGAACAAAGCGGCTGGAACACGAGCACGAGTTCTCCCTCGCGGCGAACAATCACGCGAAATATCAATATGAAGATAAACATTCCGCTTCTTGCTACTCGCGCGATGATATTCATCGCGTTTAACGTCGAAGTTTCCGCCGTTTCCGTGATATGTTTAATTGCGTCGTTGAAATAAGAGACAAGTCGGAATAACCGACGACTCTATATTTCGTGTGTGCACATCGTTGCCGCTCTTGTTCATCTGATAAAATATCATCGAGCGCGTAGTGTTTCTTTTGAATGCTCTATTTGAAATTGTCGTGATTTCATCGTGTCGCATTAGCAGATCCAATTACGGGAAATATTAGAGACATCGCGAAGCTTCGCTCGGACAAACAGCAATTATATGAGAAAAAAGATAACAACATAATGAACAAGTGACCTGATTGTATTTAAATTAAACGGCAGAAGCAAGCGCAGATTTAATAAAAAGAAGAGCAACCTGCGCGCTGTACCCGAAGCAAGAGGTCCAGATACTAATTTGCAGCATCTTCCGGCGTTAATTTAGATTTTAAGACGCGGAGCATTAGCTTGTCCGGCCGGCGAGAGAATCGCGAAATGGACTCAAGAAGCTCTTTGCGGAGGAGAACTGCGCGAGCAGATCGTTTGCTAGATCGAAGAATAAACGCCGAGCTCGACTCGCTTCAATCAACTGGACTTGAAAAAGAGATAACGTAATCCTATGATCACATGATCACATGAAATCTGAATTTCAGATGTCGAATACCGCTTCTGAGCACATCTTCGATTCAACGTGCTCCTTCAAGCTGCTCGACCCTGCTTAAACGAAGAGAGACAAGCTGATTCGAAACTGGAAATTCGCGCGCGGCTCGGTAAACGGGATACTTTAAACAATTCCATTATTACGATGCTTGATTCATTAAATGTAGTACTATTGCGAGACATAATATGCTCATAATATAATATCGCACAGCATAATCGCACATTTACTTACATTGACACAACGGGGATAATCGATATCATTCGACTCACCTGAAACAACAAAGCACAATGAATTAATTATTACACGCCGGGCCAAACCGTTGTTACTTAATTATCGTTAATTCACAAGCGCGAACTTGATAAGATACTCCCGCAGAGAGACTTGTGAATAATAAAGCTTCGTTCAACCGCAACTCGACGGAGAATCATGCAAATCGTATGATATTGAAAATTAGGGGAAACCCGAGCGCGAGCGCGCCGCACCGACAAAATTCCATCGCGCGATACCGCTTCTGACTATCGATCTATCGATTTTTCTTCGAAACAGATCGACCGACTCGTTCTCCAATCCGAGAATAGCGTCACCAGCAAATTTCGTGCGGCATTCTGTGGCGGATTCACGGCTCTTTATCTTCGTCGACGGTCTCGGAGCTTAATTCCGCCCTTCTCTCGCTTCTACTCGCGGTCGTCGCTCAACTTGCACCCGCGATGCCCGGCAGCCCGGGGTGAAGGAGGAAGGGAGGAGAAAAAAGAGGCAAGAGGATCGATGCAAGCTCAGCCGGCGTGGTCGAGAACAACGGGACGAAGAGGGAGCAGAAAGAGATCCAGAGCAGCTAATTGAGATTACGTGAGGACGTCTCCACTCTCCGCGGGTACTTCCTGATGGCGGAATAAATTCCGCGCGGAACGTTTTTAATCCCTCCATGATCGAAAATACGGAAACTCCGTCGTCCGTCCGAAGCCGCGGCCAGAGGCTGAAGACGCGCGCGCTCGAAGCCAAACCGAGCTAACGCACGCGATAATATATTTAAACCGCGTTTCGTCCATCGATTTAATTTTCCCATCTTCCATTATCGGTTCGATTGTTTAACTATTCGCGCTAATAACGCGCTTCATAATTAATCACGATGGCCGACCAATTAATCAATTACAAGCCAATTACAGCCAACCCGATTTGCATTACATTTACTCGATTCGCAGTCCGCAACGCGGAGCATCGATGCTCCGAGGATGCTTTCGCGACGATCTCCGTGTAAATCACGCTCGTTCATGGAGATTTCGTTCAGACTTGTGATAACACACTTTGCATTAATTATCGAAATCGGCATCCGTCGTGACCAAAGTGCCGGAAAGGGAGGCGCGATATCTTTGTGAGCCAAGTTCGCGCTTGAATCGGAGCAAACTCTCAAAAGAAGCTTTCAAAGAAGCTTTCGCGTGAGGCCTCTATCAATGACGGCGCGCGCTGTCGCGTATTCGTACAACGATGCGGTTTCCGAGTCTGATCTCTCGGTCGGCCTCTTTGTCGCAACCTTGCCAGAATGCAAGGAATTACGCCGCCGCGCCTAGGTGAGAATAAGATCGCAAAGGAGGAGAGATGAGGCTACCTCAGCGGCGAGAGAGATCCCTGATTAAAGTCACGGCGAGACGGGGTGCGCACGGTTCATGCGAACCGCGCGGAATATGTGGCGTGAAGATTTTTAATAAAGCAATCTTCGAAGTCTCGCGCCCTCCGTCAAGGCCCGCCACGGCTCTTCGCACTCGCGATGGCGTCAGGATGGGGATAAACAACGGCAAGAGAGCCCGTGTGGCCGATGGTGATACATCGCGAGCGTTGATTAGCTCGATCATCGCGATAACAATTCCGGTGATCGTCGAAATCTCGTTGAATTCGAAGAACACGAAACGGAAACACTAAAGGACGAAGAATATTATTAGTCCAAAGCCAGAAACGCGGGCAACTTCCGCACGATGAAAAGCAGGTTTTTAGTTGGTTGAAGTCCAACACTACCCAAAAGCGCTCGAGTTGGACTGCCGGTCGACACCTGGTGCCTGGACATCTTAGATGTTGAAGGACTGTAAAGGCAGAAATGCCACACAGCAATCTTCCTGGGAAAACAGCGGCAGGGGTTTTCCTGCGAGGCAAACGCCGACTCCACAAACAATCCAGAACAACAACAACGAGCATAACAAACATATGGATAGAGAAGCATAAAAAGGTTCAAAAACGCCTCGCAAAACCACAGGTAGCGAGACTGAAGCACAAATGGAATAAAAAAAAATTCCCCGAAACGGGGAATTGAGGAAACTAACGCGCGGACTTACGCAAAGTACAAACGGAAACGTTAGCTGATGTTGGGAAAAGATTCGGCAATTTCGCAAAAGTGCAACGCGGCGAGGCTGCGTAATCAGCATTATGCCAGCATCGGGATGACATAAAGATAATGCGCGGTATCGACGATAACTCGAAATGCAAGCATCATTTTGTGAGCATCACTCTGCTTGTCTGCCCGTAACGGAACATAAGATACTTTTCATCTCACTCGTTCCCGCATAACGTCCGTCGCTTTCTCGCGCATTGTGCAACCTTAGAGAGAGAGAGAGAGAGAGAGAGAGAGAGAGAGAGAGAGAGAGAGAGAGAGAGAGAGAGAGAGAGAGAGAGAGAGAGAGAGAGAGAGCTATTACGAGATGCCTGCGAGATGCGTACGATCGATCGATCGATCGAACATTCGAGCTAAATACGTTTCCACCCTCCCTCGCGCGATCTTAACAAATCGAACCGGTGTCATATCAGCAGTTGTACGCGGCGCAAAGCTAATTACGATTTGAATAATGATCCGATTTTATCTCGCAGAGACGAATGGCCAATCAGGTTTAATTAAATGGGCTTGATGGAAATAACAAGATGTATTTGTTTAAAAATTTACAATGCCGGATTACGATCGCCGGCATTCGCGAATTCGCGCGCTGAAATGCCTCGTTTCAATCACGTGGAAAAGAATGGGGGGACGGACAGAGGGGGGGGGGGAGAGGGGAATTGTATGCAGGATATGAAGTATTATACAATGCAAATAGGAGAGATACGCAATACAGTTACGTAGTTTTGACGTCCTTTCGCGCAGGTTTCGCGACGCGAAAATCAACGAACGTGAAAAGATGACTCGTGAATGTGACAAATTATATTTATAATACTTTAATATCAAACGTCTGCGAAGCATTAATACGTGTTGATAATATTTTCAGGCAAATTCTGATTAATCCGGCTGAAACCGAGGCGACAAATCATCAGGCGGAAAATATAGCTCTCGGATAAAAACGCGCGAGTGCTATCGGGATCTCGACTGTTCGTAGACTGAACGCGACTAGATGAGCAGACTGCACAATGGCTCGGCTAACATTATTAAATTTTACTCGAGATCCCGGAGTTCATAAATCTCGGAAAGCCAGGAAGCTGACGCGCGGTGACTGCAAAGAAAGCTCCTTAGCCGATTAAGTTATCGCTCTCTCGCTCTACTCGGAAAATTAATGAATACCGAGAGGCCGGCGAAGCCTAGTATCAAGCTCAAGTGAGATATTAATTAAAGTCAAACAGGAATTACGAAATCGCGCGACCACCGCCGAACTCTGCAAGCACGAGGTACGTAAAACGATTAACAAACATCGGATCGCCATCTCAAGATCGCATTGCGTGGCGGACGATCGCGTCATGTTCAATCGCGGTTGACGTTCGCCGGCAGAAGCACAATTTTCGACAGGACAACACGTGCTCGTCGAATTCGGCACACCCGCGCGAGATTAACGAGCATCGCGAGCCCTCTCGAGATGTATCGCATCTTGATTGCGACCTCTGAACTCGTCCGCGCTCGGGGCACAGCCGTGGAAAAGCGCTAGCTGGGAAACATCGGTATGCGTTCGGTCGAACGAGCAAATCGGAGACGGGAGAACAGCACGCGCGTGCTCGTACGTGTGTATACGTTCAGCCCGCAAACCGTAAGGGGTTGATTACAATATATGAATATTCAGCGAGGCAGCCCTTTCCGCCGCCTCTTTAATGCTCCTTTTTCGCCTTCTCGGGTTTACGCGGAAAGAGACAGAGGGGGAGAGCTCGCCGCTGGCGGAGTTCGGAAACCGGCTTAATTAATTCCCGCGGAGGTGAAACCTTCGTTAACGCCGGTTTGCGCTAATTAGAATGAATTAAAGAAAAACGCCCTGCTGGCCCCACTCGCGCGATATTTCCGCGCGATTATTGTCGTCGCCGATCGTTCGATCCGAGGATCGATCGAGCGCCGAACTCGCGCAAGTTTCGCGGCGAGGATAAGCCGCGGCGGAATAAATCAGCCGATTACTGAAGAGCGAAAAGACGATACGCGCGTTACGAGGTCTCGAAATCCCCCTTCGCTTCCGGCGGTTTAATCGTCACCCTCGCCCCTCGAGGGGGACGCGTTTACTTGCGCGGCGACTCGTTGAGCGAAGAGGGCAGAATGTGGCACGGCACGCGGAACTTTGAAAATTCAGTCGACTGAATTTGAGACAGCCCTGAATCTTACCTTTGAAGGGCGCGCTTCACGCGCTTTGCTCGCCGACTTGGCATTAATAGCGTCTTCTTCAGTCGACAAATCCGTATCGATCGATTAATTTCTATCCGCTCGACGCTCCATCGCGCTATCATCCGGCTCGGCGCTACGTAATTGTAACGCCCGATAAAAATAGAATTACGAGCGCACTCCCCGTAAATTGTTTCGAAAGTTTCATCGGCGCGCAAACGCGACGAAATGAACCCGCCTCGCGCAGCTACGCGCGACCGTTTTGTCCCGTTTGGTCGACGAATAAACGCGCTGCGGATTGCGCGTTTTATCGAATCTGCGCGTGTCATCGTCCCTTTGTTTATCGCGGATGCAACGTCGAAGCGTCACGCGCGTGTGCCGCGCGCGAAAGACGAACGTGCTCGAATTAAACGCGTCGCGATGCGCCGCGGAAATTACGCGAATGCTCGTTAGCCGGTGAGAAAACACCGACAGTTTTTAAACGATCGAATTAAACGGCGAGCGTCTCGCTTTAATGCTGCTAGCTGTTCTGCATAATGCGCCGAGTAAAATAATATTCATTATAAATTACAATCACGACGGGCGAAATCATGATGGCGAAACGCAGAGAGCGTTGTCGTCGCTGTGATCGCTCGCGAGAAAATGCAGAAAATGCAAAGTGCTCGTTTCACGACAGTTTCCGCGATCGCAGGGCCTTCTTCGTGGCACTGACGAGCAACGGCATCATCCTGCACGTATTCCCGAATTTCCGGGACGCGAAGCGCGAACGTAACGCGATTTCTGTTGCGACAATGAACCAAGCAGCGTCGATTAGCGCGATTCCGAGTCGCCGGCGCGACAAATGCCGCCGTGTGTTATTATTTTGGACAATTTCTGGGTATAAACGCGTGCGCGTACGCAACGGAATTCGATAAAATAGCTCGTTATACCGTGGAAAAAAATTCAATGGAGCCGGTGATTTTCAATAACGGAGCTCGTCGGACGATAGCCTCGCTGGAATGCAATCAATCGCGTCGATAGCCCTTTCTCTTTGCCAGTTAGAAACGAAAATTGTGCAGTCGTTTAGTTTGCAGCTAGCTGACGTACGCGCGCGCATTCACGCGAGCCGAATCATCGAATTTAACCTTGCCATTTGGCTTCACGAATCGTCTTACTCGTTTCTAAAACGAGGATAGCAATATTGCGCAAGCGCGAGTTCGCTCTAAATCTGATTTAGAGAAATAATCGATCAACCCCGCTCGGTTGACGGATCCCATTTTTAGGGAAACGAGTAAGATTGAATCGAAACCTCGCGGTTCTCCTTCCTCTCATTCGCGCGAGCGCGATCTGAGACCATCGCGAACGTTATCGATCTTCACGATCGCAACTTGGATCAATCAATGGGCTAATTAGGCGAATTTTATCAGCATCGACTGTGCTGCAATTGGTGCCAAAGATACAAGATGACGATGTCGCCTACTAAAACAATGGCAATAGTGTTTGGAAAAATATTTTAAAAAAAGCCGATAATAAAGCTGGGGACAACCACCCTTCCAGTAAAAGAAGATATCTAGACGTCATTTTGGATCAGAAACTCGACTTCTCCAAACACATCAACGTGTCCAAACAACTCAACAAGATCCTGACACTAGCAAATAAAAAATACAACATCCATCCAAGAAAGTTCAAACTATACTACAACGCCATTTTTCTAAGCATAGTAACATATGCAATTCAAATATTCGCAGATGAATACAAAAAAGTCCGAAATCGGAGAAAAGCTCTAACTGTCCAGAGAGCAGTCCTCCGCAGGATGTACAGGGCGTACTCAACAACACCAGTGGAGAGTTGTCTGCAGCTAGGTACCGACACGCCACCACTAGATTTGCAATAAAGAATTCCAACTTCTTGTAAGGGGGATGGAAAGACTAAGAGACGAAGAATATCAGTCCAAAAGCAGAAACGCGGGCAACAGATCCGCATGATGAAAAGCAGATTTTTAGTTGGTTGAAGTCCAACACTACCCAAAGGCGCTCGAGTTGGACTGCCGGTCAACAATTGCTGGCTGGCAGGCGAACGCGAGCGCTCAGGGTGCCTACACCGGACATCTCAGATGTTGAAGGACTGTAAAAGCAGAAACGCAACACGGCAACCTTCCTGAGAAACCAGCGGCAGAGGGGTTTTCCTGCAAGGCAAACTCCACAAATTATCCAGAATAAAAACAACGAGCATGACAAACCTGGATAGACATACAGAAAAGATTCAAAAACGCCTCGCAAAACCACTGGTAGCGAGACTGAAGTATAAATGGAGTTTAAAAAAAAAAAAAAAAAAGAAAAAAAGCATCGACTGTGCATATCAGAAACCGAGCTGCGAAGGGCCTCAATGAGCAGGCATGAACGATCTTTCTTCAATCTAGGGAAATCATATTATACGTAAATACACCCCAAGGACTCCCCAAGGATCTCTCATCGCGCAGCAACACACAACAACTCAAGCTTCCCTTCATCGAACGATTTTGTGGAACAACGACGAGTCGCGTGCCGGCTGCATTTCGGGTCGCTCCGAAAGTCGGAAACGCAATTTGCTCGCTCGTTGCCTCGAAGGTTCTGTGCGCGCGCGCGTGTGCAGACGAAAATGGTTTACGAGGGTGAATTCGGTTTCGGAGGGGGAGCGGGGGAGAAGGGAGGAGGGGAAGGCGGTGAGATAAAGACGCTAAGATTCGCGCTCGCAGCAACGGCCGATTCCGCGATAACACAGTCGCGCGCCGATTAACGGCGCGATCTTCCCGACAACAATTTCCCCAGCAGGAACGCCAGGGAAATCTCTAAAGAGAGAGAGAGAGAGAGAGAGAGAAGAGGGCAGCCGAGGCGAGCGGACTGGCGTCGCCGGCGATTTTCAATAACTGACTCCGGAATACGGCGGCGGGCGCCGCGGGGCAGAGCGGCGCGGTGGAATGCAATCAATCGGTCCGACGCTTCAACTTCCTCCCGCCTGGACTTCCTGCCTTTGCCTGCCGGTGCCTTTGATTGCGGCCGTGGCCGCTGCGTTTCCCCGGCGCGCGGCGTGGAAGCTGGCCGAGAATGCGAAATCCATGCAACAGTCTATTCCCAGGCGCGCGCCGGCGCGGCCGTTCCGCCGCGGCGGCGGCGATGACGACTGATGCGCACCGGCGCGGAGCGGAAAACGCGCGGACGCCGCTACCGAAATGCAAATCAGCGCGCTAGATACAGAGATTACCCGACGGACTTGTACATGGCAATCAAAGGGACCGCGCTCTTTCTCTCTCTCTCTCTCTCTCTCTCTCTCTCTCTCTCTCTCTCTCTCTCTCTCTCTCTCTCTATGACTGCTCTCAGAGATCAGCGCGATGATCGATCGCGGCCGGCGGTATCCGACATTCCGCTGATCACAGTCGAGTCACGATCGCCGTGTTACGATTGCGGTGCGCTTCCGCCGTTCGCGCGAGTTTCCGCGGGCGAGCAATTACGCCGGCCGCGAAAATATGCGGCGAGGCTCGCGAGTTGATCGAACAATAACAGCGCACGATTTATCGAACCTAATGAGTTAACCGCTCGAGGTGCACGCGTCGAGCGGATATTCACCCGCCTCGTTCCGAGCATCGAGCATAATGATAATATCCATTGATTTCCGTTTCGTCATCCATGAGAACTAGCGATTACGCCGTTTCACGACGATTCGATTCGATTACTTTTAATTCCAGCGACATCCGCGCCTTTCACGTTTCCGGCTTAGAGCCGTCAAACAAGTTGAATGAAGTTTCATTGTTTACGGAAAACGCGCGAGAGGCGCAAGATGAAGGGAAAAGGGTAAATAATTTTCATTTACGTGTAATGGATATCGCAGCAGGGAATCTATCGGCGGACGAGCTGCGATATTTATTATTTCATTAACCAGTCACGTCGATAACTCGTTTATTCATTCGTTCTGCGTAAACTTCGTATCTCAAATTATTATTATCCCGCTGGTTCAACGAGCAAAAACGATTAATAATTTCTTGCATTGTTCGTGCCTCTTCATGCCACGGAGATGAGAATAATAAATGTAATTTATTCACGGAACTATCTTCGTACCTTCGTACCTTCACATCTTGATACTCTGTATACACCTTCGTGCGCTTTCATGCTTCCGTAAACAAAAAGCGTAATTGCCGCGGCGAAATATCGCGATACGACAATCGTGACTCGGCTCGAGTCGACGAAACATCGGGGGTTTAAACGAGAAAAGAGGAATCAAGAAGAGACCAAGCGAGCAAGCTGAAGCACGCTCTCATAATCAATCCGCCGCATGCGATGAAAGGTTTACCTCTCCTTCCCGCCCCCCCCCCCAAAAAAGGAACGAATAGATAAAAGAAAAAGGCAGAAAGAAGGAGAGAAAAAGGAGAGGAAAGACGAATTATCGCTATCCCGCGTTCCATCCGCGGGGAAAAATGTTATCGCTGGCAATCGGCAATCGGCACTCGCGCGAATCGATCCGCTGCGATCCGATTATGGATGCACACATAGACGTATCGAGCCTCGACATTCAATGCGCACGTTGCCGACCCGTGCCGGGTAGAAAGGCACGGCGCGCGATCCGTTTCGCGCGGAAAGATGAACGCCATCGCTGAAAAACGCGGGCCGTTTCCGGACGCGAGCGCGTAAAAACACAGCGATACTTTGTTCCCCGGTTTGTGCGACGAGAGCTGCTCCGAAAGTTCGCGAGAAGCATTTGGCATTGTTTCTCTTCGGTCGCGCTCAAAGAAGATAGGGGGGAGGTGGGGCAGGCAGGGCAGAGGGAAGGACTCGATGAACGTCGCGGGAATCTGTACGTGATTAATTTCGCCCGACGAAACTTGCGCGACGCGCACACTGAGACTCTTCTCTTCGAGAAGAGGCTCGAACTTGCAGAGCGCGGACCGCTCAGCTTCTGATAATATCGATAATACTTCCGGTCGGCCGGTTACGGTGAGCCCGATCCGTGCGGTATTTAATTAGACGAGAAAACAGCTGAGGATGACCTCGGCGAACCGGAAGCACGGGCGGGCTCACCGCTCGGCCAGATGCAAATCGAAAGTGGGTATTACTTGTCGGAAATGTGCGCGGCATTTCCCTTATTTGCCGTAATACAGCAGCCCTAAATCAGCATGATGCGCGACACGCGGGGGGAGTCCGGGATGGATGCAGATAAAAATGACGTCTCCTCCCCGTGAATGGACCTCCTAATCTCCGTATTTCCCCTCGACGACTGCGTAGATGAAACTGTCTCGAGGAACCGCAGGGAAATTTTATCATGGCGAGAAGCGTCGGCGAAATTGATGCGAGAGCCGCGAGAAAGGGTGAGCGGAATGGCGAGGAGGACGGTGAGAGTTGCGGGTCACAATATCGAGCAAACGGGAACCCTAGAGAAGAAATAAAAGCCCCGTGTGCGGGAATCGGGGCGCCGGTCAACAGAGGGTCCAGCGACCAATCTCTCGGATACGCCCTCGAGCTGGGACGAGGGAGGGACGCGTGATTGAGGAGCGAGCGGCAAGTTCGCTTTTATGAGTGACAAGTGTCGCCGGCGGTGCGGCAAAAAGAGGAGAAGAAAAGCGGTCTACTTTATATTTCCCGACGCGAACGACACGCCGGGACAAAGAAAACGGAGCAGATAAGACTTTGCCGAGGCGGGAAGGAGGAATCGCTTGTCCTTGGCAATCCGAGGGCGCAATCGGGGAAGGAAAATGGCACGGATAACGCGCGGAGGACGACAAAGATTCAACGAGGAAGCTTAGAGGAGAAGCAGAGAAACGAGGTCGCGTTTCACGCTGCGATCGAGAGAGAAACGCGATTAAACGAATCTCAGACAACGGCTGGACAGCAACGAGGATCATCGATCGGCGAATCGACGATTCGTCCTTGGAATAAAACGCTGGGCGCTGCTGGAGCCGAGCGGTGGCGGACGCCGGATAATCTCCTCGAGATAATGACATGGCCTCGGGAAGCGGAAGGATGAAAGGAACGCTCGTTCTTTCCCCGCAGGGGGGAAAACACGTTCGATAGATCGAGTATCCTACTCGAGCAGCTAACGGAGTGCGGACGTGGCGGCTGCTCGGCCCTAAAGCTCGGCATCACGTATCCGGGAAATCGAGCTACAAGTGTCTACACGTCCGTTGATGCCGAGGTCTTTATCTGCCAATGTCACCGAGCTGCTTGAAGAGCTCGACAGAACGAGGCTGCAATTTGCTCGAATTAGCTCCGGAGCGATCGACGACGGCTGAATAATTCCATCGGAGGAACCGGCGAGGGCAAGTTCTTTTAATCCAGCATTCAGCTGGTCCTCCCATCGATCTCGTGATCGGTTTAATAACGAATATCTCGTCGATCCTGTTATCAGCCTGATTGTCAGAGTCAGAGCTGTAGCTGCTTAATGGAAGCACGGAATGCGATGGATCAAGCCCCATGAAACACAGTGGATCGAATTGGAAGACACGTTCGCAATTTTACTCCTTTCACGAGATAGATCTCCGTGAACGGTCAACGGTAGATTATATCAAGGGCATTAAGGGCACTGAGGACACATTAACTAAAGTTAATCTCGCAGGTCATCTACGTAATAAAGAACGAAGCCTGACCTTTCTTCCTCGTCAGAAAATCCTCAAGATTACACACGTAGACAAAAAAGAGAGAGAGAGAGAGAGAGAGAGAGAGAGAGAGAGAGTTTTCGCGAGCTGAACCGCGAGAATGATAGAGCAAGGTTACTCGCCGGAATCGTATATTTTCCTTCGACGAAGAAAGAGATGCAGAGGCCGTTAAGGCTTTTAACACCGTTGTGCAACTCAATTATAATAACCGCGGCAGTAAAGATGTTTAGTGCAACGGAAGCATTGCGCTTCCCGGAGGCACCGAGGTAAGACCAGCGACAGGTCAGAGGCGAGATCATTACGGCCTCGTGAGAACACTACGGTTTGGCTCCCGGATTCCGACACGCTCGGAACTCTAAGATCGCTTATGGCGAAACGTCCGATGCGGCTTCAAGTCGTCCAGCCCGAGCTGAACGCACGCTCTTCTGCCGCGGAAATCTTGTGCGGCAGGGCCGAAATCTAAATTGCAGATTCGTCATCGAGAAAACATCGGCGCACTCCGAGAGTGTGTACGTGCGTAGACGTGAGCACGACGTCTCATTTCCGCGATTAAAAGCCGAGCTTCGCGCTAATTAGGATATCTGCCGCAGATATAAGCGTTCCTGGAACGCTTGGTCAATGATCGATGGATGATCACACGTCGCGCGCGATCCTGCCGATCACGATTGCTGACTTAGGTCAGCAGCACGCGGGAGCGTTCCTCGGCTGCCGAGATCGAGATTAAAGAGGATCTCTTCGGGATCTTCGTGAGCGAGTTGCGATCTCTGCGAGGAACAATCTCAGTGGCGGATGACACCATTGTACGTCGAGAAGTTGTTGTCGATTCATTGGCAAAGTAGCGTGTTTAAGCTCTGTCATAGGACGTTTGCACAGAGATACGGGAACAGTAAGGCGTTTAATATGCAACCTAATGAGATTCACCATTAGACAATCGTGCATTAATTACGATGACGAAAGTGCCGTAATTTAATCAATCAATTATGTAACTTTACGTAACGGAGAAGCGAGGCAGGAAGGCAGAACGGCAGTTATGTAGACGTGCTTTGGAAACTTGTTAATGAGCCAGCGAGACACCTTTGTCAATTAAGATGTTTCGAACTTGCGTAGTCCGCCGTCAACGTTAACAGACAAGCATTTTTAATCCCCCCTGGAGATAACTTGATGATACCGGGCCCAATTATAATCGACAAAGTCGGCATTTCGCATTCCGCGATTTCTATCGTCGCGCAGCTAATACCGCGCTCGCTTCATCAACTTAATTCGTCCGACGAATTAATCGGCGATCGATGAGCGATTGCGATCCGCCATCCGGCGACACGCGACGGCGATACCGCAAACGTCAGAGCACGCGGCAAACATCAAACGCTTACGTGAGACGTAATCCCCATCGGACGTTTATTCGAATGACAATGCGCCGCGCCGCGCTTTAGCGCCGTTGGGCGCTATTCCCCTGCCTCCCACCTACCTACCTACTCACCCATCGCGGTTCCGCTACCCCTGTTTTTTCCTCCCCCTCCCCCCCCCCCCATTGGGGCGTGTGGATTACACGCGCGGGACCGCAAAAAATCATTCGCCATTCGGTGGCGGCGGGATACTGCAACGCAAAAAGCGTCGCCGTCCTCGTCCGTTCGTCATCGCGTAATTGCGACCGCGACAAAAATGCATTTGCACTTCCGGACGGATCAGGCTTATTATTTGCGCGGATTTGTGCGAATCGCGGATCCGCGATGCGAGGAGAGGAATGTTCCGCATGCAAAATGAACGCAGACAATTCTCCCTTCCCTTCCTCGATAGATGCGTAATCTTGTCGGAACTTTTGTCGGGATTTCCTTTCTCCGTGTAATCCGTTTCGTGTGCAATTAACGAGAGGTACGATAGTAGCGCGCGTGCATATTCCGTAAATCGGATAAAACCGACTTGCGAAACGTGAAAGTTGAAACAGTTTATAACCATTCTAGTATTTCCCGCCTCGAGATTTCTCTTGGATTCAATTCCGAATCAGAAAGCCCGAGCTCTCCCCTCGGTGGTATTCCCTCGCGCGAAACATACGCGGTACAAATAGCGGAGGCAATCGTTGGCCAAACTTCCTCGCCGTAAACTGTTCGCGAATTATCCCAACGCAGCGAAACGACACTCGCGAAGCCGCGACTGGAGAAGCCTTGTATTCTTTATTCCCGTTCGCGTGTCTAAATAGCGTCTTAAGCGCTAAGAGGGATTAACTCGATACTGGACCGTCGCTGGATCTACATAATACCGCGTTAAATTATTTGCTCGGCCTTTCGCGCGGCAAAAACCACCGTACCCCGACAAGATAATAGTAACCGCAATAAGAGGTGGCTTTCGCGCACCGCAGCGGAAAAACCGCCAGACTGTCGCGCGGCGGTGATACGAGATGGTAAAAAATGAAAATAAAAAAGTAGAACGTCACTCCGAAGTTACACTCCGGGAACTGCGAGGACGGGGGCGGGGAGGAGGGGGAGGGGAGGGGAGGAGGGGGGAAATGAAGAAGAAATAAGAAAGAAGAAAACGAGAGAAATAAGCACGAAATAAAATATACAGCCGGTCCGGCAGTCGGAGTGGCAAGTAAAATATGAAAAACCGTATCGCGCGGCGGTATCTTTGCTCGCTTTAATACCGTCTCGATTATCGCGATCGTCGTTAAAACCGGCGCGAGCTGCGCGGTAATCGAGGCCCGATTAAGCTACTTAAATTGAAAGCCTCGTGGAGAAGAAAGCGACGAAACGACGAGGACGTTCGCATTACGTTGAATGATTAAGTGATACGGGAGCGAATTAGCTCAGCGCTAATAAAAGCCCTTCACCGACGTCTCCTGAGCGCGGAGGAGAGGCGCGGAGTATTTCCAAAGTTGCGATAAAGTACAAAAAGTTCCAGGCACCAGGCACTCGGCACGGAACTTCGGCGAACGGGATCGAAGTGCTCTCTTGGCCCTCGGCGAGTTGTCGAAGTCCCGTTGAACTCGCCGATGTAAAATATCAGACGCGATCTGTACGTTGTCCCTGTAATCCATTTTTAAAGAGAACTTGGAATTTTTCTGATCGTCGCGGCGCCCTTTCCCTTCCTCCCGAGGAAACGTGAAGCCGGAAACACGTGGCAGTCGCGCGCTGAACCACGCGATTCGATTGATAATTTAACTTAAGAAGAGATATCTCTCGGCGCGACAGATTAAAAGTTCACGCGCCAGATGATTTCTAAAGACATTATCGCGATTCTCGTAAGTGATCTCGCTGACGCGAGCGAATCGCGATTAACGTTAACGCAATGAGGTATTATTAATACCGATATTCTCCAATAGCTGACAAATTTGAGAAACGATATGTCGCGCGCATCGTGCGACATATCAGACGTATCGTGATGACACGATAAGATATCTCGCTAAATGAAGACTCGCCTAAGACTCGTCGAAAGTATCAATGAAAATCGCGCGCTCGTGCTCAGCTACTGACTAAATACCGTGCGTAAATACCGAGAGATGGATTTACAGCCAAGGGAAATCCCGCTCGGATATTGTTCTTCGCGAGATCTCTCACAGTGGCATCTGCTAGCCGCGCGGTACACGACGGCGAATTCCGTAATTCGATTTTCCCGCGCCGAGCTTTGCGACAGGAAAGCATTAACGAAGCGGCTGATACACGGCTCTGCGTTTGGATAATTTGAATAACTGAGAAGCCACCCTGAGGAGCCAAAAGATCGGCCACATGCGAACAGCATATCTCCAAGCTCCCCTCAATATCTCTTTTGATGTCGAAAATAGAGTACTTTGTCCGGCGAATCCTCGAATCTTTTCCAACACTCTTGACGCGTCTTCAACGCGTAACAACTCGCTTCGCGATATACGGAAACGGCATTGGCCTTCCTCTGACATTGGAATAGTTATTCAAGATATGTTTTCATCGCTAGCACAGAGCATTGCGCATCTCTTGCTCTCGAAATGAGAATTCGATCGCGCGTGGTCCAGCGCGCGGAATGCACTTTGCGCCGAAAAATCGGCGGCGTCGCAAGTCAAGCGCGATGGAACGTCACGCGACGGAATAAATCCGGAATTACCGAGCGCGATGCCGGCGGAATTCCAAGCGACATCGCGATCCTTAACACCGTCGTCGGAGAACGCGTGGCACTCGTAAAAGGGATGGCAATTCGCGCGCGAGCTGCGTCGTTGAAAAACGTTTATGTCCTCCGGCTTTAATTTCTGCGCCTTAATGTCGCAGGCGACGTTAAAGGCGGCGTTCTTCGACGGCGGGACGGCCTACGATCCGCGATTAATTAACTTTACTGCCTTCGCGAGGCTCGTAACGCTCGAAATCCGCGCGAAGGATCCAATTAAAATCCGGCAGGCCGCGCGAATCGCGAATCTTGATGGCGAATATCTTTCTCTCTCTCTCGAGCCACCAGTCCCTGAAGCTGGAATCACGAGCAACGGCATCTCTAATCCCCTTTTTTCGTGCAGCCGGCGCGCTATTCGACGATCGCAGAATTTGACTCGTAAAGCGTTTCGAGAGTTTTTACGCGCAGGCTCGATCTATCAGCGCTCGCCGATTCTCGAGCGCTCAGAAATATTTCATCGGATGACGGACGACGCTTCCGTGATCCGATTTCAGGACGTCTCCATAGCGGCAGACCGAATGCGGGCCGCTAATAGAAATTAAAAGAGGAAGAGAAAAACGAGAAAAGCGGAAAGCGCGACGTCGAGCGTGGACGAAGAGGCTGCGAAGAAGAAAATCGCAGCGAGCAAATTTGGGGCCGATCAGAGAAATCTATCGCGCGGCGGGGACTTTCGGCACGGTCGCGATTTATCGCTCCGATTCCGGTATCGGAGCCGCGAGAAAAGTAAATTTCTCATCTATCGGAGGAATGCATCGGGTAGGGGAGAGGAGCGGCGGCGGCGGTGGTGATTCGGCGTTTCCCTCGGACGCAATAACGGTGGCCGGGCATTCTTCCGCAGCGGCCGTTATCCAGCCGGAAGCCGGCGCGTCTCCAGGTCGCTTCTTCCGTTTCCCGATTTATCCGGCTAATTTAGCGAATTAATGGCCGTGCCGCCGTCGTGACGGCCGTACCGACGAATTACATTGTTTAAATGCTCCTTCGTCAAGCGGCGTCACGATTTTCTCCTCGGGAATCAGCCCCGCAATGTTATCTCGATTCCTCGAGGATGTAAATCTCTATCGATTACCGCTTGGCCGTTATTTTGTCCCTAAGACGACGCAGAGTCCGATTGCTATTGCGGTAATTATCAATATCGCAACGAGTGAGAAACGATGCTCGCTCTCGTCGTCGCATCGGATTTTAAATCGCGATTGGAATCGCAGATATTTTAATGAACGTCTCGGATGAATCGCGTGATAATCGCTCGAGAAAAGGAAGACGCGGGAAAGTAATTGAAGTTTAAAGATCAAGGAGTAGCGTAAGGGGTCGCGTTAAAGGCGCGTTAACGGCCAAGTAGGTTAATCCAGAGATTAGAATAACGACACGCCGGAAATTTCAGAAGAATATTGCATCTTTGATAAGACTCTTAACTTGCTCCAGGTGGTGGATGCCATTTTTGTGCCATCTTTGTGAAAATTGCTCGAGTAAATTGTTACGATAATTCCCGCCGGCTATCCGTAATATCCGCCGCGTTTCGCGAGCGTAAATCATTTTATCGAGTGAGGCGAGCCAGCGCGACTTGTTACTGACTTTGGCGTTATAATCGTATCGCACGAGGCTCGAAATATCATCGGCGGAATGATTAAATCGTGCCCCTTGTACGTGACTGCCTCACGTCGCTGATGCAACAATGCAGATGCGTCATTATGCCGCTGCACGGCTGTTAATCTTCCCCGCCGAGGAGACTGTCACTCGCCGCCTCGCGAGATTCATATTTCCATCGACAAACGTCGCCGCGAAACGACAATCTCAACGCGAGAGAATATTATCGATGTTTGCCGAGAGGAGATAAATCATCTCGCGGAACAGGAGCGTCTCGTTTCTCCGTTTCTTCCACAAGTTAATTCTGTTGCCGCTAGAACATCGTTTCATCTGTTTAAACCTATATCCCGTTTTCTGTTTCCCTCTGTTTTCTTTTTCCTCCGCAGAACCGTCCTGCATACGCTCGTCGCCCTTAATATTTTATCGACGGTATTACGGCATTTCTCGCGCGGGGAACAGAGAGACGGGAAGTGCATTGTCACAGTGTAGACGCAACGACTATCGGAGAGAGGGAAGTTGCATCCAAGGACTGAAAGGGAACGAGAGAGAGAGAGAGAGAGAGAGAGAGAGAGAGATATCTTGTCCTCGAGTATCATCGACCTCGCGCGTCTCTCTAAAAGGCGATACGACACGCTCGGGTCAGCGCATGCGGCCTCCGTCAAAGCCTCCGACCTCGCGAGGCGCGATGACGCGCATTCAATCCCGCGATGTCGGATGACGCATCGCCGGAGGAAGTGCGAAAGTGTCATTTTTAATCAGCGTGTCGATGAATACGCGGATCAATGTTCCCGCTAACGTATATCGCTAACAGGGCGCTCTTATTGCACGGCCGCGCTTCAGCTCTGTCGCACCGCTGGTTAACGGAACGTCGAATGGCCATCAACTTGATTACGGGACATTATCGTCGAGAGGACTCACCGACAGCAGCAGCAACCGCGCGGGGAGACAATTACGTACCTGCAACAAAAAGAGAGACATTGCAGTGCGATGAGAGATAAGCGCGCGCAACGCGCGCGCCGATCACTAAAATCGAGATAGAGCGCTTTATTATCGCGCTGCTCGTAAATCGAGCGGCGCGATTAATTTTAAGCCTTTGACGGCGTTTCCATGGAGCGCTGCTGCTTAGCGATCCGCGCGATAGCGCGCAGATGAAGCTCGATTATCGCCTCGCGAGACGAAACGAGCGTGTACACCGACGAACTGAAACGCTCGCATCGATCTCTCGCGGTGTGCTCGCGATAATCGAGATGCATCCGTCGTGATCCCTGTTTGCGGAATCGTCTGGAGAGAAAAGAAGGACCGCTCGGACACGCGGGAATGATTGTTCAATCGATAGCGACGTGCTCGCAATTATCGCTTGCTAAAATTCCATCGTTGGCTATTCTCGTTCTATGGATAATAATAAGCATAATTCATCGTCTTGCGTCGTCTTTTATCGATTATCCGTTTCAGCTTGGAAAGAGATTGTTTCTCTCTCTCTCTCTCTCTCTCTCTCTCTCTCTCTCTCTCTCTCTCTCTCTCTCTCTCTCAAGATCTCTTGTAACATTGTGAATCTTTTCTGTCGATTAACAGATTCCCGTAAAGGCATAAGCGATCTTCCCTGCTCTCGGAAAGTCCAAAGGCATTTTGGATAACCTTGAACAATTCAATCGAGATACGCTCGCGCGAGTGATCGACAGACGCGCGAGACAAGACAATCGAGAAAACAGAAATAAGAAGAAGTGCGCGAGCACTCGTGGCAGACCGGCACGAGGTCTCATTAGGACGGCAAATATTTGTGCAGTGCAATAAACGTGAAATCGGATGACAACACAATTCGCGATAACGCGTCTCCGCGAATCCGTCTGATTCGAAGATCTCGAGTCGGTGCGGAAGGCACACAAGAACAATAACAGAGTTTAAGAATAAGCCAGTCTCGGGGAACGGCAGCGTGCCCGTTACAACTCAATGTTTACATTCGGAGCTTGATAACAAAAGGGATCCAAGGCATGAAATTGCCGCGGACTGGAATCAGAATCGATTCACCTGTCAATCCGCGTACACTCGTAAACATCACGCGCCCGCGTTATCGCGCGGAATAAGACGAATAACGAGACGGACCGCGCTCGGGGTCACGAGAGAGACACGCGATCGAGAGTTGCTCGCCGAATTGCTCGCCGAGGACTAAAGTGCGAAAGTGCACGATGGCGAAAGAATAGCCACGTGTACGCGTATTACCTGCCGTGCATCTGAAATCCGTCCAATCGCATGACGCGTGTCCATCGACGCACCACCGATGCATCGGCGCCCGATGTAATGTCTCTATCAAAGATCCCCTCCCTCCCCCCTTCTCGTGGCGGCATTAATTTGGCTGGGTATCGGGGAGAAGCAACGTTTCACCCGCGTCGAGTCCCATTATCCCGTTTGTTGACGCTCATGAGTTCATTATCGCGAAACCGGCAACGGAAACGGCACTGCCGGCAAACATCTCCGATGTTAATCAACGTTGATCGGTCGCCCGCGATCGGATCGCGTGAAAGCCGGAAGACGATTCCGCGCCGCGGCGTCGTGGCTCTTGAAATCGATCTCTCAAGGACGCGAGCGCTGAGATCGCACATCGAGAGCTCGTTAATCCGCTTTGACACGCGAGGCTAATGCGATAAAAATGCTCGCATTTTGCCAGGTTTCCTCGGTGACGATGCAGTGAAGTCATTCAGTCGAGGGAGAATCGTCTAATGACGCCGGAACGGAGACAGAAAGCACTCCTCGCACTTGGGGCGAGGATCGTTATTTCGAAGACTGCAGGGATCGAGCTACGATGGCAGACTATACGAAGCCAATGGTCCTGATCGGGAGGGCAAACATGTGCAATAGTAAACGCGAAATCGGATAACGATGGAATTCGTAATGATTCGCCCGTCTCGAGGTCACTGATTCGAATCTTTGATTCGAAGATTTCGAGACAAGTCTCGAAGCGAGAAGTAGATACGGTATTCGATGCGAAGATCGATACGACAGCCGATGAACAGCGAGCTGTTGCATGCATTACTCGCTTCCTCTCATCGCATTCGAACGCTGGCCACATTCGCGAACTTTCCGAGCAGTCTGCAGAGACTGCATTTCCGATGAATCACAGAGCGAGGTGGAAGCCGCGGTTTACGAGTCCCGCATGAGAATTCCATATTTCAGCGGACACGCGCCGATATTCTCCTCGCGCCACATCTCGCGCTTCGGGCGAATAATCGGCAAGCGATAAATCTCGATGAAGCTCGATACTCATCCGGCGCCATCCAATGGACGGCGTTTCGCGACGAGCTTCGGGAAATCATGTGGCCACGATCGAAGGGCCACGTTCATCAGACATCGAGGACGATCGCGAAGGATTCCTGCGACGATGATCATGATCGCTGATCGGCCGGCGAGAAACGTACCCTTCGAAAAGGCATAAAATCGCGCCGCGACTGTTTGCTCGTTTAAGAGCGGCGCTCGCGCTTTAATCAACTTCGCCCGCGCGAGAATATCAGCGCGCCGAGCGTTTCGATGCGGAAGACGCGCTAGCCGCCCGATGTCGCGCCTTGGTCCCGGCTTCATTGTGCATTCGCGTCGCGTGTGTCACTCGTCGGAAAAATATGGTCCCTCCGTCCCCCTCCTCGCCCTCAGGCAGACGAGACGAGACAGAAGCGAGCCGGAAACGCGTCGCCGCATCGACGGTAGCCGCGCGCGCCGCGCTCGCGATTCAGGAGGATTATTAAAAGCCGATGCGCGCCGGGAACGCGATTGACGCTGAGAGATTAAGCGTCAGCCGCGTCTCGGACATTTTAATTACTCCTTCCGACATCCGGACCTTCGGCTGGAACCGATCGAGCCGAAGGAGACGCCGCAAGCGGATCCGCGTTCCGCATTTGCATTGCAGAGACGCGCCTCGGCCGGCGAGCGATAAAGACAAATAAAGATGGGAGGGGAAGGGAAGAAAGCGGAACGAGAGAGCGCGATGATGCGGCTCGTCGCGCGTTTTCGATCTCGGGCGTTCCTTGCCTCCGCCATCTCTCGTTTCTCGAAGCCGCCACCTCCCCCCGTCCCGGATTAGCGGTTCCGGTCCGAGTATCAGGCCGTGCACGTTAAGAGATGTTGCTCGCGTTACGACGGCTTAAAAGTGGATTCCGCCAGTTAACGCGGCTATTACGGGGGCGGCCATTGTTCCGCGAGAAGCGCGCTCGCATAGGCGCGGATGCGGAAAGCGCGCTCTCTTCATTCGGCGCAGCGCGCGCGATCGCGCGCGCTTTATGGCGCCGCTTGCTTTACGGGCATTCCGCGAATGCGGGGCGCGCGGCTTGCGTATTAATGGTTACGAGCGCGAGCTGTCTTTTAAGGGGAGCGCGGCGAGGGTCGTTACTCGTCTCTCCCCCTTCATCCGCGCTGGAGGGTGGGAGACACGAAGGGAAGGGTTGGGAGGTTCGTCTTACGCTGCAGGCGGTCTTTTTGATTGTTTATATGCACCCTGCAATGCTGGCGGCTGTTGCTCGCGATCGGGAAACCGATGTGTCTTCGAGTTCGACCCTCGAGTTCGAGCGCTCCAACTTGCGACTTGCGATTAAGGTGTCACTTCCGGTGCACTGGCCCCGTGCAGTGTCTTGCAGCATCGCTGACGATAACGATCCATCGAGTGCGCGGGGGATTCGAATTCGCAAGGGGGCGCATTGGGAATTCAATGCACTTTGTGCAGCGAAAGCCGATCTGCGGCTGAAGTAACGCAAATCGCGTTCGGCGTCCCACGTGCGAGAGGGAGACAGCCTCTCTGTTCCTCTGGGAACACGCCCGAGCGCCAAGGAAGCCGAGAGTATCGTCGTTTCTTGTAGAATTCTCTGCTGGCACACACGACGACATTAGTCTCGTATTCTCCGACTTCCGAGGCGATCTTGATGCGACATACGCCTGTATATCGAACGGTATCCGCAATAACGTATTTCCTCAAATCGGGAACCGACTAAGAAGCTTTGGCTAATTAATACAGGAACACAGCCGAAAATCCAGTCGCGACACCGCGTCGTCGTTCGTAAGGCCTTTCGCGATGCTACTTAATATACAGTCACGTGTAAACGGATCGAACAATGTCTTGAGGATCTCCCGGGAGTCCTGCACGTGCAAACGAAGCGCTTTACGCGACTCTCTGGCATCGGCTCGGAGGACGCGCTGAAACCGGGCGCTCGCGGAAAGCGAGCTTTCTAATTAATACAATGCGGCGGATGCGGCGCATCCGCTCGGGCCTCTCGACGATTCGTCGATCGCCTGCGATCGTCCTGCGGTCGAGCATTGGAGAGAGAAAAAGTGCGAGATACTTGAGCGAGACAAAGATACCCCGTCCCATCGGAGCGGGCTGTGAGGTAAATCACTAGCAATCGATAGAGATGCAATCGACCAAGCAAATATGCAACCTGTATTCGCGAACCGATATCGAGAGAGCATGCACTCGAATCTTATCAGCACCGAGGAGGCCTCTCGCGCGTTCATTATCGTAGAATAAAGACGGAGGTGACATCGACGGGTCGAGGAATCGTTTGGCGAGCGCACGACGGCTTTCGATCGAGTCGAACCTGTCCGATATATTACGGGAATATATACGGGAATATAATCAGGCCGCTCGTTCTTCCTCGCGCGAGCGCGCGCGAGCGGACCGTAATCCTCGCGCTGAAAAATGCGTCACGACGAATCCATTATCGTGGAGAGTCGACATCGCCGTCGACAGAGAGCAGCGGCGACCCCGACCTGTTGACGGGCCGGGGGTGCTCGTTTATTCTGGACCGATTCTCCGCTCTCCTTCTCTTTCTCTCTCTCTCTCTCTCTCTTCCGCGTTGTCGCGAGCCATTCGTCATAGTCGCTGGCCGGAGCCCAAATCCGCGCCGCCGATAAGAAGGCACTTAAGCGCGAACACAGGGAATCAATTTGCACGCGGCCGATGATGCCTCCCCGCGCGATCGGATCAGCGATCCCCCACCCTCCCCGTCCCCCTCCCCGGCGGAAAGAGAAAGAGGGTGAGAGAGAGAGAGAGAGAGAGAGAGAGAGAGAGAGAGAGAGAGAGAGAGAGAGAGAGGGGATAGAAGAAGAAGGCACGTATATCCCAGGGGTAGGTTATCGGGGCGGCGGCGGGATGAAAGATGAAGACACGGCCGAACGATGAAGTTGGAGAGATGCACTTCTTCTCGAAACTTTCGGTTCGCCAACGCGCACGCGCGGAACTTTCGCCGCACTTTGGCGTGCGCGGGTATTCACTTGCCGTCGTCTAACGGTAATATAGCGCACGCAAGAGAGATAGAGAGATCGCGCGCAAGATCGATATTCTTGGAGTTACAGCGATGCCGCAGCGATGTAACAGCCATATTCGTAGTTAGGACGTTAATCAATCCGATTAAGGCTCAGTGTCTAGCAAATTGAAGCAGTCCTTGCCGAGACCGAGTTTTAATCGATATACATGCCGGCGACGCGCGAAACTCGCCGGTTCGGCCTGCACCGGCGGTGCATTGTGCTAATCGCAAGTTTGACGATATCGAAGCTTCAACGATTATTAACCCTCTGACCTCACGTGAGGCGAACGTGCGACGAGCGTGTCGTAACGCGCTCCGTTCATCTTCTCGCGCTTTTACCTTTAACCTTTCCGCCATATCGGACGCTGAACGGAGTCCTTGGATGAAATTGTTAGATCACATGTACGAGCTATTTATATTTGAAACTGATAACTTTGTGGTTAGCGAGAAGTTAAATCTTCCGGCGATTCCAATTACGAATTGAATTTAATTAATCATATGCTCGCGTCGCAACTCGCAAGGAACTCGCCGGCCGGGAACTTAAACGGGGATTATGCCGCGGGATAATTTATTACTCGTTATTTGCTCGGCGCCGCTTCGCCGGCTGAATACGCCGCTTCGCGCGAATCGAGATAACTCGTATCTAAGCCGTGTAACTGCACCGGCAAATCCGTTTCAGCGGGAAAAAACGTCAGTGAACGGCGCGGGGCTTGAATGAAGCGGGTATCGTCGTTTCTCGCATGAAAATGCGACCATCCGTACAATGGGGCGAACTATCAGCATCCACCGCCCTAGAAAATCCTATTATGCCTCGCGCGAGAGACACAATGCGGCAGACACGCGATTTCTTCTCGGTTCTCATTGCTGCGCTCGTTTCCTGTCGCTGATCCTGCCGTCATTGGACCACGCGGATGCGAATAAATTTGCCAAATTCGCGAAACATCTCGTCGACGTCGCACCTCGCAAGGCCGTTTTACTATGACAGAGTAGCGAGCACCTCGTCATCGAGACGTTCCCCGTTTTACTTGAAGGAACATCCAGACGCGGCGTTCAAGCGTAATTGTCCAGGAATTTTACGCAAACGCCGAAGAGCAGCCGAGCAACCGAGAGAGAAGTCGACTCTTTCATCGGAGCTCGAGGCAGGATCCAATTAAATCTCTTTCGCGTATTTAACATGAACGCGAGCTGCCGCTCGTCTCGCTGCACGCCTCTTCCGCGTCTCTTCCGCCGGTGAATGACAATTGATCCGAAGGTAATCGCCAGTCACGCTGCTTCGATCGCCGAGGGAAGGCAGGAAGCTCGAGTTCCGTTTGTCTTGTCTTCCGTTCACGCGCAACTGCAAGTCACACCGAATATCCGTGGCATGTGGCCCGTGAATTGCGGCGAAACTTGCGCGCCGAGAACTTGCGCTTCGTTGCGCGAGACTAGACTGACTTCTCGGGGCTTCCGTTTCCCCCTCGCGCGGAAGATCGACGTGATCTGGGTTGACGTGTAATTTATCATTTCGGCCCGGTAAAAATCTCGACCGCCGCGAGGTCGGCGGGAGAGTTAAAGCAGGATACGGCGGGCCGCGCTATTACTGACTGCGCCGTTAAATAAAAACGTCCATCAGCATCGAGCTGTCTACATCCGGCTTAATATCGTATAAGTGCCCCGTTATTAAATTCGAGTAGCGCGCGAACGTGGCACACGGACAGAGGCACCTGAAGCGACCTGCGGCGGAAGTCACGAAGAACGAAATCTCGACCCGAAAGGGTAACGAAGCTCAAGAGAAGCGTGCAATGCCGGTTTCATCGAGCTATCGCGACAAGAAGCTAAAAAATGCGTCTCGATATCCGGCGGATTAACATCGCGCAATGCTTTCGCGTTTATGCTGTTGCCGACGTAATGCCGTGAGAAACGACGAATTAATATCGCCCTCGGCATTACCCGGCTCGGCTGCCGCAAATTAGTCCCGCGCGCGCGATCGACGCGAGTAAAAAGCCCGCGCGCAAAGAGCCTCCCTCGCTTCAGCATCGGTCCAATTAGCTGGCGCGAGAGTGCCGAAGAAAGCGCGGCTAGGAGCGCGACTTTTCACGGACCGTTTCGTTCGCCCGGCCGTAACGCGAGGAAGAATAATGCGACGACGGCGCGCACCATTTCCGGCCGAGGAAGTCCATCAAGGGGGCGGCAACGAATGAAAAGCTCCGCGAAGAAGAAGGAGGAGGCGCCGAACGGGCGCCCTCGATGCGCGATTTAGTAATATTCATGTCGGCGAGAACTGAGGAAGCGGGAGGGATACGATAAAAGATTTCATTCGCGAGCGAGTCAGCGATATAATTTATACGCGCGCTCCGGTTAACTCTATAACTTATATCTGCGCGCTGAATTATCCATTAGACACATTTTAAGTCACGTTCTCGCCCTCTCTCTCTCTCTCTCTCTCTCTCTCTCTCTCTCTCTCTCTCTCTCTCTCTCTCTCTCTCTCTCTCTCTCTCTCTCTCTCTCTCTCTCTCTCTCTCTCTCTCTCTCTCTCTCTCTCTCTCTCTCTCTCTCTTTCTCTCTATCCAGGGAAGACGAGTAACTTCCCGACGTAAGCTGTAATCTAACTTGGCGAGCACTGAAAGCAGCATTAGAGACGATTACCCTGAATGCAGTTCCGTCCCGCCCGAGGAATGTGTCGGGAGGGAGGGGGGGGGGGGGAGGRGGRGGRGGAAAGGAAAAAGAAAAGAAGGAAACAAAAGCTGCAAATGCCGAACGGGAAACTTCATGGCCTCGAATGACGGTGCGAGAGACCATTTTCGTCCTCTCCTCTCCTCCCCCTCCCCCTCCCCCTCTAATCACTCCGTCTCTTTTTCCTCTCTTTTCTTCTGCCATTACGAATGATTCTGATTTTTGAGAGAAATCCGAAGTATCGTTAAACCCCAAAGTGTTGACTTTGAAGGGAGAGGGTTCGGAAGAGCGGCGAGCGGCGGCGAATCGGCGGATTTTCGGCCGAGGGCGACATTTCCCGCGTAAACGGAAATCATTCCTGCGGGCATTTCAACAGCGACAGCTCTTATTATTCATGCTCGCGATTATTCACGCGCATCCGAGCTCGACGATCGCCAGAGTCGGCAGATGCGACAAATCCGCGTCCACCACGCGAAATCTCGGCGTCCTTCGACCTTCCCAATGTCGTTTACGCGCCGGCTCGCCGGTTCGAGAGAGCTGAAGAGCCCTCCGTCACACCTCGAGGCAGCTAACGTCCTCCATTAGGCTTATTGGCTGATGCAGGAATTAGAGCGCCTGCTCCGCGGATTGTTCGGGTGTTACGTGGTATCTTGTTGTCGGATGAATGCGAAACGTTTCGGCCGACGTCATCCCGGAAAGGACAGACGCAGAATGTCCATACGGATAACTAGCGCTTCCTGTTTTACTCTCATCCATCCCCGAGCACTAATGACATTTCCCTCACCTCGTCTGCCATCCTGTTCATCCCTTTAGTGGCCAATGCCGCCGACAACGACGAGAACCTCTGCGCGTATCCGTCTCGACTTCATTTCGTCGCTTGCTGAAGAGCACCGAGAGCCGATGGAAAGTTTCTTAATATCGGACGGAAACATCGCGCCGCGCTGCGTTACCGCGCGCGTAAAGTTCGCGGTCGTCGGCGAAGGGCGCGCCGAGAAAGTCGACCTTATTTCCGCTACAGGGTTCTTCTCCACTCTCTCTCTCTCTATCTCTCTCCCTCTCTTTTTCTGCAGGAGCCGCGCGATGATTCACGGCCGGCTGTCTCGAACGGAAACGACGTTACTTGGGTGCTCCCGAAAATGCATCCCCGCTCGAGCGAACGCGCGCGGAGAAAAAGTTCGCTGAAACGATGAAGATAAGCAGTAACGAGTCCATCTTCGCCAATGGGGGTCGATTTTAACGTTGCTTCGATCGATTCGTGATATCCGTTTCCGGAAGCAGTCGCGAAACGAGATCCACGGCCTCCGTCGAGGCCGTCAAGTTATCAGATTACTCGTTCGTTAAATGTGAACCGCGAAAGGTAATTCCGCGCGACGTGGACTCGGCGAAACTCTGATTCGTCTCTAACTGCGTACGTCTTGATGTATCCCGTGATACTTGCAATAGCTCTGACGTGGATTCGCACGATGTCGCTCCGCGAAACGCACTTTTTGCTATCCTTTGCTATCCCGGAGGGACCGCACCGGAAACCCGTTTCCGCGAAGATGGACGCGAGCAGGCGATGGCAAATTGCGGGAAATCATCGGCCCGAACTTCCATTAGCAGACTCTCGAGGAAGAGCGAGAGAGAAAACTTTGTCGTCGCGAGTTCTCGGTCGGTCGGTCGGTCGGTGCGACGCGGGCAAAATATTTGATTCAAGAAGGGCGGTTACGGCGTGGAATGGCGCGATTGAATTTATAACGGCTCGTTGAGCTTTTTTCCTCCGGCAATCGGAAGGTTGCGCAGGGCGCTGCGCGAAAATTGCGGACGAACTTTCAGCGCGCGCGGAGTATAATAACACCACGTTCTCCACGCGCGATAAAAAGGGAACACCCACGACGCGATGATAAGTTAAAAGATAAATATGTGCGGCATCTGCGCGCGGGGAATTATTCGGTAACTTTTAACGGGAGATTGCAGCGCGCGGAGGAAGAGGGAGGAAGAAAGAAAAAAGGATGGGCGAAATGAGTGCTCGCGTCCCCCGGAGAAGGGATTCTTTTTTCCCCTCCCACCCCGCACCCCCATCCCCCTCCCCAGATTCATTACGCAACAGGAATATTCATTACGCCCATAATTCTTAGCTAACGTTGCATTTTAATAATACACGGAAAGACTCTCAGAACTGAAAAATCGCGCCGCTTAATTCCATCGGAATACCCGGCGAGGCCGCAGATGAGTTTCAGCACAACAGCGACTGCAAAAACTTCGTTTTTCGCGGGATGTGTGTGTACGTGTTTCAGATATATACACGGACACATATTTATATATATATATATATATATATATATAGTAGCATATAATTATTTAGTCCGCGCAATGTGTACCGTCCACCTGGCGAAAGATTGCGAATAATTAACCCCGCGCTGTTTACACAAGCCTCCGGGTGTAAGCGATTTTTTATCTCGCTCCGACGGCTATTATGAATAATTTCTCGTTATTTTTCGAAATTGAGTTACTGGCAGTAGCTTCTCCCGAATGGCGGTCCCTACGTCGGAAAAGAAATGAAAAAAAGGCAAAACGCGATATTCGTTCTGCTCTCTCCAAGGTGTACCCATTAAGCATTAATCATTCCTACTCCCTGGCACAATCAAGTGCACGATCTCGCGATGCCCTGCTCGCCCGTTTACTCTCTCAAGCGGACGATAGGGATCTAATTAATTTAACGTGTTACGAGAAACGTTCGACATAATGGAAAACAACGCCTCAGCGCGTGCAGCAACGCGCGTATTTATTATTTCACGGAAATCCCATCGAGGATTGATGCACGTCGACGTCATCCGCAAACGGTCCATCGTGAATCAGCTCGAGTACGTCAAATCCGAAGCTCGTAGGTTTGTATTGTCGCGCGCGAACGAGTTTTGTTCAGCTTGCCGAGCGCGATGCGAGCGCTTCGTAGCATGAAAGTCGTAGCAGTGGAAAAACCTTATCGTTGCCGGCCACGCGCCGGCGATGGTCAAAGTGCACCGGGCCGCTGACCCGGATCATTAGAAGCACGTGGCGACTTTTATCGCGACGAAAGAATCCTCGCGAAACGGAACATCCGCGTTGTTAACGCGCAGCCAGATGAACGCGCTGAACGAACGAGCGAAGGAAACGAAGCTCGCTAATGATTGGACGCATCGGAGAAGCGCTGAAGAGAAGTCGAGTAAACCGGATGGATATTGAAGATCAGACTCGGGCGTAAATCGGGCGTAATGCGATCGAAATGCTGGGAAGGAATTTTACGTGTCTCCCCCATTTCCAGAAGAATCGTCACTTTCGCTATTCATCCCTTCGCGGAAATATTTCATTCCCCCGCGAAACGACTCCTCGGCGGTTTTGGTAGCGCGTTGGGTCATTAGAGCAGTAGTGCGTTTCCGCGTTTGTGTCTCGCGTTTAATTTATCACCGCCGTTGTCGTCCTCGACGTAAAATCGAGCCGCGGAAGCGTCCCGCTAACCTGCCGACGAAATAATTTATGCGGCCGCCGGGCGGCCCGCGCGCGCGATGAAACCGAAGTCTCCGCGCCTTGTGAAATTTCGGCCGACAAGGGCACCGCCGCTCGTTTGCGCGAAACCGCGGAAGCGCGCGTCACGCGGAAACGAGTATCAAGGGTAACGGCTTCGTTTCCTGTCGAAATAACGCGAATTGGAGCATTTCCCGGCGCATGCCGCGTCGAACGCGTGTTTCTCATATTCCCCAACGAGAATTCTCATTATAATACGCTTTCCGCGTAATAAGGGATAGCTATGCATTCGGCAGAATGATGAAGCGCGCGTAACCGATGAGATCGACGAGCCTCTCTCGAACGGGTCTGCTGAATAATTCAAGCAAAGATAAACAAAGCGCAAGCAATGGAAGCCTGAAAGAAGAGGTGCAAACGACCGAAAGGCAGCCATGATGTCTGCTTACCTACGCGATATGATGTGAGGAAACCAGTACATCAGCTGGAGGAGGAGAAGATGAGGCTATGCAGAACTTGTGTGTGAAACTTTGGAACAAGAGCGGAAACTATCATCGCCAAAGGCCTATTAAGAGCAATGAGGACTTTAAAATGCACCACTGGCGACACTCTGCAACTCGACAAAGATATCCACAACGAGATCAAGATGTCGTAAGATAGACCAGAATCAGGACACGAGCATGGAGAGATCATGTAAACAGGATGAATGATAAGCGATTCGCAAGAGTCGCAGGAAATGGAAAACCAAACATCTCCAGGTCACCTGGACGGCCTCCAAAACGTTGCTGCAAAAGTTGAATGTCAACATCAGAGAAATGTCAACAGGCACGCTGGATAAAATACGGAACATGGTCCTAGACCATGACGAGAAAGAAGACGAGAAAGTTAAACAAAGCGCTAGACTACGCAAAAGCGCGGCTCTCAGGTAAAGATTCTACAGAACTGCGCCACTTTCCAATTAATAACCAACAATATATCCAATTATCTTGCGATCAGTGCACCAGGAAGAAAGCAAAGACTCTTGATCCGGGGCTTTAATTCAAGAGCAAACATCCAACGCCTTAATTGGACCGCGGCGGCGTGTAATCGCACAATGTACGATCACGAATGCGATTATGGCCGTGGGAATTCGCGGGGGGCCATAAACGCGATCCATTTGCCGCTGTTTGCCGCCATTAACGAAAGTTGGCGACTGTAATGTTGATTACGATTATGAGTAGCTCGTTAAGCGAAATCGAACTCGTGGCGCGATCGTAAATCCCTCCGAGTCGCTCGACAGAGTTCACGCAACGACGCGCGACAAAGAAAGAATCGCGCAACGAAAAACGGAAAACGAGCGCGCGTTGCTCGCCGGCTTTTTGCTCGTGTGATGTCGCGAAAAGTCGAAAGTGGATTTCGTGTCGTAATTGTGTCAAGCTGTACGTCGCACCGGTATTAAGCCGCCGTTTAATTCTCCGTTGTTGATTGTGCAGCGAAGTAAAAGATTAATGAACACCCGACACGGCATTATCGATGCGCGCTGAGCGCAGTTGCAATTTTCATAAACAACGTTGCGAAGCGCGTTTCGCAAATGTAATGCAAACATCCAAACATAAGCCATTGATCGAGCAAATAGCGGGGCTAATTTAATAAATACGAAATAAATTGCACATGTCGCGACGCGAACAAACACCGAGCGGGAATGATGGGCGCGCCCCGTTTTGTTATCCCGTTTCCGGAAAATGGACGGCGCGGAAGGAGGGAAAAGAAAGAAAGAGAAAAAGCGGGAAAGAGAAGAAAAAGGGAAAAGGGAAGGAGAAAAAAGAAGGAGAAAGAAAACGAGAAAATACCGCGGGAATATCGATGCCGGCGAGCGCGAGGAGATCGCGAAACAAAGTTGCGGCTAGCCAACGACAAATATTATAACGCCTGCCATCCGCTGGCGGCGCATCGCCGCCGAGAAGTCCCGCCGATAGTTTACCGAACTCCTCGGGAAATATTTATACAGCGAGGCTTTCTCGCGCATACGATCGCGTCGAGCGGATCCTCCTCTCCGTGTCGTCGTCGTCGTCGTCGTCGTCGGAAAAATACACCACGCGCCCTTCCGACAACGCTTCCAGTTCTCAAAGTTCATTTCCGGGCGTGCCGGCCGCGAGAATTCCCGCGAAGCGGCTACACGCGAGAAACAGCGCGTCTTCATCCCCCCCGGAAGGCCCTTTTCATGCGTGTCCCTCGAGGGTGATTCGATTCCGCTTAGGAGGAGTCGCCGCGCGAGAACTCGCCGGCCGGATGCAGGTTTTCTTTCTTTCCAGCGAGGGGCGGCAGCGGAGCGAGGGGTGGCGCGTAGGTAGGCCACGAGAAATAATTCAGTGGCGATCGATGCCACCCTGCTGAAAATAGAGCAGCCGCCTCTAGTGCTGCTGCCCTTCTCCTCCCCCGCCTCTCGCGGGATAGACAGATGCGCGCTCGCAATCCCCGCCGCTCTGCGCCCCTGGCGCAGCGCCGATATCTCTCACCTGCGTTCCTCGCGCCCGGCACCCTTGCGAGGTGCAACGGAGGGGTGGTTTCACCTCCCGCTACCTCTATCCAATTATGTTGACATCCGACAGCCGACGACGACTGCATTCTCTCTCGGGCACGTATGATCGCGCGTCCCTTCATCCCCTCGCCACCTTCGCGATTCGCGCACGCGCGCGCGGGATCCCGAACGTGGACGTCAGAAACTTCCGCTCTCCGGGAGCGGCGGATGTTTCGAAAATTGAATTTGCGACGGATCACCGCAGTTTCGCAACGCGCTCCGTATCAAGCGGCAGTTTAATACCGCAGCGCGCGGAGAGAGTTTTCGCGACGCGGTGGAGTTCCCGCGGCACGCGATCGCGCAGAACGCGAAAGGGGATGAACGGAGGAGGAGCGGAAAGAAGGAAAAAAAATATATATACATCCCGCACCGCCTCGCCGGCAATTAATCGCGAGCTCGGGCGGAACTCTCGCGCGGCCGGGCTCGCCGTAATCGAATGAAGCTCGCGCGTCGGCCAACCGGACGTGTTGACGTAATTTATCGGGATTGTTATAGCCGATACATCGCGCTCGTTCGATGCACGTCGCGGCTGTACACGTAAAGCACCGCGCTGACGAATCATTAGTCTGAATTCGCGTGTGCGAATTCGCGCGTGAGCGATCGCGGAATCGTAAATCGCGTCCGTCGATGCCGCGCGCGACGAGGGCGAACGAAGGGAGCTTTCTCGTTGTCGTAACGTATTATAAACATAATAAACAATAACACCGTAGCGGGAATAACACGCCGCGAGCTAGATTGATCACTCAATCACTCGTCATTCGGCGGGACTCGTTAAGAGAACTCTCATCCGAAATCGTACGCGATCGATCGCTGCATCACTCGCCTCGCGCTATTGTTACCCAACAGATCCCCGAACGTTCGAGCGCGGACGTTCCGCAGCGGAACAGGCCATTCCCCGAATTCATGAAATCCCCACGTAATGAGACAACGCGGCGAGAAATACGTTCGCGGAGATGAAGCTCGTTCACTGCCGTGAACAGTGAAAGCTGCGCGAATCGCCCCCAACATCCTCTCGCTGCCTGAAATCTCGGGCGAGAAAAACGGGAAAACGCCGAAAGTGCCCCAGCCGGGAAGGAGAACATTTTTTTCTCGCAGGAGTGCAGCGGCGAGCGCGGATTCGAGTGCGGAATGGCGTTTTCCGGAGATGCTCGACGCGGGAATGCTCTATGCGACTAAATTTTCGCGATAATCCTCGCTCTCGATCATCGAAACTGCGCCCGTAAATAAATACGCATCGGTGAGCGAGCGCGTTCGTATATATGTAAATCCCGTGTGCATGTCTCTCTCTCTCTCTCTCTCCCTCTTTTTTTTTTCTTTTTTTTTTGTTTTTAATATTATCGCAAACTCGCACGGAATTTTTGCCGCGCGTGCAGCAACGTTTCGGGAATCGACGGACGCGGCCAGTTTACCCTGAGTGGATTTAATAAAACTTTTATTCGCGGATAAATTTAATTTAACTCGTTTCGTGCGTTCGTTTAAACTATTCCGGCGCCGGTAATGCGGAAAATTGAAATAGGAATCAACGCGCATTGTCAAAATACCAGACGCGATAGCATCGGGGGATAAAGTTATGACGTGGGTAGCAGGCGGAATTACAATTTACCCTCGTAAACCGCATGCGATCTATCGATTATCGTAGAAGCAAGCCCGTGAGCAATTTCTATCGATTCGCGCGGCGATCCCGCCGCAACGTGCGCTTTGCGCAACGGCGGGACACCGCCAGAAGAGATCGAGCCTCATCTCCACCCCCTCCCCATCCCCCTCCCCTTCTTTTGCCCGGCGCGGTCCCCTAATCATCTGCAATCTGGGACGCGTTATTCCGTATAACGTTACCATTACGCCGACGCCGAAACGTTCCCGCGAAACGAGGACGCCGGCGGAGGACGAGGCGATCATAATTCGGGTCGGCGGGAGGGGGTAGGGGGTAGGGGGAGGATGGGGTGAAATCGCGAAGCGCATCTTGGCCGTCGCTGAATATTCATCGACGGCCGTCGAACTTATTGCGATGAGCCAGCCGCTTCGCTAATAACAAACGTCGTTATTATCGGCGCGACAATACCGGCGACTCGTTGCGGTGACCTCCGGTTCGAACAGGTTCACCGACACGACCCGGGCGTTGCATCCACCGGGGGTGAGTTGTGCGCGATCGGTCCGTTTATCGGCGTCGCTCGTTTCGGGAGATCGCTTCTACGCAAATGTGGACACCGTGTTTGCGCCCACGAGAGAAGGCAATTAACGAGTCCGCGTAAACTCTGACCCGCGACTTCAAATCCCGGCATCTCGATCGGTTCACGCGGGCACTCGTCGTCTGTCGTTGATGAACGTGGAGATTCGTTCTTTGATGTATTACGGAAAGAGTAGTTTGCATAATGCGTAACCAGAGAACCCGCGGGATATCAAGTTAACGCTAATTTGTAATCGCGCCTCCTTCGTTAAGCTTGTTACATGCATCGCGCTGGTAATCATCATCAGGATTATCGTATCGTTACATTATTACGCGTCGCGAGCGACGCAAACGCAAACGACGCGGATCTTAGTCGTCACGCGCGCATGGAAATGTGAACTTTCGCGAACTTTCAGGGTTGAAAGTCGAAAGAAAGAGGGCAAAGGAGAATCGAACTCTGAGCTGTGATCATCTTTAAAGGCCTTAGAGGCTTTTTCCAAAACGCACGTGAAAATGCACGCGCGAATTCCACGCTCTTTTCTGCACCGCGATGATTTATCATTATAGATCTCCCGCGAGGATCAGAAGAGATCGAGAAGCGTTTGATCAGAGACTAAGACTGGACAAATTAAACGAACACTGATGCGTGTAACCAACGAATCAATCGCAACGAAGAATCCAACGATGAACGGAGTTCATCGCGAAACTCGCGAGCGGAGTCGCGCGTCCCGGATTAAAAATTGAAATCTAAGACGCGCGAACGCCTTTCTCTTTCGCAGCAGTGCTGTCGGGATCATCGAGGGAGCCATTGCGGGGCATCTGCTGTCCTCCCTTTTGACGGAAACACACACGGGCTCACTGTCGGTATGCCAAGGGGTGCGTGAGCCGCGGATATTGAAGTAATGACGAATATTAAACTAATCTTCTCGAGCGAGCGCGAGTCGATGGTATCGTCGGCGCGATAATGCAGCTCTGAGAATCCAAGATTTCGCCGGCGGATAAGCTTATCAAGAGAGAGAGAGAGAGAGAGAGAGAGAGAGAGAGAGAGAGAGAGAGGGAGAGAGAGAGAGAGAGAGAGAGAGTTCGATCCGGTTAATTTCTCTGTGCAGAAGCTTGCCTGCGGAGGCAAGCACATCCGGGCGATCCGGCATCCTCATCGAACGAAATTCCGAAACGAGGAAAGCGTTCGCTCGCCGGCGTCGCCGGTTCGGTCGCCAATTGTTCCGTAACAAGTATTACGCAAGTATTCACCGGATACATTACTATCCGTCCCTCCGTTGCCCTTCCTCGCCTCCGCTTCTCGTGGCCGAGGCAATCCGGGCCACGTCTCGATCCGCTCGGCTCTTTGGCCTCGCGAGCGTGCTCCTGCTCGCTTTGCCCACTCGAAACTTGGAAGACGGAAATGCAGATTTAACGGCGAACGTCTAACTTGCCGTGCCAATTGCGGTATATACGCTGTATGTACAGCCGGCGGCTCACAGGAACGCGACCAACCTAATCTCCCGTTAATTAAATGAACCGCGTACAGCTTTCGACCGAGCCTTCCACCCTTTCTCTCTCTCTCTCTCTCTCTCTCTCTCTCTGTCTTTCTCTGTCTCCGTCTGTGTTCGCCATTGCCGAATAGCGAGGAAGTCAATGAAGTAACGAATCAGCCGCGGCCTGAATCCATCTGAAAATATTCTGAGCGCACGTCTGCGCGTTGCGCCCGTCCGACGACGCGGGGGGGAGAAAATCCGACAATACATTCACAGCGGACGATTGCAATTAGGGAGAAACTTGACGATTTATTGGCCATTCGCGCCCCGCGCCTCGCCGGCTAACCGGCTAACTGCGAAAGACACTTTAACGACCCACTAATGCACCCGACTACTATCACGATCACAGCCGCCAGGTTGGTCGCGCAAACTGGTCGGATGAAGACGCGGTTTCACGAGCACGGTGACGAGTAAACTTCCGGCCGTATCATCTTACGATTAGGAGGTCCCGAGGAACGGAATGCACGTTCGGAAATATGAAATTCCAGTGAACTTCCGCGACACACGCGGCCACGTTCAAGTTGAGATCCGCGAGAAGCTAGGAGCGACTTTCAACGGACCTCGTTTCCCCCTCTCTCTCTCTCTTTCTAAAAAGCGAGCGCGCACTTGTGCACACACGAATCTTTGATATCGATTCTTGATGAGTTTCGCTGACCCCGATCGAATTTATCCCCAGCAAGAATTTATCGTCCGAACGTCACCTTCTCAAGGTTGATGCTTCGTTCCGAGTCCTCGTAACATCAACAATTTCGATCAAGATATCATCGACAGATCCAAGCTCCGATTTCTCGTCATTTATAGTATTTAAGTACTATTTCGGGATAAAGCGTACGCGAGAGTGTTACCATCTCGTTCGTATTTATTTGGTTTGACGAATTCGTCGCGCGCGCATGCGCGATATTTACGGAAATATAATGGAGAGAGATATCGCGCGTGGAACTGTCTGAAAGTTCTTGCTCAAGGGAACGCAACAACGGCGTTTTACTGCGTAAAACTCTGGCGAGGATCCAGACGCATATTACCCATTGAAGATTTATTTTGCAACTATTATTTCTCTCAAAGTGCATTGGCGCTACGAGATATAAACACTCTCTTCAAATAGCTTTTCCTCCCTCCTTCGCTCATAACGATCATCAATAATGCGCCATTAACGTCGAGATATCTCGGCTAGCGGCGATACATTACATTTTAAAGTATTCAAAGCTATCGATTCTGGAGAAATGGAACAGCACAGCGCGCCATCGTGATGATGAGACTACGCCAATGATCTTCTCAGTTTAAACCAAGAGAAGAAACTTGAAGAACTGAGAACGTATCGCGGTCTTGGAAAACTTATCGCCAAGAAAAGACACGAGAAGGGCAGGAATTTTGTTAGACTCTTCGCCCGAGATGAAACACCATTTTAGAACTCTAAAAAGCTTTCCTCCCCGATACATTTTCGTGCGATCGTATCTGCAAAGGATACGCGTGACACAATTATTTGCGAATCTCCAAATGAAAGTCCAAAAGGAGTAATTCACCCCCGTGAGAACCGTTTCTTTTAATCCCGCGCGCAGGCTTACGGTCTGATGAGATCAAATTAATTAAAATACGCCCCTGCACGCATGCTTGTCGCTAATTATGCCCGGGATAATTCCAAACGCACAAAATTCAATTTACCACGCCAATTTGAAGGAATTCCATTCGTCCCGCAGCAGAGCGTGACGCGGACCAGAAACCGCGGACTTCCCCGGATGCTGCCTTTCCCCCGCTTCCCCATGTAACTCTTCTTATCACCAGGCAGGTGATGTATTTCTTTTTTCTCAATTAACGTCGCAGCGGCGCAATTTGTTCAGCGAAAAAAACGAAAGGAAGCTGAGATCGCTCTTCTTTGTGCGCGCATGGAGTATTTGGATAATTACACCGGAGATTCGCGCCAATGCACGCTGCTGCTGCTGCTGCTACTCTTACGAATACGCGCTAATAAGTGTACAATATTCATCGCGACCTCGCAATCAGGAATAATGCGAGCTCTGAATAATGGACAAGCTCTGCAGAACAATTCGAGATACTGGGAGACCACCGCGCTACGATTCTCGTTAATAAAACACGCGGGCGATATCGGATCTCGTCGGATTTTCGCATGACAGCGGCGAGCAAGATATCAAACGCGACTCGAGACCCGTCTGTCGGTTGCGAATCGGGATCGAAGAAGGTGTCGCGCAAGAATCGCGCGATTCATCGATGCGAGACAGATGAAAGGTGAATGGCGACTTCACTGTTCCACTTCCATCTGGTTTACTTCATACGATACGGATTTATACGCGCGGAAAGTATTATTCCCATTCCCTCCACCTCCCCGTGCGGTTAGGGATCGTTGTCCCGTGATTTATAATTGCGGTTCTACGGCCATTGTAAATAAACGTTCCGGTGATTTTATCGAGCACATGCGCGCCATTATCGCGATACTGATTCAATACGCGGCCGCCATAAGCGATCCGTTCATCGCTGGTTTGTCGAGTACAATGTACGGGAGTCCGTAGCAATAATCAAGATCGTGATTATGGAGATTCCGTGCCATCGTGACGGGCCCGTTATTATAGCGGGCGAGTGCAACGTAATGACGTATTGTTGCGGCACGCTGATCGCAAACAATGACTAAAGTTGTCGGAGCCGCGGCAGTTTGCAGAGAATTCCGTCCTCCTCCCGACACGAATCTCGGAGAACTCTCGACGGGCATGCCGAGTAACTCGAGTTGCCACGTGCACTCGAGGCAGGAACTCTGGATTATTTTTAACGGCGATCAAACGCAGCCGCAGCGAGTTACCAGAACGCGGCTATCAGAGAAAAAGAGAGACAGAGAGAGAGAGAGAGAGAGAGAGAGAGAGAGAGAGAGAGAGAGAGATTTGTGGCGGCCGTAGGCAGATACGCAGAAGGACCGCAGACTTTTCCAGCGCTTTCCCTTCAGAGAGAATCGTCCGCCGCGATCTCGGCTGGCGAGATACATTCCTGTCCGTGGAATGGAGGTGAGAAGAGGAAGTTAACTCGCGGGGATTAATCCGCGCCGCATAATTTCTGGGCCTCGAAAGTCCCTATCGACGTCTGTCCTTCGCCCTTCGAGGCAGCAAGTTCGAGGCAGCGAGATCCACCGCTGGATCGGCGCTTCTAAAGTTCCGAGCCCCTTTGGGAATCGCAAAGGAATCTCGTCGCGGGGGTGAGAGCCCCCCGTTAAGCCCCGGCGATATTTGTAACATTCGCGAGCGTGATTTATGGCAAAGTCTCGCGATTACCGTAACAAAGCCGTGATTTTTCGTTCGTGATTCGTGACGCTGACTCGTCCAAGTCATGGAACACACACACGTATCTTCGAGTCTTCTTCTCGGCTCAGCCGATGAACAGAAATGAATGAAAGATCAGATCGAAAACTGAAAACACTCCAAGACCTGCAGGAAAGCACTCGCGCGAGATGGAAGGGCTAAAGGGCAATCGAGAGAGTGGAATCTGGATAAAGAGCGATAAGTGAAAACCGAGGCATTAGCAAACATCGTTATTATCACGAGGATACTGCCGTGCTTGCGGCTTTTCAATGTAGAACCGCGCTTCGCGAGTTTAATGCAAATAAATTCTCCTCCGAATGCTGGCGGCAGACGCGAACAAAGGGCTTGCATGGAAAAATGCGGAAACTTTTCTCGCCCGTGAATCGCCGGCGTGACTCTCGCGGATGAGTGTCGCGCTAATAATCGCACGGCGGTGATAAAACGTGGCTGCGCGTCCGTAAAACAAATAATTAGAATTCACGCCGGCCTTGAAAGCGCGAACTCCGCGTAAACGCGCGCACGCGCTTCTCGCAACTTGTTAAGAATTTCGAGCGGAGGACGAGGAGAGATCCGGATAATGGCTCCGAGATTTGCCGCTTTAAAAACAACACGCAATTTTATTCCAGCCGCCGGACGTGCTCGAGAATCTCTTCAAACAGCAGGCGCTTTGTGGGATCGAACATATCATTACGATTGACGGGGCAAGGCAGCAATTAGTCTGAACATTAAACAAGAGACGAGCTCAATCCCGAGTCCCTGAACTCAATTGTGGACTTAACTGACCGCCTTCGCAGTCGGCTGATTCGACGTTTCGCGGAACGCGCGTTATTAAGAATACCGTATCGAATCGGATCGCGCCATGCTTGATACGATGCGTCCCTCATTGGCAGCTTTATGCAATCAGCGTAATCGTGGATAACGAGGCGGGGCACAATTATCCCCGATATCGGCGGTGGATCTGACATATCGCGCGGCAAGCTGCAACAGTCTGCACACACACACACACACACACACACAGCCACACACACAAAAGTACACAGCGATCACACCGGAATACACCGAATTAAGTAATCCATGTTCGCGACGCGGTTGACGCGACACGCATTCCCGCATCCAATGCGCGGCTAATAAGATCAGCGCAAGTAATCGTGAATAACGAGCGGAGCAATCTCCAAATAAGAGGCGGACGTAAACTTACGGAAAGCTCGTGATGGCTTGCGCTCGGAGGCTGCGGAACTTCACGCGTCCTGACACGCTCGAGAAGTTGGCAAGCTTCGGGGGAATTTCGTGGGAATCTCGGTGCAAGACCGAGAACTCGTTACGGACGAGTAATATTTGTAATGCTTACGACGAGAGAAAGAGCGAGAGAACCAGCCGCGAAGCGCGGTCCATGCGAGATCACTCGTCAACTCGTATCGTTTAAGCGATACTTAATCTAATTAAACGCCCCGTTCTCCCTTTCCCCCCGCGCGCGTGGTTCAACCTGTTAATTTATTTTAGAAGTCTGTCGTTTCGTGCGCACACCGGCGTTTTCTCTTCCGACCCGCGCACGGAGGAAACGTTTCCTTCTCGCGACTTCCATCCTATCGCGTGTTCCACCACCGTGCGGTGGATGTAAATTTAATCCCTGCTAACAAGGAGAAAAATGGAGAAGCCGGCAGAGAGAGAGAGAGAGAGAGAGAGAGAGAGAGAGAGCGCGTGTCAGCAGGTACAGAGAAGGGAAGGCAAAACTTGGGCAGCAAGTAGCTGAAAACTGGCTGAAAGGGCGAGAGTTTCCCTCAAACTCACCACCGCCGACAATATTGAGGATGCAAGCAGCTTAGCTCGGTCTGCAGCTGCGATCAGCGTGGAGAAGCGGGATGAACGCCGCGTGACTGTCCGATCTCACGATTAACGCGATAACGTCGCATTGATAACAGGCGAAACGATAAACGGCAGTCCGTTGCTCCGCGCAACGCAGCACACATCGGGGCGACATTCGAAATAACGCCGCTAACGGAAGGCTACGTAATGCATCGCGATTGCTAAATCGCGCGGCGTTACGATCAAAAGTTCGCAAACGACAATCGCGAGCCGCCGAGCGGTTAAACTTCAAAGGCTCCCAGATGAGCCGCGCATAAACGCGCTCGCGGATGATCGAATTGTAATCCTCGCGCGATCGCGATCATCCACCTCCTCGCGCAGAACCAATTAATGACCCGAATTAAAAGCGGAGCGACGGAGGGAGGGGGGAGGGGCGGATTGAAGCCGGAAATCCGCGGTGTATTTTCAGCATCGGCACGTGCGCGCATGACGAGACGGACGCCTCGTTTTATCTCCGCGCTTGAGAAACCGCCTGCAACCCGAGTACCGTTATCTCTCTCCCTCTTCCTCTGTCTCTCTCCATCGCAGGCCCCTCTCCACCCCACCCCACCCCCGAGGAATTCTGATTACTGATTTACGAGGTTCCGGTCCTGCGACGAGGAACCGATCCTCCTCGAGGAGGCAGACCGATCAGAGCCGTGGTAGAATGCGCGCTTCACGAGGCAAAGAGAAAGAGAGAGAGAGGGAGATAGAGAGAGAGGCGATGTAAATCCTATCAGAAGTACTTAGAGTTCGGCATTGCCACTCTCCCTTACGCCCCGCGTCTCTCTTGCGCCGGTTCTATCCTACTTAGTTACTCCTACGGCTCCATCCATTTACCATTCTCTGCTCGTCTATTAGGTCCGATTGGAGTATATTTGAAAGTTCGGCGTGCGTCATGGCGCGTTTGTCACGGCGTTTGTCGTGATCGAGACGCGATGGGAGATCATGGCTCGTCGACTTTGGCTGAGACTCAATGCTTGATGGAGATATCGGTAAAGGAACGAAGGATTCGATTCCGCGATCTCGTCGTCGAAGAGACGCAACTTGCGCAGCGGCGCGCATCCATGCTGCGTAAGCGTGTAAGATGCGTTCACTTGGGCGATTTGTCTCCCTCCTCGCCTTCCATTGCGGGGAATACGCAATGAAGTAAACAACGCGCGCGCGCACGCGTACACGTAAAATGACATTTCCGCGGCGATTAAATATTTGCAGTTAAAATAACGAATCAGCCGTGATATTTCCGATTGCGTCGATCGATAAACGCGTCCATCGACTGCAACTCGATGAAAGCGCTAATTTAAACATCGTCCTGAATTATTTCGCTAATCCCGAGATGCTTGCTTCATTCCCTTTTTCCGCCGCCGATGAGCTACACGCGGAATCGCCACAGAAACCGCAGAGGCACCGGCGTCACGGAAACTACGCCAATTGCGGGTCCACTCCTCGTCCCTTTCCCGAAACAGGAAAAACAGCGGATGGTTAGTTAGCAACCGAAAAAAGAAAACTGACACCGTGCATCTCCTGTGACTACCTTATCCTTAATGCATGCGTTTCCGCGCGGCGAGCGCAGGCCAGAGCGGAGGAATACCCTGAGGCATCGCGTTACTTGATTCTTAACGGATATTAACACAATCCACACTGCTAGCATCGGAAACTTTGTTCGTGACCGTTAACATTTTTACCGAGTTCGAGCGAGGTGGAGCGCGTGCACGCACGCTTCGTCTCGACTCAGCAGCGCTTCAAATATCAAATCCCTTGATATCAGATCCTCTCTCTCTCTCTCTCTCTCTCTCTCTCTCTCTCTCTCTCTCTCTCTCTCTCTCTCGGCGTTTCGTAATCGTATTAATATCATGTACATACACGTAGAAAAATGTTCGTTCGTCGCGCGGGCGCCGTAAATCCGCGAGATTCCGGATTAATATCCGTGAAACATCCAGCGAGCGAGTCAAGTTGCCGAATTGTGAGCACGTGTCCATCCAGACGCGGTAACACACGTTCGGTATACGTTATTCGCGAGAAGCGCGATCGGTGCATCAAGTATGCGTCTTTCGATAGCGGTGCACGATAAAGTCGCGATAGGAGCGCGCCAGCTGGTCGTGACACACGCGGGAAACGAGATTTTTCTCGTACGTGCCGGCGAGACGTCCGCGATATCCAAATTGGCGTGACGCGTTTCGGTAGTAGGTCTTCGTATCGGACGACGTTGGCGTCGCGATGGCTGTCGGACCGCAGGAATCATTAAACGGTGTGTAAACGCGTGCGTTCCTTTTTCCTCTTTTCTCTTTTTTCCACAAATCGCTGCCGTTTCCCTCGCCGGAAGAAGGATATGAATTCCGCGCGGATTTGAATTTACGCGACATTATTGTTCCATCTCGCGAGCTGAAGCTGAAGTAGCGCGCTGATGGAGCGAAGAACGCGGCGGTATCTGGATCGATCATCATTTTACGTAGGGACATCTGAAATCAGACGGCGATGTTCCGGATGAATTGCGGACGGACTTCCCGCGCGCGTCTAAGTGAAAAAATATTGTTTATTAGCGGCCATGTCCGTTGGCGTGCTTTTTGCACGGGACACACGGCGTTCGCCGATGTTGTTCGAAACATCGGGCAGTCTCGGTAGTGCAATTGGCTCTAATTTCCCGCGGGCGCCATTCATCAGCTGATTTTGCAATTGTATCCCAAAGTCCGAATTACTTGCGAAAGAGAAACGCACAATTTAGTCTTAATCGATGGCCGTCACGTCGCGTGGAATTAATATCCACGCTGAAATTATTTCATTAAATTGATTGCATTCCTCCCGGGAAATCTCGCGTCGGAATCACTCGATCAAGCTATTACGCGAAGTTAATAAATTTCGGGAACGGGGAGATATAAATCTATAATTCCCGCTCGCGGCAAATAGAGATAAATAGCTTTATCTCAACTGTTTTGAAGCAAACTCCCCGGGAAACTCCGCGAAAAAATTCTCGTCGCGTAACAATAATCAGGAAACATCGACTGCGATAAGGTAACGTTCAATCCGTCCCTCCGCTCAATTAACTCGCTCATTCAGTATTCAGTATTCAGTATTTTCATTTCCGTTTAATAATCAAGATCCGATAAACCTAAACAAGCTATTCTGTTTTCCGATGCCGATTCCGTACATCGTAAAATAACCAATTAGCATCAATCGTCCGTGATAGCATCAAACCTGTTATTTCATCCTTATCGTCGCGTTAAGAAATCGTAAGACGTCGAATAGCAGATCAAATACCGGCGAATCACGTTTTCTCCATCGATGCGTTAAAGTACACACGAATAACGATCCTTCGTAAAAGGATGCTGTTCCCGCGTCCGAGCGCAATTCTCGGAAAAAACATCGAGTAATTCCAGTAAGAAACGTTTAATCGAACGATCCAGCAATTGGAAACGCGCATCTGTGGCTTCGATGGACCGGACTTTACGTAGCTCGCATAAATGCGGTGCGGACCAATTAGTGCCTCGTTTCCAGCGCAATTAACTGAAAACGAGGGCCACGCGTCTCTTTCGCTCTAACGAGCGCACGTTTCCTCTCGCGCTCGCGGCGCGAATTCCGATCAACGATGAATGATCCTCTCGTACGACTCGTTCGGTTTCAACATCCAACACGCAATCGCGAATTTGCGCTCTCTGGGCGCCCGAAAGGCGGAATGTCTTCCGCACAGAGCGCGCTTGCGCTCGCGAGATCCCGGAAGGAAGCGGATTTTTAATTCGCGCGTAATTAGCCGTTGCTTAAACTCCGCCGGGGATGCGGCGGTCCCGGGACGGCTCTGCAAGAACCGGCCGTATCGATTCCTCCGGATAAAATACGCGCTGCTTTATGCACCAGCCCATAACTTCCCACCTACACATCGGCCGCCTCTATTCCCGATGTATCGATAATATTGCGCGGACTGCTGGACCAGCGCACGCCGGCCTATTATCGGAATATACCGGAAAAACGATAGCGCCATGCCATTAATCCCGCTGATAACCGTTATTTAAGGCAGCCGCCAGCCATTTCGCCTGTTACTCTGTAACGAGTGAGACTCTACAACGAACAAGAACCTGCTTGAATTTGGAGATGTCGAGAGAGGCGCGAGTGATAAGGATGCAATTGCGGGACGCGTATCCTCGGATGAACGATAATCATAGAATTTTTATGATTAATTCCGGCGAATCTTTCGAGAATGAAGGAAGCCTCGATCCTCGTCTTGCAATGGACTCAAACCTGCGTAAACCGCCCGCGTGACGGAACAGCGTTTATTACGTCAGGTGTACGTGTACGTGCTCCCTATATTACTTCTGTTTTAGCTTTCCACGAGAATTAAACGTGTCACAATCGCGAGGGACGCGTCGTCCAGCGTGATTGTAAACACCGATCATCCCGTTGCTAAACTATCATTCAGCAGCGAGAGGCAGGTCAACAGCTATGCACCAACAACGTATGCACGCTCGAGATTGCAAAAAAAGAGAAGAGAGAGAGAGAGAGAGAGAGAGAGAGAGAGAGAGAGAGAGAGGGGGGGGGATCTCATGGAGACTGTTGCGTCACGAAAATGATTTCCGCGTTTATACGTGAGGGCGAACACGCGGCGATCGATAAGCGCGATTCGATGCGACCGATCGAGCTATCGATCCATGTCCAGCGAGGCTGCCGCTTTCGATCCCGCGCGGTCGATTTTCGAGACGCACGCTCGCGAGCCTCAAGGCAAATCCAATTGTGGCGGCGCGTCGCGACGCGGCGCAGAGGTGCCCTGAAATTAATCACCCTGATAAATAATAATAACAACGCGCGCGCGCCCGCACACCCCGGCGAGCGCCTAGTTAGTTCGTTATTAATACGCAATTCATATTAAACGCGGGCCCTTCGTGCCCGCGTAACGACACGCGCGCGTCTCGTTCCCTTCCGGTTCTCCGACAGGCACGTGCGGCCGTAAACCCTGTTACTTTACGCGCGCTATCGGACGCGCCTCATAATTAACGTGCCATAATTAATCGGCGCCGGCCGGCCTCGGTGTGGACATTAGCATTAGCGGGACGTGTAGCCGGCACGTCCGTCGAGGCCGGACAAATCCATCGCGATGCTGAAACTTTGCCTTTGAATCTGGACAAGCTCGTTTCGTTTCGACCGCGCCGACCGTTTGCGAGTGAAAGGGGACAATCGAGCACCCCGCGTTCTTAGCGGCTGGATATTCTTGCATCATCAACGGGGAGCTGTCGTGTAATGATTAATAATTATGAATCGCACGGCTCGTTTCATCCGGCAGGATAATGGCTCCAAGGTTGCCCCAGGAAGCTCCAAAAGCTCTCTCCATGCTCGCGGATAATCGCACGATAATTCCTCCCGGTTCGTGGGAGCTGGAGCCGAAGCGAACGCGAGATCGCATTAATCGCAGTCCATCAAGGATTTAACGTCGATGATTGAGGAATTAAAGCAGGTGCGCGATGTGAGACCAATCGGGGCCAATCGGGGAAAGAGATCGCGCTTGGTGCTCGCGGGAGTCGCTTCGAAATTGCTGAAACTTCATTAATGGGGCGAGGCGTCGAGGAGACATCCGAGAGAGACAACGCGCGGCTGTCGAGAGAGATCGGCTCTCTCTCGACGACGGTGAGACAACGAAGAAGCTGCGCGGCGGAGGGAGGAGGGGCAGGAGGTCCACCGAACGAAGAAAGGACCTGACGTGCGAACAATGGCGCGGAATCAAGGTTCAAACAATTGCCATCTGCAACGTCGCCGCCAGCGCGTACACGGCCTCGTTCGTTGTTGATAATAATTTCGGCGGTATACAATATGGTTATGTACGATAGGGGCGCGGCAGGGCGCGGCGGAGGGCGCTAGATAAGCTTTTAATTCTCGCCCAGGAGTCCCGGGAGCCGACAATGGAGCCGCCAAATTCGAGCCAGCGTCGCTCGACGAATTTCTTGCCGCGCCGTCACCGCGTCGAGAAAACAGGAAAGATCGCGGATCTCGAAACGCGGCCGATCAGCGAAAGCGACGCCTAACGATCCACGGAACGCTGTTCATCAGGATACTCAGCCTCCCGCGGGAATCCTCCCGCGAGGATGAAGAGGAGGGACGAGGGACGGGGGGAGGGAGGGGGGGGAAGAAGAGTGCGAAGTTCCGCAGCGCGCGCGCGTCGGGATCGCCGCGGCGCAGCTGCGCGCGGCGCGGAGACAGCTGCGGCCGTAACGCCGAGCAAGTTTCAAACTGTTGCGGGTTTAATGGCATTAATTACATTAATCCGCGGCAAAATCCGCGGAATATCCGCGGACGGACGTGAGGCGATTATTTGCGCCGGTAACGCAGGAACGTGGCAACTCGCGGCGACGCGAGTGATAATCCAATATCGCGCCGCGATGATACGCGAGATGGAAAAGGATTCGCGGCTGTATAGATCGCCATCCGCGCGAATCGACTCTCTCCGCGAGTGAGCTGGAATGCTTCATCGGCGGAAATTTGCGCTCGGGAAAATTGCGCGAGGAAACGCGAGCGCGTCGCGCGTCGCCCACTTTCTCTCTCGGAGCAAGCACGCATCGCTTGTGCATATTAAATCAGTCGGCGGAGAAAAGGGAGGAGATACACAACGGATTAACAAAGACACAGGGATCGGGGAGGCTTTTATCTTTCGCTCGACTCCCGGCGACAATGGACGGGAATTAAAGCGTGGCTCCCGCGTAATTGTTTTACGAGCGGATAAAATTCATGAAGGCCGCCGTTAATACGGATACTTCCTCTCGAGATGTCAGTTTACGTGGGACTCGCCGCGCCGTCTTTGTCGCTCCGCGGCGTGAATGTCTATCGCCAGCAATGGCCGCCCATGCTCCAAGTGGCCGGGCCAAAAAAAGAGAGGAGCTAGGGAAGAGTGTACGACGTCGAGACGTTAAGCGACGTCGATAATCAAGCTAGCTCAGAAATAGACATCGATTCGTACCCTGCCGACCTACATCTCGAGGTCGCGCTGATCAGCGAACCACGTCGCTTCGCGATTGTTAATGCCAAGGAAGCGTGACCGATGACTCTCCAGTTCGCGTCGCTGAGACAACATCCGGCATGGCAGCTCGCTGGCGAACATGCTACACATGCTACGTGCAATCCACGCGACTGTCCTCGAAAGAAGGCTCTACTATCGACTCGTCGTCAATATTCGCCACCTGCGGTAGCCTTCCACAACAATCCGACCAAGCGTCAGCGATAAATGCCCCGGAACGGATCCAGGACCCTCCAGATCCCTCTGTTCATGAAAAACACGAAGACCAGAAGGCAAGGCGGACGAAGGGCCAAACGGCGACCGGAAAATCTGGATGACGGATTTATCGCGAAGGTCCTCTCCTTTCGCCGGCCGAAGTGAGGTTCCGCTGGCAGTAACATCGTAATGATATAGTGTCGCGCGCCACTGCAAGTTTACGCTAATGGGATGGGCCCGGGACGGGGTAAAATGTGCCCGAAGTTTGGACGTCAGGCTTTAAGAAGTTGTCTCGGTCGACGCTCCTACAGGATGGAATCTATTGTGCCAGCCAGGCGACGACGGCAGCTTCCCCCTGACCTCTGCGAGGGTTGTAGGGCTTGCTCGAAGCGATGGATGCGCGCAGGGCTCGTCGTGGAAATATAGGCTTCTCTCGGAACTCGCCTCCTTCCGTTCGAGTTCGAGTTCATATTGGCTTAGTTTACGAATCACGTGTCCGCGTACGCGAGCAAAATATGCAGCAACGTGCTTTCCCCTTTTCTCTGCCCCCCTCCGCTCCTCTCCGGCGCGCACGGTATTCGCTATCCACGGTTTCCATTACCGGAGAATTCGCGGTGTACAGCTCGCGAGCCAGCCGGACCACCTTCTTCTGGGATTGAAAAGCTGCGACATTCACGCCGTTTCCTTGGCGAGTGACTGATGATTCGTTTGATCGGAAAGATATCAAATCGCGATGAGGCCAAGCAGAAAAATAAGAAAGGAGAATCGATCTTTAACGATTACGTTAAATTCAAAGGGAGATATCGTCAGAAAGACACTTTAGCGATCGAGTCTCTGTAAAATCAAGCGTGAAAGGTCAATCGAGTCATTCATCTGGCGAAATCAATATATACGTATATACAAGCTCGGAAATGTTCCTCTCCTGCTGCGAATTGTTTTATCGTGCTAAAGTTGATTTGCGTTCGATGGAAATAATGAGACTTGCAATTTTAATCATAATGGACGATTTGATACGAGGGTCCTTTAGCAAAGGCAAAAGAAAGAATGAGCGTTAAAACGAAACAAGTTGGATTTAAAAAAGTTATAAGCATGACACGATGTAACACGAAATCGGCGAGATGCTATAAATGAAAATTTTCGTCGTTAAAGAAAAGTCGCTTACAGATTAGCCGGAGAAAAACTATTCAGGGAATCGCTGTACACTTCCGCTGTATCTAGATGTGCCTGAATGAAAAAAAGGCGCCTCATCAATTAGTCGTGACTGCTAATTTCCGCTTAGGTTCGTTAAGAACGTTCCTTCTTAACGCCAATCGCGATTTGCAGGCGAATCAAATTCCGCGATAATCTAATTTTCGAATCTTTAAAATTCTTGAGAAATGCGTACATGCGTTCGCTTGAGAAATCGAATTATATGAATTGGAATAAAGCAATGTCGTGTAGAATCTTTCTTTCGGTGATATAGAAAAATATAGAAGAAATAGTTTATGTATATAAAGATTAACGAAGAGAACTGGAAAGAAAAGAAGGAAAAGATCGAAACAGAAAAGTCATTCTCCCTTTCCTCACTTTCGTATAATCCGTTACGATTTATACGCTCGACGATAAAGAAAGCCAAGTGACGAATCATGGAAATGCGTGAGATTCGTAAAAGTGTCGCGGTGGAAACATTTTTAATTCAAAAGGGCTCCTTCTCTTGGAAGTTACGAACGTCCGCTCCGAGCGTGTCCATAAACTTTTTCGCCATTTCGTTAGCTGCCCCGTTAATCCGACTACGGTCGAGATATACATATTTAGATACAGAAATGCATAACAACGAGAATATCTCAAGGCGTCCTCAATTTTTAGCGGTACTTTTGCGAGTTAAACTTAAATTGCTCCGCGATAGCGTGAATTCTCTCGCGGTCCAATCGCGTTCCATTCGAGATAATAAGTTGGCGAAGTGAGGCGATATCAGCGCGGAGTACGTTCATTTCTCGCCGCAATGATACGATCTGCAAGAAGCAAACGAGCGTACAGATTAAACAGGCAGATTAAACGCGCATCGTAACGCAATTCTCATTTAGCTTCTTAATGCAACATCGCGTCGTTCAGGGATCTCTCCGAGCGCAATGCCAACGTGGACGTGTCGTCCGAGATGACCTCTGTTGCTTCAGGAAGACCGCGATTGAATTTCATTGAGAAAGACTCGAAGGCCCGGTAATATAAAGCGGTAGCGTGACAGTTCAGAGAAGCTGTCGGGCATCATGGCGAGGGCGATATCATGCTTTTTGACTGGCGTGAGGGAGGCTGCGGCGGGTGTAGAGAAACTTTCCCGGAATTTTCCATTATCCGGCGTGATTCGGCGGTGTCCGGCAAAGTATCGCCGATACCGTATCGAAATTCTCTCATGTCGATTAAGGTCAATTAGGGAAATCGAGACGGCTGGAACGCGCCAAACAAGCGTGCGCGAGTATTAACATCGAGATTCAGGTTCACGTTGCGAGAACTCGCGAGGAAATCCTCGCGGATCTCCGCGAGACGCCAACTTACCTCATCTCTCCCCCGACGAGGGAACACTGTTTGCCAAACAGTGAAATGAAGGAAGGAACGCGAGACGTTGGCGGAGAAAGGCGCGCGCACGGCGCGCGAGCGGCGCCGGTCGTTGCGGTTGCAGCGAGAGGCTGAAGTTCATGGCCTGTCACCGCAACGTCATCGTTCATTCATCGCTCGCGACGTTAAGCGACCAAAAACCCGCTGAGAGTGCTCGCCGGGAGAATCCCATTTACATTCATCGGCTGGGAACGCCGCTCGCGACCTATACATGCGCGACGCGCCGCAATCACGGTGTGTTTTTGCACGACAAGCGCCGACAAGTTCATCCGCCCGCGCGCGCTTTGAGACCGCGATATTAAGACTCCAATTAAGCAGCCCTAGTCGACTCTCGGAAACTAATATGCCATTGGATAATCCCTGAATCTTGGATTCAGACGGCCGCGCGTGTGTCTCGGACGTCTATGTGAGGAGACAGGAAACTACCGGCAGCTCGGTCTTCCGCTCGCCTTCGCCGTGTCCTCTCTCAACCACCGTCAACATGGAATCAAGAGGGGAAGAGAGTGGGGCGGGGGGAAGAGGGAGATGCAGACTCGAGAGGGTGGCTGTAGCTGTACGTATAATGACGCGGCGTATGTTCTTTGAAGCGACTTGCAAACAGCGATGCAAGCACTCGGAAGGAACAGGGGTGGAAATGGGCGGCTGAATGAGAGGAATCTCTTGGAATTACCGGGGGGTCGTAGTTTAATCTTAGCGCTGCCATCAATTCCCGCGGAATTTAATCCCTTGCCGCGCGTGGCCGTTATTTACCCCGAAGAATGACGGCGGCCCGACGACGTCAAACGCGCCGCGGAGCACGCGAATTAAGATCGTAGAGCTCGCGAGAGCACTGATTCTCCGCGCGTTTCAGGCCGCAACGCGAGCAACGCAGTGCGTTGCTCTCGCGGAATTCCGTGAGCGGGCCCGAAAAAGTTATGCCAGTTGATGAGAGATGATGACAAGATGGCAAGACTGCGGAGTCGGAGATTATACCGGCAAAGTAAGGCAAGAGTCGATCGCCTCTCTTGAGGAGAAAGGAACGCTCGCCGATAGAAGTTGGTCCCCCATTGGTGCGCGCCAGTATTTGGATTTTGCGGGGGATCTACCCTCCGCAACAACGACAACGTCGATTCCAAATCTATATGTAAAGAAGCCACTTTAACCGAGCTAACAATTAAACGCGGCTTAAGAAACGGTGAGCAAAAGGGGACGCGCCAAATGAAAAGCGCATACTCCGGAGAACGTCGCGAAAGCATTTCAAGAATTAACCGGGACAATTCTTCAGATGCCTTCCGTGGCGATCTACCGTAAAATGATTCACGCGGCAATTTCACGCGCCTTGAAAATAACGTCGCATAACCGGCGGACGCCAAACGAATCTGGAGTTTGCAGAAATCCTCGCCTTGATTGACGTAACTGTCACTCTTGCCAGATTTTTATTTCCGTCTCGCGACATGGCCGATCATCGCGCTCGCAATTAAAGCTGAAGAGATCGCGGCAGAACTTGGTGAAAGACGGACAGGAGAGGCTCAATCCGCGCGAGAGCTACATTCGCCTCGCCGACTTGAGGAATGCCTCGCGCGTTAAAAGATTTGTACTGGTCATTTCGCGAGTAACGCGCCCATTTCCAGCGCGAATGGAGTTTTCGCGTTAACGTCGCCATCTCCCATGCATTATGCAGGATGCGCGCGCCTGTACACATTCGTCGCGCCGGAAGTGGCGGTAAATCGGATCCGAAAGTCCCGATATATCGCCCGAACGGCGCACCCTTCCGCCCCTTTACGCGTTTGCATATAAATAATATCGCAAGATGGCGGCGCCGAATCATAAAGTTGCTACGGAACGTGAAGTTGCGGTCTTGCTACGCCGTCCTGTCTGCCTGCTCGCTCGCCTATGTACAATGTTTTCGATCGATCGACGATGGAAGTGAAAAGCGCGAGGGCGTCTCGCGTCGCATATATTTTTCAGATCCCAAATTTATGTATGACCTTCCAACCGGAGATCCTAAGATAGAATCCTTCCTCATCGTCGAGCGGCGCGCATTATCGATTTAAACCGCAAACTGACTTAGCCGCCAAATCGGTTCCGAATTCAATAAACCACTGAGTAGGTGGATGGCTTACACCGGGAATATCAGCCCGTCGTTCAATTTACTGTTCTAGCTCGTCAAAGGCTGGTGGAACAATGTCTATGTCCTGGCGCTTCGACTCTTCATGCATGCATCTCGTTGGGAATTATCGCGTTACTCGCGCCGCAAGGATGGCGGGGGATTGAAAAATTAAGTATCCATGCCTCCTCTTCTCTTGCGGAAAAGAGAAATCGAACAATACAGAAGTACGGAAGAGAGATTCCATGTCACCCTCGCGAGGACTTTACAGTCCTCGGGAAGGAGTCGTTCGACTCAACGGCGCGATTGTTCCTTCAAATAAGTCCGACGAGGTCCGATAATAATAACGATTCATAATTTGAGAAAACGAGAGAAAGCAATCTCGATAGATCATGCAACGTCGGTGTCGGCGACACTGACCTTGGCGAATCTCTCCTGCGTGTCCAGTATCTCAATGAACAACGAGACCTTATCATCCATGATCTTGAAGCCGTTCCTCGGCTGCGCCAGCAATTGCTGTATCGCTTGCGAGGTGGTGAGCGGCGTCGCCGGGCTCGTAGACGGCGTGGAGCTCCTCGTGCCGGTGCTGCTGGAGTTGCTGTTGTGAAGATGCGTGCAGCCAAGGAAGATGGGGTTGCCATTCGGCGAGACGCCGCATGTAAACGGTCGGAAGGGGAGCCCGTGGAACGTGGGGCTGGGACGCGGGGCGGTAGCACGAAGCAAGCTTTGAGCGGAGGGCAGGGATAGTCGTCGCACGGCACTCTGATTCTGTTGCTGCTGCTGCTGTTGTTGCTGCTGTTGTTGTTGTTGCTGTTGATTATGAGACCTCGACGGCGACTTGAGGATCTGATAGTCGCTGGCGGCCGAGGGCAGCGAGCGGTACCCGGAATCCGAGGGGGAAGCGGGCGGCATCGGTGCCCCCTGCGGTGTCGTGGCGATGCTGTGCGGCCGGGGTGGTCTGAGGGCGGCGCCCGGCGTCCAGGTGTTGGAGTTGCCGGGATTAGCCAGGATGCTCAGACCGGGCCCTTGTGACGTGGGCGTGGGTGGCTGAGGATGTGGCAGGGTCGAGGCGTACGCCCTACGAGGTACGGGTTGATGCAGAACCAGGCCGGAGGCGCCCCACTGTATGGACTCGCCGGGTGTGCGAGCGGACGCGGGTACGCTTGTTGTTGGTGTTGCGGTTGTAGCTGGAGGCAGGCCTGATGCAGCTGTAATGGGTGTCGAGGCGATGCTGTGAGGCCGCCTAGGTATGGGTTGCTGACCGTTCCATAGAGATTGGGGTGGTACAGCGCTGCGAGTCGTGGATACCACGACGCCGCCGTTGCTGCCGCTGCCGCTGCCGCTGCCGCCGCCGCCGCCACCGCTACCGGCTGATGGACCGTTAATCCTTGGCTCCTGCTGGCCGTTGATACCGCCATTGACGCCGCCATTGTTGTTACCGCCGCCGGTGGGTAGAGATACTGGAGTACCGGCGAGCGAATGGGCACGCCGTTGTACCAATGCTCCTGATACACCGCATGCGGTTGCATTTGCTGCGGCACTTGGGCCCCACGCTGATGCTGATATTGCTGTTGCTGATGTTGCTGCTGCTGCTGCTGCTGTTGCTGTTGCTGCTGCTGCTGCTGCTGCTGCTGCTGCTCCGGGTGCTGCTGTTGCTGATGATAGTGATGCCGCTGCGGTTGCTCTACAGCTGAGCTGACCAAGGGCATGTTGGACAGCGTGGAATGGTGATGGAGCGGCAATACTATGAGGACGCCTCGGTGCTGCTGATTGTGGTAGCCCGTTGGGTGTAGAGCGAATTTTATTTGCGCCGGATGCTGGTATCGGGGCAGGTGGTGTATAGAGGGGGAACCCGTGACCATTGTGACTCGGGCTACGGGTGGGCAGCTGGTTGATCGGGGACGATCGTAGATTGTTATGCTGCTGTTCGCCTGGATGTTGCTGATGCTCGTTGACGGTGCATGCTCGAGCCGCGATGCCACCGCCACCGCTGCCGATGGTGGTGGTGGCGGCGGTGGGGTGTGCTGGGGCCGGTGGGGGCGGGGGTTCCAGCAGATTTTCAAGTTCTGCAGACAACGTCCACGCTGCTGGTAGTGCTGATAGTGATGATACTGCTGGTAGCGCTGATAGCTGGACGGTAGTTGCTGGACCGCCGCCACCGCCGGGCTCGGAGCTGTTGATTGCGGCGGCGGTTGCAGGACCGCCTGGTGCGGCGGACTTGTTGACGCGTGCGGTGCGTCCACCGCCGACGAGAGCGGCGACGTGCTGTAGATGACGATCATTCAGGCTCGCGCGTCCGTTCACATTGCGGTAGAAGCCGGGACCCGGCGCGAGATTCAGGCTCGTCGGTTTCTGCTTCACTCCGCCGTTGGGCTGCGGAGAGACAGCGGGTTTCGGCTCGCCCATTTGGTTTTATCGGCGCGAGGACACGGCCGATTAGGTGATCAGCCCCGCGAACATTGTACGGTCGATCGTGCGCCCTGTGAGTCTATCGATCTCTCGTCGTACGCGAAATTCCCATGGCAAAAGTATCGCGTGACGACGCGCGGTGTCTCAGTGTCGCCGGTATTTCAGGACGAGGTGGACCCTTGCTCGATACACCGAATTACTTCAAGCATCAATGTCGTCGTTGGCGCGCAGCTACCGGGGCACGCTCGGCACGCGACTTTTACCCCCATGTAAGGAAATCGATAAATTCCGCGCCTCTGGTAATCCGAGATAGTTTATCCGCGTGAAATCATGATGGATTTGTTAATCGAATTTTGCAAACGGCAGTCCCCGTCCGCAGTCTGTTCCGTTGATTTTGCAGCTCGCTGATAATTCGATGCAAAGTTCAATATTTCGCGGGACAATGGACGTTACTTATTCATCCGTCGTTCATTCGCCTTGTGTGCGTAGGCCGTTTAAATTTCAACCACTGACATCAAAACTTTGAATAACATTCCGGAACTGCAAACAATCGACTCTATGTCCTTCCACGCTAATTGGGATGCACATATGAACGCGTGTAAATCACGCGGCTCGTTATTGATAACGGCTATTTCCCATTGTGCTACTGATTCAAACGCAAACTCATCGCCACTTTTATATTTGTTGCATAGCCCAGTCACACTAGCCGAATATATATATATATATATATATCTCCCAAACGACTGGCCGTTTCCCGTGATTCCAATATTTCAGTCAAATCTTCGTGCCGTTCGCTGGTCATCGAAAAATTTACCGGCAATCTTCGATATCGTATCCACTAGAAGCGACGACGGGGTCCACTAAATTTTCTAAATATATTTGAAATCAACTACGGACGCTACGACTCTCGTCGATGATTATATCGTGGTTACTCTTCATTAGGCTATCCTCGCATCCAGCGGCGAAGCGCTTCTTCCGTCTCCGAATCTTCAGATTCCGATGAGCAGAGCCAATACATCTAGACGCGTAGCCTCTTGTTCAAACTTGAAACTCTAATCAGACGAATACACGCGAGACACTACAAGCTCCGGCTACTTTTCACTAAAAATTACCAAGGACAATTTCGTCGGCGGATCTCCCCGTCGATTTACATCACAAGAAACATCATCTCCGTTACGCGACCGCGTACACTGCACATCCGCCGCCCGGACTTTCAAGTATTTCGTGGTATCGAAGAGAGATCAATGCGATCCGTGGATTCTCCATGATTTGGATGTCTACGACATCGTTAGGCCGATCACTTTCTCTCTCGGACAGTCGTTCAGTGCCCCGAGTGCTCCGATGGAGCACTATTGTATTCGTCGAGCCGCGATCGAGCGGGCGTCATCCATCTTCCTGGATCTCTTTCGTCTCTGGATCATACCGCTCGCTGTCATCCCCGTCGTCATCGTCGCGGCTTACCGGCGCACAGTTTCGTCGATCACTCCTGTCGATGGGAATTCGCGCGTGTCCCCCCTCTCTCTCTCTCTTCGCGCGCTGATCGGCGAAGCACTTCAATCCAGCTGATCGGCCGAGCTGCGGCGGCTGCTCGCCGTCCCCGAGCCTCGTCGTCGGCCGACAACGTCCATCGTACGCGGGTCGCCCGTCGCCAGCATGCTCTAGCGCAGTCCTCGGGGAGAGCACCCCGGCGCTCACTCGCTACCCCCGAGCGGAACGAGAGTACGCGCGGTGCTTCCGGCCGGCGAGCGGCGAGCGCGTGAGTTCAATGTGCGCGGGTCAGGAATCGAAGAGGGAAGTTAGGGACAGGAGGTCAGTCGGGTGAGACTGACGCGTGGCTACCGTGCCGGGGGCGGAGTGGCGTGTCCCTCTTTGGAATACGGCGGGATGCGAGCCGCGACGAGGCGCACGCCTGCGCCGCGCGACCGACTGCCGCTCCTCGCCCTCCTCCGTCTCCTCCACGTCCTCCGCCGGCTTGCGTTCCACTAACGCTTCCCTCCCCGACTCGCTCCTGCTCTCGTACTCCCCCAGGAACATCGCCGCTGCTCCTGGCGCTGCTCTCTCCCTCCCCCTCCCCCTGCCCTCCCGCCGTCGCCTGCGCCGCCGCCGCCGCCGCCGCCTCCCTCGTGTCCGCCGCCGGCTCCGCGCCGGCTCCGCGACGACGACGATGTTCGCCCGTTGCTCTCGGAAGGCACCGCCACCGACTCACCCTTTGTCCACGGTAAAGCGATCGGGAAAGTGGACAGGGGAGAGGGAACGGGAACCGGGAGAAGCAAGAAACCCTGTTTATCCTCTCCGGGATGATGCTTCGGTACGCGAAAGGCACGCTCTCTCCTCCCTTGCCTGGCGCGATTCGACCTGGCGAGGATCGGATAAGCGCGAACACTGGATCCGCTGGATCCTCGAATCTTGCTCGATGAAGCAAACGCAACCGCCATAAAACACGAGGGATGCTGAACAGCTATCCTCGTGCGTGGGAATGCGTAACGGCATGCAGCGGCAAGGAACGGAAAACGAAAAGGGCGAGCTGGAGAAGGATGAGGCCTTTATGAGCCTTTACGAGGATGCTGATGTTCACGGGATGCAGGTCCTCTCAGCATCGCTTCCGTTCCTCTGTCTTCCCTCGCGCGTCTATTCCTCTCAGCTTCATCCCACACTTGGTATTTACATAATGCATACAGCGTGCATCCACCGTTCCAGCCCTCTTTCATCGGCCAGGCCGCGAGGGAGAGGACTGTCGACTGGAAAAACGCGCGGACAACGACGCTCGTCGCGATGAGAATTTCCAACGTCATCGATCAACCGAAAGTTGCTCCCCGCAAAGCTAAACCGCGCTTGCGAAAACGAGGTCCAAGGACGGTCGCAAGGACGGAATGGCCGAAGGAGACGTATTCGTCGTGTTCCGCGAGACGCGTCTCTCTCTCTCGCAGATAAAGGAGGAATGGAAAGAGAAGCTTGAAGAAATCGTAAAACAAGACTGCTAACTGCAGTCTCTCCGAAAGCGCTGCGAAGCGTCTGCCACTCTGCGCTCCTCCCTTTCCTCCTCTCTCTCTCTCTCTCTCTCACTGTATCTCGCACGATTTATCAACAGCGGAGCTGCGTAATGCGAACGGCGTGCGCGCCGACCAACAGTCCCCTTTTGATCTGGGTATATGGGTCTCCGGTGGATGCAACGGAAGTGCATGCAGATCCATCTCGCGATAACGATTTTCGCTCTTTGCCCTTTTTCCCCCGAACGTGCAGAAAAAGCTACATGAGCGAGAAACATTGAATCGTCAGCTGGCGGTGATAGAATATCGTATTACCTTCATTCTCAGTTACAGCTTTCTCCGTAGGATATATCGCAAGGGAAGGGTTAATAATAGAGGAAGCGAGGATGAGAAGAATGATGAAGAGCAGCATCGAATTCGCAGGACCAGCCGATCTCAGCTGATTCCCCCGATGTCCCGTTCCGCGTTATTTCAGGATAAATCCATAAGGTTGGATTCGCGTTTGCGAATCGACGGATTTCTTAGCCAGCTCTTCGATCCCGAGAATCTCTCCGGCACGCTAATCGATAACGGAGGCTGCGAGGCGCAGCTCGCACGCAGCGGCTTCTGTCTCTTCGTAACGCGCGTTATTTAGGTCGTTGCTCGCTGCCGTGCGTGTTATCCGCGTGTCAACACTCGGGCGAATCCTCTTTTCACAAAGTATATGGGACTTGGAAAAACCCAGATCGATGATGCCGCCTGGCGAACGCCTGAATAGACAGACACCGAGGATAATAAAAAGACGTAGAGATAAAGTCTTAACGCGCGCCATCCCCGCGCATTAAACGCCAGAGATTAAAGATGCGCTCCGCTTTTACGGCTCCATAAAAGCGATCGAACGGCCGATCTCGCGTAGCGCGATGATTAAGAAACGGATTGATCCGTAGGATCATTCGGGCTCGATCTTATCTCTAATGCGAGAGCGTTGTTGCTGCCTGCGCTTAAGCGTTCAGAAAGCTCGAATAGAGCTTATCCTCGCGCGTCGAGTGCATCTTTGTGCATAAACGTTATTGCGACATGACATTCTTATCAGGCTGATCAATAATAATTATACACTGTATTGATTCCTTTCTAAGGCGAGGGAGAGAGAGAGAGAGAAGCCTGCTGGAGCCCATCGAATAACATAAAGCACGTTGCATTGTGAATCCAAATTGCTGTGTCGTTTTATTTCTCTCTCTCTCTCTCTCTTTCGCTCTCGAAAAAGCAGCGATAAAACTGATGACGATTTAAAGATTCAAATGAAATTATGCTGTTACAAAATGTAAAAAATGTGTCATCGCGTAAGGAGCAAACTTGCTCGCCGTGTTGAGCACAGAGAAAGGGGAATAAAACAATTTGGTCGCGATGAAAATGCCGAAAAAGCTTCTCTGCTTTATTTTCCATCGTAATTGAGTAAAATCGCTAATCGCGATCGAGGCTGCACTTTCTCCATCGAGATTAAATCGGGAGATCGGGAAATATCAAGCGAGCCGCGTTAAAAGCAAACAGCCGTCTGCGCAGGTAGGACGATGAAGAATAAATGCCGGCTGAATTCTAGACGACGTAACGTACATATTTGTGTACCGTAACCGGTTCAATTTTTTACGATTCCACATTGTTTGTGCGGCATTGTGGCGGAACGCGCATTAAATATTTCTCCGTGCATCGGAGCGCCGTATATCAGTATGCAAATTCACGATGCGCCAAGTTTCCCGTAACTTCCCATCCATCGCCCCGCGCTTTGTACATGCCTCTATTGATCACGTTTCTGATGGCGGTATAAGCCGCATCTCCATAGAAGGAACGCGTAATGATCCACCATCGACATCTTGGGTAACCATTTTGCGCGATATCGAATCGCTCGCTATAAACAATAGCGCGGGCTATTATTCGAGAGAAATTAGATCGGAACGGGAATCGAAAATTGAAAACGGATCGCAATTTCGCAGTTAGCGATTTCACGGTTTTTCGCGGTTCATCCGCAAAGTGTTAGACACAATTAGCTAACGATGCCCGTGGAAACGGCAAACAGGCCATAAATCCTATGTACTATTCGCGCCATTGATTACTCCGATAATCGAACAACAGCGCGTACAACAAACGTTCCCGCCACATCGCGGCTCGGACATGAAATTTCTCCGAAATTTAAATGGAATCGCGTGGATACCGCGCGATGATGATTAATCAATGCGCGCTTCACCGCGAATTCACCGGGATTCTGTTTCCAACTAATTCCCACGTCGCTTTTAACGTCACGCGTAACGGCCCGCTCTCGTTTAGCAGCCGCACTTGACCCGACCTGATCACACTTTCTCGAATCAGCCGCGTGATAATGTCTCCCGCATTATCCGCGCGAGTCCTCGCGGACGACCGACTGCGTTCGGCGAGCATCGACTGCTCTTTCTCCCTCCCTCTCTCTCTCTCTCTCTCTCTCTCTCTCTCTCTCTCTCTCTATCTCCCTGGTTTTCTCGACTGATGGATACAAATGGAAACGACGATGGGAAATGCGCGGATGCCGAAACTTATTCGATCCGGTGGGCCGTCGAACGAGATTACGCCAAGTTCCGATGAGCTAGCGACGCCGTCGCTGGCGGTAGATAAATCATTTGCTATAACCCGGCGCACAAAGCGAAATAATAAAAGCTCTTCGTCGGGCGAGCGGGCTGAGCCCAAGGAAGAAAGGAAGGAAGGAAGGAAGGAAGGAAGGAAGGAAGGAAGAAAGGACTGGTCTCGTTTCGACGAAGGAAAACTCCGTAGATAGACGACACCGGGCTTATATGGCTTATGTACGCGCGCTCTTACACATACACGCACATACACAGGCATGTGTATACACATATAGACGTGTAATTGGTCCGAGACTCGATCGAATCAGGAAATAAGTAATCCGGAAATAATCGCGTTTCCCAATGGCATTCCCGGCGATGGGAACATTGTATCAGAATGTTGCTTCAATTTCTTGATCCGCGGCGGCGTTTCTCGTCCTCAAGCAACGAGGCACGCTCGTGTCCGCCCCATAAGTCCAAGGGCGTGGGCGAGGTGAAAAGGTTAACTGGCGTTCGCTGTAGATGGTGAAGCGACTGCGAGGCTCATAACGCGTGCCGCGCGAGCGACATGCCAAAGAGGATTTTTCCGAGGGTGATAAGGGCAGGAAAATGGGTTTCCTTCTCCATGGCGCAGCTGGCCGGCAACGCGAAGGCCGTAAGTGCGAAAGGGGATGCGAGTAAGGGGGATGTAAACTGACCGCTCGGAATGCCGTAATGCTATAATCCATTGAGGCAGCTCGAAGCGACAGCAACCACCGTGCTACACAATTCGCGGCTTAAACGGGAGGCTGTAACCAACTGATGCCATGCACCGTTTCCTCGTTCCATCCCAGAAAGAGAGAGAGAGAGAGAGAGAGAGAGAGAGAGAGAGAGAGAGAGGGAGGCAGATTGAATAACGATATGAAAATTACGTGGTGGATTTAAGCTATCCGATTATTATCTTCGTTGAGCATATTTCTCGGAAAGTCCCCACGCATTGAAATCGACTGCTAAACAACAGGTTTTCGTTCTTTCGCTGATGCAGCAAAAGAATATGCGATTCGTGATTTAAGAACGATCGGATGAGCGAGTTAACGATGTTAATGATACTGCCTTTAATTTTCGCTCGGTCAAGATCAATCGACGAATCAATCGTGAGATGGATACTTCAAAGCAATCGAGTGTTGATCCACTGGGCCCATGTTAAGTTCGAGCAAAGCTCGTCGCACTGCGCGATCGAACGTGCAAAATGATTTCTCAAGAAACAGAGAGAAAGAGAGAGAGAGAGAGAGAGAGAGAGAGAGAGAGAGAGAGAGGGGGAGCTTTCGCTGGGCGACATTCGCCCGCAACGGCATTAAAGCGGAGAGTCGCGCGCGGGATTACGCGGAGCAAACGTTGTAGCCGAGACACCACAATAGCTTCGTTAGCGGACACTCGTTAACCGCGACAAGCGAGGGAGCGCTAAGCGAGGAACAGAAACTGAGTTCCGTTCCCCGCCTCCGGCATTTTTTCTCCACGAGGGAGAAAGAGAGATCTTGCCGCAGCTTCAGCCTCCGATTCGACCGTAGGTCGGCAATCCGAATACTCTCCCATTCGCGAGGAGCGGATCAACTTTGTGCGGTGCGTTTGTCACTTTTCGCGATTATAAGTGATTATATTGCAGCTGGGCGTAATTCCACGCGCCAACGAGCGAGTCCATCCGCACGTTTCTCGCGAGTTTTCTTGCCTCGTCGGAGACTTATATTTTGCAGGCTAGCGCGCGCGAAAACGAGCGGATACGGCAGATTTCCGGAAGAGCCGCGGCAGTCCTCGCGAACGAATCGTGCGATTCGGGTCGTCTCAGGACGGCGACCCATGATTTACGGATAAGCGAACTCCCCTCCTCCCCTCCTCTCCTTTCCAGTCTCTCGCTGCAGATTGGAGCACGCGGTCCTCGGTACAAAAATAGGAAACCGAAAACGGCAGCGTGTCGCTGCCGCAGGAGCTCGGCTGGCGCAAGAAATCGGACTCTACTCTCCGTATTTCACCCCCGCCTTTCCCTCTTCCGCCCTCCCGCAATCTGGCGAAGAAACTTGCTACGTGCGAGGATACGCTGTTCGTATCGCGGCAAATGACGCGCGGATACGTATTCTTTGCGTGCGAGAAGCCGACGCGAACATTAATCCCGCGGATGCTCTCCTGCTCGACCGCCCTCTTAGGGCGCGCTTTCACGAAGCGTCTCAGGCTCGGGAATCTTCGGGAAAAGGTTTCCGCGCTCTCTAACGAACTCCCTCACGCCGCGTTTATTCTGAACTCTTTTCTCTCTCTCTCTCTCTCTCTCTCTCTCTCTTTCTGCTTCTGACACATCCTCGTGCACCCCCGCACGAGCGGGATGCATCCCCGGCTGTGTACAGGAGGGAGTTGCTCGTGGCGGGTGCGACTCCTTGCGAGTCGCCTCGGGCTCGCGAGTATTTTTGCGCGGAACGAGTGGCTTTGTGAAGGGAGAATGGTCGGGGTAAGTGCCGCGCTGAAATATGGGTTACCGAGTTAAGGGTGAGAGGCAAACCGAGGCAGGTGGCCGCTTTAATGATACGTCCGGGTCGCTTTTTTCGAGCGAAATCTCGTTCAATTAAGCTTCAGCTCGGTCTCTGGACCACCGGCAGCCTCCGCCATCTCGTCCAGGGAACGGCAAGTTGTCGCGGAGAGGAGGAGGATCGTTCGATTCCGATCGCGCGGAATTCTCGCCGAAAGTCAGGAAATATTGTCCGCGCTGCTTGAAGCTCGATAATCAATCGCGAATCAGGCGCGAATCGGGCTTTCGAAGAGACAATGCGTAAAAATGCGCGAGCGTTGTAGAGAAGATGCCTTAGAAATATCGTTAGTTAATTAATCATTGATAACGAAAGCTAGAATGAAATTAGGCAGAAATACGTTGTTGTTTAAAGCCACGATTTAAGATTTAGGTATCGATGTACGATACCTGAAGAAGATCGCCCGTTCGAGAAGCTTCTAACGCGCGAAAGCACAATGTAAAACCAGATTCTTGGTGATCTCCAGCGAGCGATGTCGCTCATCATGAAAAAGAGATGAGACAGGCCCGCAAAGCTTCGTCGTATTTTTTCCGAAGCTTTTCGAATATGAATGATACGCACAATATCGGTGATCGGGCGTTCCGCTTTAATGCAACAAAAATCTCGTGTCGTCCATTAAGGCCTAATTGAAATTCTCTTTCACAAGAGCCGTGCTATAATTGAACGGCACGTTTCGGGCTCGGACAATAGCGAATTATATTCTGCATGCGACGAGCGCACATGCAGAACATTCGTGCCTTTCGATTACCGTCGAATCCAATTAAAATTCATTACGGCCTCGCCGTAAAACTTGACGATCCGAGGCGAGATAACTTACTACCGAGCGCAAACACCGGAAATCTCATCCTACAGAGAGCTCGATCATCTTCGGCAGAAAGGAAAACGATATTTCGGGAAGCATTCGCGATGGACAATTGCATCAGATTATCCAATTTATTAGCAGTTTTCGTTATCGCGCAATTCACCCACACTCACCGGAATAAGGATTCCTCGCTGCGATAACGATAAGCAAAATTCCCATACCTGAAACAAAAGAGAAACGAAGGACGATTAGCGTTTGATGACATTCCTAAACGAGATTAATTCGTCAGGTTATTTTTCATAACGAGCGGGGGGCGGGGAGGGGAGAGGGGAGGTCATCGGGGAACAAGAGCTCGTGCACGTGTAAAACGCGTGGCGCGTGGAAAGATCCCAGGGGAAAAGAAAGAAGAAAAGAAGGAAGAGAAATGGCGGCACGATCTGACATGACTTTAGCGCGCGATTTAATGAAAATCCGCGATAGTGGGACATGATAACAGCTGCTCCGTCAACCGTGGATCTTCTTCTGTCCCGTCTCGTCGACGGTTTGCGCGGGGTTCAAAGTTCACGTACGATTACCACAGACGCTAAAAGAACCTGAGAGCCACGGCGCGACCGTTGCCGCTCTTTCGTCGCGTGCTTTAACGCCGATCCAGTCGCAGGATTGACAATCCGCCATTCGCATTCGAGCGTGCATTATGATGCTTAAATAACAAATTTACGTGCAAAGCTACGTATACGTATACGTAAACGTACATAAGTACGAGATGGAAATAATTTCTATGAAGAATGCAAGGAAGGCTGGAAATAACTGAAATTAGAAATACGCCGGGTTGAAGTTCACCGAGGTGCTCGTATTTCCCTGCGATCGTTTCATATCACTCGACTAATTTAGTAAAAATTATTTAATACACGATCGAATTTCGACGCAATTTACGATCCAATTAGGTCGGGATCGGCCTACCGACCACGCGATGGAACACTACGAGGCATCATCCGGCACTTTCATCGGACACTTGCCGATCTTTCGCTGTGCTAGGGAAAGCCGCGGCAGTTTCTTCCACGTGAACCAATCTCGGCAAGTTGCGGTGTCTTGGGTTCCCCGACTACGCGACCCCAGGCCCCGGGCAAAAACGTCCTATCCATTACGCGTTAGGATGATCGAGAAGCGCCCTGACATCGCGTGGAAGTTTCCCTATCGTTCATCAGTGCTGGCTGTCCCAGGGGACTCGATGACGACGGCCCCCCGATAAGTTACACACCATAAACTGGGGCCACCATACATCGGGTGGCGATTCCGAAGAAGGATGATTTTTATCCGACAACGGCGATACGTGGCCTGGTGCCTTTTCACATCCAGGCTGAAAAGATTCCCGTCATCCCGCGCGCTACTTGAGTCTCTCGGATTGGATCGATGCCGCGACGACGACGAATTTCTGCCCCGACGTCGTTGTTCGCGAATTCCGCGGTCGCGCAGGATATGCAACGGGGAAGCCCCGAGTCGCGAGTCTCGTTTGGAATTTTTCATTTCCTCGATGACCGACGGCCTCGTGCGAGGAAAGTCGAGCGAACCTCCACGCCGGATTTCGCTCTCGTGAATCATCGCGAATCCCGCGAGACTCGCGATTATCGAGAACGACCGCTGTTTGATCCACGAACGAGGGTCGCGGCGGAACGGATGCACCGTTGAATAACAATTGTGTCGCCGTTACGCAATAGCGTTCGATTAGATCGATAAACAAACGCAATCGCGGCTCGCGATAACGAGAGAAAGAGGTCACGACAGAGAAGACGGCATTGATGGCAAAGCCGAATCTTTTTCATCGCTCTGCTCCCCGCGACTGTTTCGACGAGCGCCGATTTGTCGGCCCGATTGACTTCCTCATTCGTTGTCTCGATTACCCTTTTTCTCTCTTTTTTCCCCTCCGTCCCCGCCGCCGTCGCGGCACCACTGTCGCGAGTTCTGCCCATTGTGCCTTTTACTCCTCTGCCGAATTCTTTTTTTTTTCCAACTGTTAAATGTTAAATCACCGCACGTTCCAGCGAGTGGAACAACGGATTCGCTCGTCGAAATCGTCCGGCAGCCGCTCGAAATTATTTCGGACTGATCTCACTCGAACTTGGCTGCCCGCGCTGGCACGCGCTAATCCGCGTATCGACATTTCGGACTTGATCCCTCGATTCCGCGCCTCTTTCGCCTCTTAAAAGAGAGCGTTTTTTGCGAAAAACTCACAAACCGCGTTAACGTGTAATGAATTATCATGTCGGGCTGATGAGAGGCCCGGTAATTCAACGGCGTTGGACGCGTCTGGCATTCGCGCGACGGTTCGCCGCCTCGCGAGCTCGCGATTATATTGGAAAAGAGAAGAAAGCAAAGGAAGATACTGGAACACGCGCGCAATCAGCGACCGTTTCAACGGAGAGGCTCGTTTCGACAAATATCGCGAACACGCGTTCTTTGGCAAGCGCATTGGCAAATGAGCGCAAATGATCGATGCCGCCAACTTGCCACGCATTTGCTCCCCTGGATATTCTCTCTCTCTCTCTCTCTCTCTCTCTCTCTCTCTCTCTCTCTCTCTCTCTCTCTCTCTCTCTCTCTCCCTTCTGTTCCCTTTTTTCCTCTTTTCAGAAGCCAATGCCGCCGCGAAACGCGATGCGGCACTCACGGCCGTTACTACTCCGGTCGGATCTCGTCCGCCGCGACATTGACGTTTACGTTTCCCATCACGTGGGTTTCATTAAAACGAACCGCGCAGACCCCTTTTCAGAGATCCGCATCCGAGATGGGAAAAACACGTTGCGTAAAAACGGATTACGGCGAGACACAAAGATCCGAGCCGACGCGCCGGCGGGAAAAGCGAATGAAATCGGAGACCATCCCGCAGCGGAACTCGCGGCGGAACTCGATCGATCGATTCCAATCGATCCATTGTAACCGCGCGCGATCTAACGCGACGAGTATCGCAGATTCGCCCGATCGAGCGAGCGCAAAAGTGGCCGAGATGCGACTGCGGAGAGCGATCGCTGCGACGATTCGATGAAGGCCGACGAACAGGCGCGAGCGCGGAAAACTCGGGAATTTTTCCGAGTAAAAGGACACGTGACTTAAGGGACATTTAATTTCCCGCTATCCGGTACAATGCCAATGACATATCGCGCGCCCGCGACGTTAACGTCACTCCGTAATTCCTTCCTCTTGTCGCGCGACACTGTCGACATGGATTCACAGGACGATTTCCCGAAGTCCTTCAAGGATTTGCGGGAGGAGCGGGTGTTTTTCAATTTGGCGCGCGGGGACGGACGAGGGAGGGAGAAAAGGGAGAGAGAAATGGAGAGAGAACAGCGAGAGAAGAAACGCACGGCGGATCTTCCACTCGTCGGCAGCAAGATAAACGACGGAAGGGCTTTAAGCCTCGCACGAGAGATAAATTAGCTTGTCGGGCAGGTGGCCCCGGTTTTTACAAGCTGCCCACGAGAGGAGGAACTGCGCATGGTAACACTCGCACGGTTCGAATCTTCCAAGCATTCGTGTTGCCGCGGACGTAACGTGATGCGTTAGTGGACCGACAGTTAACGAAAGAAATTTCTTGAACGACATAGCTTCCCTTCGATAACGAGTCCTTGACATGCCAGATTAACTTGCTTCTTAGTTTTGTTTCACAAAACTCACATCGGAATGACCTGACCAGAGAAGCGTCATCTCTCATTTTGATCTCGCTGATGCGAGATACAGCTGATGCGAGATGAGACGATCGAAACGTTTGGAATCGATTCGTTTGGAAACATAGTTATGCACTGTTGACATTAGATTCATCACGGCGGGATAACATTGTCGAAGAAGAGGAATCAGCGAGCCCGATAAGGAAGTCTTATGGTGCCACTACTTTCGTATCGCCGGCGATTCTGGATACCGGAAGAGAAACGTCCATTCGGGGTAGAATGTCCGAAGAGACAACGAAATAGACGGAATTAACGACGTAACAAGCTGAGAAGAAATAAGGAGTAGCGGTAACCTACTTGACGGAGAGCACGATTCAGTGACGAAGAGAGCTCCAGAAATGGCTTTGATGTTGAAATAATTGAGTTTCTTCTTCCCTCGCCCACGCGGGGGAGGAGAGCGCCGGAATGCGCATCTCTTTCAGTCTTGCAGTCCTTAATGGAGCAATAGAAACGGGATACCTTTGCGCTCATCTTGTAAAACTTGGAAACGCTAGGTTTCTGACAATTCGGAGTGCCATTATCGGCACTCGGAGTGCTCGCCAATCGACTAGAGCGACAAAGTTACTCGCGAGAGCGATTTCATTTCATTTTATATGAAATCATATCGAGTTACATTCACTAGCGAAATCCTGAAAACCGCCTCGACAGAGTTCGCTGATAAATCTCTGTGAAAATAACGATGGTGATGATGGTGATTTGAGGGACAGACATGAAAAAAGCATAAACTGCGATGTATCTTTCAACGATATAAATAATATCTTTGATATTGATTTAACAGCACAATAGTTGTCCGAATGGGGAAAGTCACGACGTTATCAGTACACGTGTAACACGCGCGGCTCTTTTCTAAATACTTGGAATTTATATGCAGAGTTATTTCGAAATGCTTATTTTCGCCGGAGCGAAAGCTGTGAAAATGCAAGCGCCGCTTGCAAAAAAGCGCGGAATATCTCGAACTGGCAGACAAAAGCGCGAAATGCAAGGGACGAAGTATTCAAACGCTGCGTGCGAGTTCAAATAGCTGGAACTGTCCCTGTTGAATGAAATAATTTCAGGCGCGAATTCAGCGCAAGAATGCATCCAAAGAGAGAAAAAGAAATATCTCGATATCGTGGACCAAGCAATACTTTGCGTTCGCTTCGAAAGGGACTATTATAGATAATATTTCGGTAACTTTTAACGGAAATTTCGATTACGTCCATTACGATTCAATCCTGCACAAAGACAATCGACACACACGGTCATAACGTAAACGAAAAACTCCGATTGAGATAATTGAATCGCCGTGTATCCACCGTGTATCTCTTGATCGAGACTCTACGTCGATATCAAATTAAGCGCGTTCGCGAGAACATCCGCGATGTAAACAACGAACGAATAATATATCTCGTTGCAAACAATGTCGCTTCGCTCGAAAGAGATACTTTTCGCGAGGCAGACGCGACGCCAGGAGCTTGCTTGATGATTGCGAGACGCGATCCGAAGGTCTCGTCATTTTTTCGCTCCGCTCGAGCGAAATGGGGAAAGGGAGGGGGGCCATCCCGCCCCCGAACTTTAGGAAAATAGCTCCGGAATAGCTTCCGGGCCCGCCGCGGTATCGCGACACGCGCGGATACGGACGCGGCAGCATGAGCGAGCTTTCGTCTCTCGGCAGTCTTTTTTTACACACACACACACACACACACACACACGTACATACGTTCCTTATTTCAGTGCCGAAACGCCGGAAGGGACCGCCGAGGATGCACTCAACTTTTTACCGCCGCTCGAGCTACCGCATCATCCGGCGACTATAGCATTCGTACCTCTCCCGTCCTCCCCCACCTCCCGTCTTCCACCCTCGTGGTACCGCCGCGGAGTCCCCTCCCTCCCGACCCCTCTCAACACGAAAGATTCCCCGCGGTGGAGTTCAAATAGAGCGGCGGCACGTCTCAAGTTCGCCCGCGAGGCGCGCCTCGTTCTACGTAAGCGCGGGGCGAAGGGGAGGGAGGGAAGAGGGGGAATCGCGCGTCCTCCACGCGTGCCCTATCCCCCGCTGAATGAAGCCTGTGGCCCTTCGATCCGGGGGTTGCTGCATGCGCGCGTTATCAGCGATCGCTTTGATATCAGCGGCGCCTTGAGCGACGTTCTCCGTGACCCCGCCGACCTCTCCCCCTCCCCCCTCGTGGTTCAGCCGGACTCGCGGCTATCAGGGCGAATCGAGTAAACGGTTCTTTCATATCGTACGCGTTATCTGCGGTGAAGGAGACACATGGAGGAAGTGTGGAATTTCCGCAGATCGACGCGCGCTGTTACAACGGCACGCTGTTGTTGGCTGGTAATTTTCTAGCTGCTGCGGATAATTTTATCATCGCGGATTGTCTCCCGATGTCTCGTAAGAGACGAAATATCTCGGCCGTTAATCCTGTGTAACCGCAGGTGCGACGCAACGGCGACGGTAAATAGCGAAATGTCGACAGCTGGCGCGGGATCCCCGCGGGAATTGCTCGGGAAATGTATCATGAATTTCGCAGGATATTGCATATTTCACGCATATCGTTAGAGACGCGCCGCGCCTTCGCGGATCCGCTCGATCTCCGCGCTTCGCGCGAAAGCGCGATAATAACGGCAATAACTTGCGAGTCTGGAATTTACGGTGTCGCGATCGAATCTCGGTAAACGGTTACGTTCGGGGACTGGCTCGACTGAATCCTGAAGCCAATTCGGGGAACGCCTCGCCACGAAGAAGAAAAGAAGAGAGGAAAGACGAGAGGAGCGAGTGTACTGTTCGCGAGAATAGCTGCTGCGGACTCCTGGGAAAACGTACACGTTCATATTCAAGCGAGTGTTCGGATTTTTCTGGGATTCCTTATCGCCCGACTGCCGCCACATGGAAATCGTCGCAGGATTTCGAAACGTCGACCCTTCAAAGGAACAAAGTTGACCTGCTTTCGCACACCGAAAGCAAGGCTCTCTCTCTCTCTCGCTCCCTCGCGTGCGCGATCGCGCTGGATTCCACTCAACAACCTGAGCTCGACTTAAATCTCATTCGATATTGCATCTCGCGCGCGTTTCTTCTATCCTTTTTTCCTTCCTCTTCTCTTTCTCTGCGCGATGGGGAAGGATTCTTATCCGGTCTGCGCGGCGAATTGTTTTCCGACACCTCCCTTTGCGCGGAAGCGGATCAGAATCTACGAAAACTAAATAATTCATTCCTCAGCGAGTGTACAGCAGGTTCCGTCTGAAATCAATCGCGGCGATCGGAATCCTGATAATCGAGCCAGCCGGCGTGCGACAATTATGTCGTTTTCGTAAACTGCATCATCATCCAACACTTCGAGATTGATTGATCTCCGTAAGCGAGCGAGATGGCGCACGACAATCGCGCACGAGTGCTCAGAGTCGATCGCTGATCGGGAAATGCGGGGAGACGAGCAATAGAGCAAGTGACCTCGCTTTGACCTCGCGGGCTTTCGTCAATCTTCTTCTCGTTTACGGAAAAATTAAAAAAGAATGTGTATTATCGTTGCACGAAATATCGTGTGTGAGTTCTCGCTATCAGCCTGCTGTCTCCGACTTCCCCGATCTTCGACGTTCCACCCGACACTCATCGAAGCACTCGTCTCCTCAAGAACGAGACAGACTCTCGCAAAAAAGATATCAGGTTTTCGCGATCGCATAGCGTGTTTAGCTGCAACCGCGGAAAGCAGAATCGTTTACAGCCAAAAGCAACTCGCGACGCTGCGGTGTTCCTTCAACGCCGTCACGTTCTGTAATTTTTCTGGCCGCTAGTTCGTATTGTTATCCGGTAGTTTAGTGCGCGATGGCTTCCCCCTCCTGTTCGGGGGCATGTCGGCGTATAAAAGCGGCTTCTGCCGCGGACGTACAGTCCGATATCGCGACACAGACACACACGGACGTGTACGAGCAAAACGCCAGACGATTACGGGGCACGGTGAGAAGGTACGAGGGTTGTAAAGTTGCCAGACGGGACATCTGCACGCAACGTTATCTCGGCGACCACTCCGTGCATCCCCCGGCGCACGGTCACCTTAGGCTACGAACTATCGGATTGCCGGGGAGAGAAGCGGAGAAGATCGGGCAGATCAAAGGGCAGAAAGCGAGAGATCTCTCGGTCCAGCGCGCGAGATGTGGTGGTTAATAAACAATCACGCTTCCGCAAAGCGGGAGAGAACACTCCGCAGAGTGCTTGACGCTTCCCTTGCGCGCGACGTGCACGCGCGAACAAGATGCCCGCTCGCGAGAGGAATTTCCAGCGCGGAATCGCGCAGGAGCGATTAAGCTTCCTTAATTACGAGTATCCGGGGTATCCGGTTGCCGGCGACAAAAGCAACCCTTTGAACACGCGGGTATCGCGGGGACGCAGGGGACGCGGGACGAGGCTCGCTTCGGTGGAAACGAAGGGGCGAGCATTGCGCGCGAGAATGTCTCCCCTCTTCCCCGGAATAGAAGCCACGACATTTTAGAAGGGACATCCGGATTCGAGATTCAATCGACGGACTGATCACGCGATTGCTCGAAGCCGACGAGCGAGAATATCGCTCCTATTCCCGCGATCCAAGTTTCTTTCACCCCTCCCTGTGCCTCCCTCGCGTCCCGACGAGCGGCTATCATTTATCGCGTCGTTGTCAATAGGGCGAAGAGGAGGAGAGAGAGGGGAAAAAACATCGCCCGCCAAATTGAGAATCGACAGCGACCGCGAGCGGACCATCGTTACTGGCCGTTGCAGATTCGGGAATTATTGCCCGGAATTAACGGGGCGCCAGGGGCGCAACGCGACCGACAACCCCCCCTTAGCCCGCGATGTCGTCTCTGGATGCCTAACGAGAGCGTCGCGCTAGGATGACTCGAGTCAACGGCGTAACGCGATTTCCGCGACGCCCGGGTCGGCGAATAAATCATGCAACCGCAGCCGTTGCACGACACAATCAGCCCGCGATACACCCCGCCACGTCGCGTCGGCCTTGATGAAAGGCCTCAAAGTGCTACGGCAAACGCCGATCCTCGCGATAAAACGTTACCTGATCGTAAACGTATCCTGATATTTGATTCTGAAGAAACGCGTACTCGACCTTACGTTTGCATTAGCGTTCGCCCGCGATCCGACGTTTACGGTATATTTGAGCTTGAGGGGTAACGTCGGCACGGGAGTCTTTAACGAGCGACATCGATCGCGCGAGCTCGGTTTCTTCGGCGCAGAGATGTGGGTCGAAGTACCTGATACTCGGGAGAGCTGCTCAATTAAAGCCGCCGCGCTACATGGAGCGGAGAGATGCATTAGCGCGATATGGCGACTTTTAAGCGCGCCGTCATCCGAATCGAGCGATTCCGCCGGCCTGAACACTCTCGCGAGAGTAAGACTGCAGTTTCCTTATCTCGTTCGCGACATTGGTCCGAAGGAACGAGAGACGGCTCGGCGAGACGGCCAGAACTCCGAATTAGCCGATCACGGCGAATAACGTCAGCGTTTCACCGTGCTCGCCTGATGACTCGAGCATTCGGAAGAAAATTCTCGCATTGCCGGAGATCGGCGAGCTCGATCGATAGCGCACAGTGCAGTTTTTCATTACACGCTCTCACTCACGCGGATCGCTGTTATTAATCACAGTGTAATCGGGCGTTATCTTCTGCCGCGACGATAAAGCGACGAAACGGCGAGCAAGTAAACGACAAGTAATCACCTGAAGAGATGGAGATGTTAAAAGAGGATTGATTTCATGACACTCGCGTCACCTCTGACAAATCCAACAGGCAGAGCATCGTTCGCTCTTCTCTCTTCTCGAATGTTAAACCTGCGCGGGTCCGCTGTCCGATCAGTGAAAGATAACGTGGACCGCCGCGTTTAGCTAAAATAGATCAAGACTTGTAGCTGCAACCGGAGGGTTGCTCCACGAGCAGGGTAAGAGACTTCTCTCCCTTATCATAAACGCATTATCGGTAACGAAGCTCGGAAGGCGACACCGAGAGATTCGCGCAATCAGCTGTCGGTACGAAGGCAGCTGCCGGTTCGCGCGAAGAAACTACCCTTAAAACAGGGCGGAGGATCCTCTGCATTACCGACCACGGCGCAGGGTGACTGTGGGAGACTGTCGCCCTCTGCGCGAACTTAGAGCGCATGCGCGTACCGTTTCGATCACGAGCAACCCCTCGTATCGAATTTTACTGTCAGAGTTATGGGCGTGAGACCGGTCAGAGTGAATAAATGGATACGCGGGTCCTATTCGTAGGAATGGAGGCTGGCTGGAGGAACGTTATCGTTATTTCCCGATGTGGACGTGCGAATCTACTTAAATTAGCTGAAAAGCTGTTACATCAGCACGAAAGGACCGTCCCTCTTTGTTCTCGCGACGACGGGATCCTCCCTCGATCGAAGCTGCTTCGAGCGGGATTAAAATCAAAGCGTCGAGATCCTAATTGCATCGGAAGTGAGGAAAACGGTGAGACATTCGGCGAACACAATTTCGCGCCGTTGTATCGCGTCTGATTCTGCTACTTTCGACCTTTCGAGCGAATTTCGACTCTCGCGCGAGCGACGAGCTCGATGACTCGTACGTCCTTACGCGGGAAACAGGAAAGAAGATATCGAACGACAAGGGAACCACCGCCTCTCGAATTTCGCCCCCTTTAATAGAGAGACGCGACCAAGAGGCCATCCTCGCGCGCACGTCTCTTTTATATCCGGTTTTTACGAGGAGAGCTACGACGGGCTCTCCTTCTGCCTTTCTCTTTCCATTTTTGCCGGAGAATCCTACGGTCCTTACGACTTCCGCTTTTTATTTCCGCTCACGAGAACACGACGGCCGCCTATCTTTTGTAACGACGGATGATTTAGACCTCGCGCTCTCTCTCCCTCCCTCTTCCTCTCTGCATCGAGCAGAGGAGATCACGCGGCTGGTCCGTTACGAGGGAGGAACCCTAGCGTTGAAGAAGAAAAAAAGAGAGAAGGAACGCCGCTTTGCGCGCGGAACCATTAAAGGGCCGATGAACGCGACCCCTAAGCTCCGTGGTCAGTTGTTTGATGATTTTACCGTGGGCACGCAAAGCGATGACGGGATCATTCGAGAAGGGAAACATCCAACAACGGCGACGAAGACTGCTGCGTGAATAAAGCGACTCAGCGTCTGCGTATAAGACGCTAATCAAAGTCAGAATTTTTATATCAGAGAAAGAGAGAGCGAGAGAGAGAGAGAGAGAGAGAGAGAGAGAGAGAGAGGCATAAAGGGAGGAAGAAACGCCGCCCTGGCCTCTATAATGGAGCCCCATCGCTCCTCGCGTTTATGGACAGGATCCACTCGGCTCTCAGCTTCGCAACGGATGCAACAGGGGGGGGGGAGGGGGAGAGGCGGAGCGGAGGCGGAGGTACGCTTAGGACGCGTTTCCTGACATTTCGAGGAGAAATTCTGGCTCGGGGAAGGTCGAGAGGCGTGGCGGGCGAACGCATTTGCGAGCACGTGCGCGACTAAATACGTTGTAAATTTTCTGCTGGGCGATGCACTGTCTTTTCGGGGTCTGCGTGACAGAACGTAAAACGCGCGAAACATCGAGCCTGCCGATGGCACGTCGGTTCTCCAAAAGCACCGTAATGTAATGGAATAACGGTTATTAGAAAGGGGATATTATCGTCGCCGGAGCGCGCGGCCACCCGATGGCGGAGGCGTTTTATCGATCGTTCGGCTGCGTTTGGCTGCGACGAGGCGAGAAAGGGAAAGTGGCTCGGTTTGCCCATTCTTCCGCGCTCCTGTGACCTCTGCCCGACGAAACAATCGCCATTTTGCGAGCCCCATGAAGCTTTAACACCCTCTTCGTCAGCTCTGACAATTAGGCGCCGGCTACGCGAAAGATAAACCCGAAGGGTCGGGCGAAGCACTGTGCAAAGTTGATCAGCTACTTGCAGCAACGTTTGGACAGAAGGTGAATCCGGCACGAATAACATTAACGCAATCGATGAGAAAACGCAACGCGAGTCACTGCTCGATAACTCGCTTGGAAGAGAGCGAGCAATTATCGATGATTGCAGGCTAGAGCGGTGAGCGAAACCAAGTTTGCATTATCAAATCAATGCATGCAAACACTGATTAACAATCAACCGTGTCCAAGTCACTCTCGGCGGAAGATCAGCGCGAATCCGATAAATACCATAAACGCCGATGAAAAATCAAAATCGAAAGACGAATAAGAACAGCGACGATCTATGAACAGCCACAATTGCCGTGGCTAATCGAACAGCCAAGTCCATGTCAAATTTCATGCTCAACGAGAAAAGAATAAATCGGAAGTCGGCGAATAAGTCGCCGAGCGCACGTAAGAAGCTCTCCTCCGCCTTTTTTCTTCCCTCGGATGCTTGAAAATCGATGCCGATGCATCGTTAAATCACTGCTCCGCACGTTTAACGACGTCCAAAAATGCGAAAGAAGTTCGCCGAAGGAGGGAGAGAGCAAGACAGAGAGAGAGGGGGGAGCTTGCAGAACGTACAGGCGGCTCTGTGATAAAAAACGCGCCACCAAGTGAAATTGCATTAAAGCGGATTAGCCACGGCGGGGTTGATTTAACGAGGCGGAGCACGCCGCGTTTATCGTGAATATGAGAGAGGGCCGCGTCCTCTTTGTTCATCCAGAGGACTCGCGGAGACGCAAGTCCGGGTCACGCAAGCGACCCTCACCGAGAGTCGATCGATGCTCTCCACTTTTCGTATAAACGGTTTCGAATGGCAACGCGCTCCCGATAACGCGACGACGGAAAGTCCAATGTTCGAATCGTGACGCGCGTGCGCGTGCGCGTTTCGTTTCGGGCAGACCAGCAGACCAGAATCGCGAGAGATCGGGTTCGCGAATCGCCGACACGTGAGAGGGAGATTTAGGGTAGCACGCGATTCACGCGAATTCAGAATTCAGAGACGTCTTTCAGCGTTGTCGAACAATATCGCGAGAGGCAGCTGCATTTCCCGAGTATGCCGCAGACACACGAATTATCCAACGGAATCAATCCGAGGGAATATCGCGTCGGGATTCCAGAGAGAGGGGATCGCTTCATCCGGAACATCACTTTTGAGAAAAATCGCGAGATGGCCAGGCACGATCGCACCATCGGATTATCTACAATCGAGAATTCTGGACAAGCGTGACGGAGCGAGAGCAAGCTGCTTAGCGCGAGGGATCGCGGCTGAAATGGAAGCGATGCAACGCGACGCGATAGCAGCGATGTTAGAAATTCCGCATGCGGACGCGTCTCGCGAAAGAGGAGCCGGGAACGCTCGCGTGCGTTACGCGTGAGTTATGCCCGGCTCTTCAGCATGGTAGCTCGATAATTCGCCGGTGGAATCGCGCCGTTACGGGAACCGGTCGTGATTCCAAATCCGGCGCTCAAGATATATATCGCCAATTCGATGCTTCGGCCGCAAATATGCGCCCGCACGCGCATTGACGGAACACCATTGCGCGGGAATTGCGGATACGCACGGATATGCGGGGAGAATGGAAAACGTAGGAAATAATGCAGGACGCTTGTCCGCGCGACGGAATGCCGGAGGAATGTCGACATCGGCGAGCTCTTAAGGGCGCGAAGGACCCATGTGGGTCACGAAGGATGACACTGATTGGAGAAGGGATGCGTCCTTTGTCCGTATATGAGTTCTTTACAATCTTCTTACGCCAGTTTCAATCAGATTGGTACACTTGCTCGATAAAGAAGCGCAGATTGGGATACGACCTTTCCCTGTGAGTGCATTCGAGCTATCGTGCAAAAGACGCGATCGAGATAAGAGGCATCCCCTTCATGGTGGAATTCTATAAAACACACTTCCCAGCACGAATGTGTTCGAGCAGGTTGCAGCATTTGAAAATCTTTTCTTCGGGAAGCCGAATTTCGAGATCGCGCGCTGCACGGGCTGCTTATATCTGCTGATGTTTGTTTAATGTGAAGTTTCTGAATGTCGCGTACCGCCGTTAGTGGCAAACGAATCTTCAGCAACCCAAGACACACTGACTTCTCCACCCCGATCATAATTTCTTTTTCTTTCATGGCAGACATCACGAGTATGACAGTGGCGGCGGTTTTCCAGAGTTGCAATGTTATCACTCGATGGTACAAGAAGTAGAAGAGAGAAGAAGACGGACGCTCATCGGCGTAACTGTGGAGATAGACGGGGAATCAATAAAAGTTGGCGGCTTCTGATCAGCGCGAGGCGACAGCTCGCCCGCTCATCCTCGTCCGCGACAGCCTCGTCAGCGCCCGATGCGCAAACTGCGAGCGGCATTTGGCGCTCGTCTCTGATCCACGGAAGGATCCCACAGAGGAAGATCGGATGAACCGATAAAGGAACCGCGATCCATCGGATCGCCCGCGAGAGGAAAAGGAAAAACGCCCCGAACTTAGCCGCGCGCTCGATTTCCATATCTATGGAAATGGGTGAATAAATAAGGGCCCCGCGTGCCCCTGCACAGCTCGTGAATTCCCCTGGATCTTCCAACCCTCCCCTGCCCTCGTGAGCGAAACGAACGTTAAACGACCTCGGAAAGCAACAACGCCGAAATTGCAACAACGGAAGGAAGGACGAAACGAGGGCAAGCTTCGCAAAGTTAATTAGTTCCGAGTGTGCCGGATGGCACATCCAGCACGGTTTTCCCGCGTGAAAACACGATGCACGGGAAAAGGGGATTCCCATTGTGTAACTCATCGCGATAACGCGGCTTCCTCGCGACGATCCTCGCTGCGAATCGCGATAACATCGGCATTACGTCCAGCCGAGTGTCCAGACGAGTAAACATGAATGAGAACAAGTCCGGGAGAATGATCGTTGCGCGATAACTTGGATCTTACGTCGCAATCGAGAAAATTCAGATGGTACTCGAGTGGCAATCGATATAACGAGAGAGAGAGAGAGAGGGAGAGAGAGAGAGGGGAAGATTCAAGTGGCGTGCGAAAGTTTGGGACGTAACGGTAATGAGATCATAAATTGTTAAGAAATGATAGAGAGGCTGATTCACGATTCGTCCTCCTCGAGCGTTTTCAGCACGAATAATGGTACGAATCATCACGAATAGTGGAGTATCGCGTAACGTTTCGACCATTTGTGATATGTATGATGGATCGCATAACGGATACCAATCAGTTGTTACATCGTTTATCAAATAACCGTTGTGTTTCCATATTGCCGATAATTACACTTCGTAAATTATGCTCGCGCCATTTATCGAACACACGATGATGAATAATCGCGGCCGCCGCGAGTGGAGCAGAATGATATTCATCGTTTTCGATTGGTGGAAGAGTCGCGGAAGAGTCGCGGAAGAGTCGCGGAAACGCACGCGGCCCTCTTTGATGATTCGATGAAGATCATTGTCGGAGATGCTCGTACGAGAGCATGAAATATTTGCGGATCACTGTGAAACGTCATTATTATAGCGATCGATAAGCGCATGACAGACCGAAAGTTTTCTCCCGCTCAGCGAGCGGCGGTCGAATTGTTAAAGCGATTGTGGAATCCTCGTAAATCCAACAAGCGAAACGAGCCGAGCAGGCCTCTTCATTCGCGCTCCGACTGGATTACAAGCGGATGATCATAACGGAGCATAATGGAGTATGATTAGCATCGCGGAGGCGCGACTCCAGGCGGGGCGCGGCGCGTTTCTTGCCGCGTGAAAGTTTAATCCGAAAATCTGGCCAGGCCAGAAGCTGAATGGACCACGCGCTGGGCTGGCTCGGCTGGAAATAACAAGCAGGACCAACCGATGCGAATCTGCATTGCCAATTTCTGTTCCGCCGCGAGAACGCCGCGCGAGACTGCCTCGCCGGCATTAAAATGCCAGGAGCTGAGCGCGCGCGCGACCGGAGCGTTTAAAGCTTAAATATCACGCGCGATCGATCAACGTCTAGCCGACGTTATTGTTCGACGGCATTATTGTGCTTCTGTTTGCCGATAATAAGCGCCGACGACGACGCCGCCAAAGTGGAATGCGAGCCGGTGACGCGGCTTCGTCGGCTGCGCCGCGGATGAGGAATGAGGAGAAAGGGAAGACGGAGAGAAAAGAGATAACGTAACTTTGTTATCCCGGGGCGGATGATCCAGGCGAGCACTTCGATACTAGTAATTCGATACTCGAACTGTCGATCGATTTGCCTTTCGAGCGGGCCGGAATAATGCCGATCCGAGTTGCGCGTCACTCGCGATTTTACAAACGCGCGAATAACGCGCGCGCACGCGCTCGCGCACACACGGGATTATCCAATCTCATTACGGCGTGTTCGGCCAACGATGACTATCGTTGCCTCGATGACTATCATTGCCTCATTTTCTCGCGGCCGTTTGTTTGCGCATCTAATTCAATCTTTCCTCAACGCGTTCGTCGTTCGTAAACAGCGAACGAGCTTGCTCGATTCTTGCTCGTTAACGCGCGAGAGAAAAGGCGAGGGAAATGCTCGCGAACGAGTGAAAATATCGATATCAGAGACTGAATCGCGGAGATCGATCGTAACGCGACATTAAGTAAATCATAACGCCGCGTGCAGCGAGAAATTTTCCACCGCGCGCCGCCATGGCGAGAAAAACGAGACAATACGCGCGCATTCCTGGCGCTTGAATCGGGAACTGAAATCTTTACGTTCCTGAAACGGTGTAAAGCGGAAAACACGCTCCGCGCGTATGGCTACTGACGGCCCATCAGCGCATTATGTCGATGCTCGATATCGAGCTTCTTCCTTTTAATGGATACGTCGATACTGGCGCTCACTGGCTGACAGCTCCGGCACGCTTTTACGGCAATCAGCCGAGGCCGTAAAACCGACTGCGCCGTAAAGCCAACGCTAAAAGATCTGAAATCGACGCGGCAGACATCATCATACCTCGCTAGCGTTTAATCGCTCAGAGGCTTATTCGGTAACGATCGCTTGGTAAAAGTTGCGGTTAAAGCTGTACGTATGCATGTCCGTCCACGCGATTTCTTTGAACGTGCGCGACACATCACGGCATCGAGTTTCCAACGGGACGAAATTATGGACGTAGACTCGATCGAACGGAAACGGAAGGATTTAAGGCCGGCGCACTCGGCGCCGACGACTAATGCTTGGCTCCTTTTGGAGCGCGCGACGCGCGACTTTCAGAGCGATTACGCAGCTTGAACGCAACAAGCAAGTCAAAGCGTCGACAAAGTCGAGCTTACGCTCGAACGTAAGCAACAGAGGAGAGAAAAGGTAACCGCCTTCGCTGACGCGAGCTTTGCCGATTCGATAATCTTCGTGCCGAAGAGGCTTCTCGGCGTTCGATCGTTTACCGATCAAAAATTCTTCGGGATCCCGATTATCGCGAGCTACGCTCTACAGAGATATCCGCGATGGACTCACGAGCAAGCAAGCATCGGTATCCTCTTCAAGAATCCCAAAGAACGATCCGCGAGAGGCAAGGACGCGAGGAATCTCGCGATCCGTAACGATCACGTTAGCCGGACATGTCGCGAGATTAGCGCGAACGTGACGATCTTACCTTGAGTTGATGCTGCGGTCGTCTGAGAGCACCCTGGTCCCGCCGTCCACCCAGTCGGTCAGCCTCTGCTTCCAATTCCTCCATCGACGATTCCGCCTCGCTCAACCAAGCCAAGAACTTGTCCAGAGACCGGTCGAAGTTGTGGAGCGAGCTCATCGCCGAGTTCAGTAGTTTGCCCCGATTGATGATGCTGGAAACGGAGCGCTCGATACAGCCTTACATCCGTGAACTACGGCTGATTCGCAGCGAGACTTGCGCGCGCGAGAGAGAGGGAGAGATGCTATGGACGCGCAAACGGAAGCATCTAAGTAGAATAAACGCGCTCGTACATACCGACTGCCCCGGAAGTTATTTTCGCTCGACTATATAGATGATCCGTTCCCCAGCGGGAAATTCTCGAGCAAAGTCTCCCTCTTCGGCAGGAAGTTGGTCGATCTCTCGTTTCTCGCGACGTCGATCGCACTTTTAAGTATCTCAATGATCGCGCAGATCGGAGATCGTCCGGCAGAAATTCACGTAATCGAGGAAACGGAACTCAACGCGTTGCATCTCGCGGCAAATTCATCGTCGATTCAATCGACAATCGATCGCAGCCGTTTTATCTCCACGTTTCATCGACGAAACGGCGAAACGGCGAAACGGCGAAACGGCGCGTGTGATCGGCAGTTCGCAAAGTGAAGGAAACGATCGGCGCACTCACCTCGTGTTGAGGTTGTTGTATCGCTGATTGATGTTCTCCGTCATCTTCTTGACGCGCGTGGTGTCGTCCTGCTGATAAACCGCTATGAGCTTCTGCGTGAGTTGATTGAAGAGCTCGATTTGGAGCTTGTACTTGTGCAGGTCGACGTGGAACGACTGAAAGAAAAGGAGAATCGTGGAATCGCGCGATAGCGGAGCGGTCGAGAAAGGGAAACTTATCCGACTCCGGCTCCGTATCGAGTTAGGGAAGAGGCCGTGCCTCTTTTGCACTTGAATCCCGATAAGTCGGCAAAGTTAAATCTCCGCGAGGCGGGGAGGAGAGGCGGCCTCTCGCCCTGCTAAAGTTCCGCGTCGATATAATGCCGCGCGAGTTTCCGCGCGCTGATCCGCAGCGAGCACTGATTGCTACCGATCGATCTTGCCGGCAGCGCGGGCGAACAAGGACGGACGATCGAAGGAAGAAACGCTCGCATCGAGCTGTTAAAGCGAGCGTTTAAGAGCCGCGAGACTCGGAGGATGCACTCGCGCAAGCGAAAGGATGCAGGCGTGCGGGAATAAATTATTCCGTGAATATCTCATTTGGCTCCCTTGAATCCAGACGGAACCGCAAACGCCGTCTCCTCCGCTTTCGCCGTTTCGCATCGGCGAAGTTTTTTTCACGGCTGGCTCTCATCCGTACGTATGCAAAGCGGGAGATTATGGCGGGAGGTCATCATCACCGGGATTGATTCCGAGGCGCCGTCTCTTTAATTCCGACACGCGGAATGGGAAAAGTTGCGCCGCGGCTTTCAGCCGGACGACGTCTCCGCGCTCGCCAACTTCGGAGATAGACAATCGCGGAATGATGCTTCGAGTAGAAGATCCGCATTCGTGGAAATGTTCGCGCTCGGCAGACGCCGACGTAATCACGGTGCAATGACTCTCGTGACGTAACGCGACGCAGGCGAGAAGTGATCTCTCTGATGCGGCAACTTACTCGCGCCTACACATGCCGTATCCGAGCAGGTGCGTAATTCACGAGCCCTCGGATGCTGCATATTGGTACGGCGGACACGTCTCGCTCGATATCAGCACATCCTCCCTACGCAAGATGAAGAGCGCGCCGTGAAAGTAAAACGCGAAATAAGCCGCGTCGTTGTAACAGAAACAGAAAAACGAAAGAGAGAGACCTGAAAGTCCGAAACTGCGAGTTTTGTTTAAAACGCTGCGGGAGCAACAGAGATCACGAATAGATCTCCGCGATACTTCAACGCGACGATTTATTGGCTGCGATTTATTCGTTCGGATCGACACAGCGAATCGCTAATCGCGATTTAATCGATGAGACAATCCGCGTTCCGGCATCAGTGGACGCTTTCAGCGCCGCCGAAGGCCGAAGGTTAAAAAGCGGATCAGATAATGGAAGATATTAGGCGCGTGGCTGTTTTCTGCCGCGCTTTTATCTCGGCGTGTTGCCCTGTAAGGGCACGCTCCTCTCGCGCGCGGCACTAAAAAGCCCAAAGGGCCAACGCGATTACGTTCCTAGCTGCAGCTGCAGCGAGGGAGAGACGACGAGAGCAAAGGACGTACCTTTTGTTCCTCGAGCTGCATCGCGAGTACATCGGCGGTGTGGCCAACGGCCCGCATTCTCTCCAGTCGAGTTTCCATTCGCGACAGCCAGACCTCCACCGCGTTCCTCTTCGCCTCGTATTCCTTACTGTCGCCCAGCATCATGTCCAGCTGCGTCTTCCGCTGCATGACTTTCGAGTTCGTCTCGTCCCAGTGCTCCCTCAGCTTGGTGACTGCAACAATCGCGAACGGCGCGGTGAGAGGACGCTTTACACGGCGCGCGCGCGTAAATAAACACCGCCTCGCGAAAGATGCATCTGAAAATAAAGCGCCGAGAGTACTTGGCGCCCCTTGAACCGCGCGAGCGATCTTCCGCTCCCCCTCCGTCCTCCGCGAATCGGCGTCCTTCAGGATCGGCTCTCGCGTAATGCCAATCTTCGCAGCAAAAGTCTCGGAATACGCAAAGCACCGAGTCTTGGGGCGTCTTGGTCGCAATCAGCTGGCAAATTGTACATTCAAGCTGCTCGACAGTCGCGCGATGAATCCGCGAACGGATCGCTTCTGCGCTTGCAGGACAGAAAAAGCGTCGAGCTGTCAAAACGCATCGCAGAGTCAAGCAGAGCTGCAGGGCTTCGAGATGAAAATGGCACCAGCTTATTTTCATCGGTACGCGATACTTGCGATACTTGACGAATTACGTCTACAAGTCTACAAGCTCACTCAATCATTCCTACGAAGCGTCAAGCGATAAGTATCACAAACGACAGCATCCGCGCGTCATTCCCAGTTCTTTTCCTGCGGTGCGAATGGTCCCCCCCCTTCCCCCYCCCCCCCTAASCGAGATTGGAATTGGAAAAGCGCGCTGAGATTCACGCGAGATTCAGCTTGGAAACAATCCAAATCGCAACGGCGCATTAAGGAGGAGCACAGCCGGACAAAGCAGGCGCAAAACACTCCAACAACCCGCAACAACCAAACCCGCACGCGGTCAACATCATGTACCTTTAAGAATGCACCTTATGTGCGCCATGCTTCGAGAACGCATATCGTCAAACAGCACGGAAACTAAAATAGAAACACAGATTTCTGATAGGCGGGAGAACTCTCTTACACGAGACAGGTGACCGCTTTAGCAATGGCCAAACGCGCTACATCCAAACGCGTTGTATCGAATATTATCCCGATAAAAGAGAAAAAAGGAAAAAAAAAAAGGAGAACGCATTCGCGCACGTAACGGAAAATGGGCGATAAAGTCGAATGGCGATGAAGTGGCCAAAATAAAAGCTGATTCTAACTTCAATAAAACTACGATAAAATCGTTGTCTTTAGCTTTTCGCGGCGTAGCTTTTCAATTAAACGCGAAACATTTGTTGAAACGCGAATATCTCCGCACAAAGAGAGAGAGAGAGAGAGAGAGAGAGAGAGAGAGAGAGAGAGAGAGAGAGAGAGAGAGAGAGAGAGAGAGAGAGAGAAAGAGAGCAACGACCGGAGATGGACAAAAAAGGGCAGTGTTAAGCGGCATGTTGCGGGATAAAGAATTTTAATAAAAATATTCCCTTTCACAAAATCATTTAAACGTAGCGCGAACGATATCGCGTTACGCGTGAAATACCGCGTCACCGATTCCAAAGCTGAATCGCCAATCTCAAAGAGAAACGCTATTCTTCCTACGGAAAAAAAAAGAAAGAAAATAGAAAGAAAAGAAAAGAGAAGAGGAGAGAAAATCCAGAACTTCCGCGGATCAGTGTACCTTCCTTAATCCCTTAACGAGATGTCATACGTTTAAAGTTGTTTCAAGAAGACGCTTGTGATAGTCAATTCCGCATCGATCGCGGGTGCTCGGATCGATAGCAGCATCCGCAAATCCCATAATCGCGTTTCCTTCCGACGTACGCCAGGACGGAGGGCGATCGGCCAAGGAGAGGAAAATCTAACTCGGTCCGACGCAATCCGGCAACTCGCGGATGATAGCGCAGCGAATTTCGGAGAGACACGCGTCTCGCTATCTCGCTGAAATGGTTCAAGCTATCATTCCGCTGGGCCTTCGTGTCCGTTCGATATCGATGCGACGCTTCGTCGTTGCATCGCTGCGTCGTCCGATTTGAATGCTTCTCTTTCGCAAAAGACATCGCGTCCTTCTTGGACGGTGTAAATAATAAATCCTCGCTTTCAAATATTCCATTCTTCCCGACGTCCGGAATGAAATGGATGCGAGGAAATGAAATGGAGTCTCCGTCCTCCGCTTCGGCTCGCTCTTGCGAGCAAACTGTCCGAAATGTGCTAACGGAGAAGAAACGCCGCCCTTCGCGAGGCGCGATAAACTGCGGATTACGGCGAGTGCGCTTGCGGAGCCGCGAGGATGATTTGCATAGCAAAGGACGCACCCTGCCTTACATATTCATGTGCTTACCGTATTAATATAGTTCCCGGTATCCCCAAAGCTCTAACTATCCCGTTTAAACGCGTACACGCGCACGGCCTGTCCTTCATTCGGATGTATTAAGCGCGTCTCCGATCACGAATACGCTCCGCGTAATTCGCCGAAGATGCCGCCGCCCTCGAACACGTACGCCGACGTTTCGAAGGGCTCGAAAGCACTCTTCAGCGTCGAGGAATGCCGAGGGCGTTGTCCGCGCGCTCTTTCGATGATTCCCAACGACTTAGAGAGAAACTCGACCCTTATGCACTTTGACATCCTCTCGAAAGCCGCCCTTGGAGCCCTTCCTGCATACGTGTCGCGCGAGATCAGAGATGTAGCTTAAAGACACGTCTTCCTTCACTGATAATCGGTCACTAATTCCGGCGCGGTTTTAATTAACTCTCGGTTCCGTTTATCCTTGATCTTTTAAATTATTCGTGAAGAAACTCGTTAATGAGCTCCGGTGTCAATTAAAATTTACACGAAGGAAAACGATCGAGGCCGTTAAACGTGTAGCGGCGTGTAACGCACGCTTTGATATTCTCAGCTCTCGCAATGCTGAAAAGAGCGTATCGAACGCGCGATTGATACGTCTCGTTAATCGGAGATCAGGTATCAGCTCTCGCAGCGTTCGCTGCGCAGATATCGAATGGCGGATGACCTTTTATTGATGCATCAATGAAATTCGACTCAATTCTCGGGCGATCTTGAAGCGTGATGCGAGAGCAACGAGCGATGCATCACGCCTCGCGTAGATAGATCTGCGAGACTTATTGGAAGAATAATGTATGCGATGCCATGGCGGCCGCTATGAGTTATCGGCGCACCTGAGCCTTGGCAACGATCACCCTTGCGAGCGCACGTACATACGCGCCCTCGTTACATCGCTATCTAGCATAGATTATACGGCGTGTACGGCGTATATAGCAGCACTGACGAGGGCATATTCGCCGGGGAGTCACAAAGTTGCCACAAGAACGCGCCATCCGACCTCGAAGCGCTATCGAGATTCGCGATATCGGAGTCGCGCCGTTCGCGAAACTGCCAACGGGAATTGCCTCTTAATCGAGTCGTTAATAGATCACAAAGTTCAGGCAACGCGTCGCGGCTCGGCTTTATAATGAAATTAAATGAAACGCCAGCACTTTTCGGGAACCCGCGGTTGGCGCGCGAGAAAGTCATTCAATAGCCTCATTAAGAAGGTCCAATTAAATGGTCGCTTGCGATAGGAAATTTATCTCGCTCCTGATATCAGTCGTCTAGCATAGTGCCGTGCAGTGCAGAATAGTGCAGTGCAGTTGGAGTAGCAGTAGCTCTCTCTGACCACTTCTATTTGACATCTACGTGGAGAAAATGGGAGCTACAAACTAAAGCCATCAACGAAATAGTCAATTTAGGTATCTAGGCTCCACACTTAACGATAGCGATGGAGGAGTTAAAATCAGAGTGGCAATGGCTAAAGCCAGATCTTCGCCAGATTTGATAAGTGCCTCTTGCGACAGGAGGTGGCCTGAGATTACATGCGATCAGATGATGCTACAACTGATCACCAATACTGTTATGCAGAAATCACTCAAGGTGATTAAGTTTTTCGACAGAAGCTTTCGAAATGTGGACATTGAGAAGACTTTTAAGAATCTCCTGGACCAAAACACATGTCCAATGAAGAGGTATTGCTGCCTGCCAACACACATCGGCAGTTATTGGATATAGTCAAACAACGGACTTGGGATACATTACGCGGGGCCCAAATATATTCTGCTAAAGATCACTTCTCACTGAAAAGCTCGAGGAGAAAGGAGGGTCGCAGACAATATTCATAGGTCCGCATCGGGAACTGGTGCGACATCCCAGAGGCTGTCACTTTATTCAGACGTGCGGAAGAGGACACGATTCGCATTGTGCGCTGAACACGCGAAGCAGCCTGCAGGCTGCATTGAGCGTATGGCACTATAAGAAGAAGAAGAAGATTGTTCGATCATTGCTGCAGCTCGCAGCGATCAATTGGGAAGCCGACATTCGCGCCAGAGGTCAGAAATCGAGGTCGGCACCTTTCCTCGATGCGACCAAAGACAGGGACAATGATGATAATAACTTTTCAGATCCTGGATCTTTGTCTCTCTTTGTCTCTGTTTCTTTCTCGTGTTTCATCACGATTAGCTCTCGATGCGTGAATTAGGTAAAACAGAGCGCTCTTACGCGAAATAAAACAAGCCAGCGACTTGAGCCTCGAAGTGAGACGTAAAACATTTCTTGCGTGACGATCGTGACGATTCTTGACATGTTAACGTGTTTCAAACAATGCGTGGCAAACTGTGGGAAGCTGTTACGCGATTAATTAGGCAATTAATTCCAGCGTGTCACGATCCATCGAAATCCGCAGCGTGTTAACGCCTGTCGAAAGTGCGGACGTTACGAACGAATCGAAGCGCGGATAACTGCGACAGCAGATGCCGTGCCAAATAACGCTCAACTCCCGGTAAACTTCGTTAACCCGACTACCTCGAAGATTTCTACGGTGCCTTGCAAGTGGATTACGTTCGAACGCAGGCCGACCAAGTTAGCTGAAAGTTACACGCTTTGTTCATTGTTGTGCCGCACGGTAGTCTGAAGCCGCGCGCGATATCTCGAACTCGCGCGGAGCAAATAAAGATAGAATCGCTCCGCTAACGAAAAGCCAAGAGAGAGAAAGAGTGGGAGGGAGGGAGGGAGTTAATTTAATCCGTGTCGAATTTGATAAGCTTGCTTTGATAAGGCTGCTTGTTGCATCCTCGATGAATGCCGGCGTACAATAAATCAACGTTTATCCTACCGCGCGCATAATTTCGCAGATACTGATTTACGGACATTTTTTCTTCTCTTTCACAATCGAGATTTACGATGGCTGCATGTAATATTTGTACACACAGAAAACGTCTAGCTATTTCTCCGAGCTATGCGAGAACCATTTGGACGAATGCCCGTGAGTGCAAGTCGTGAAAAACTTTCTGCGATATCGCCACGCGAGTATGTTCTCTCTCTCTCTCGCTCTCTCTTTTCGAGAGAAAAGGCAGTCACGAGAGTTAAATAAAAATTACGAAGCGCTGAGAGCCCCGTCGCTGTAGCAGTGAGGGGTCAGGAAGAAAGAACTTTGACCGTTAAAATTCGAACCGCGTCCCGCCGAGCTCCCGGCTTCGTTTCTTGCCTCTCGGAGGGTTCAAGTCCCACTCGAACTCTCGCCGAAGAGATTTTGCAATAATGATGGAGTCAGGCACGCATAATCAAACGCCGCCAAAGACACGGCCCGAAAATCTCGGCGCATCGCTTCACGAGCAGGCGAGACACGGTTTGAAGGTGAACGCGCGCAGGTTCTATTCGAGACAAGTGAAGAGGAGAATTATTCATCGCGACAGACCGGAAATGAGCAGAAAGGACGTTTGCCCGAAATATCGTTATCCGGTTATCGCGAGATAATCGAGCACTGTTGCTGAATATTTCGTCATTGAATATCGAACTGCTCGAACATTAGCCTTCATCACGTAACGTTGCAAAGCGATTACAAACTACGAGCGATTATCCACTGCCGATCGATCGCCGAGTTTCGAGTTCGATATGTGACACGTATACGATCGCTGACTCGTCTGACCGCCAAAGTTAAAAGACCCGGTCCGATCGGTCCGAACTTTTCCGCTGTGCGGCTTGTACACGTCTTATCGGTCTCTACATTTGTATACCTCACACTCCGCCCCTCCGTCTCCTTCCTCCTGCACGCATGATAATAAACGCGGCGACGTCGCGTCCAAGCAGCTCGATTTCACGAACGGCGAGCGGTTCCGCGAGCGGCGATAACGAAAGCACGAGAGAGAGAGAGAGAGAGAGAACGCGAGGGGGTGAGAGGAGAACAATGGGAGGGGAAGGAATGCAACAGATGGAAGAAGCGGAGCAGAGGAAACCTCACACGGTCGAAATGAAATTTCCGATAAAGCCCTCATCCGCTCGTAGCCGCGTCGATGTCGTCGCGGTTTCCTTCCTCCTAGTTTTCCGGAGTTTTCCGTGTCCACGCTTCCGCGCTGATGAAGAAGCGAGGACACAAGTGGAAGGCGCGGCGTCGGGAGGAGAAATTGCGGGATACGCGCGAGCGAGCGGCGCGGATACGTGAGATGAATGTCAAGATTCGAGTCTTCGCTCGCGCTTTATGCGTCTCGTTCCGCTCTTACGCGTGCGGACGCACCTTGCCGTCCCGCGGGATGAAACCGGATGGAGCATCTTATCATACGCGCGGAAAATCGGAAAACCCTGCCATGCGGCGCGCGCTCCGATAAGATTCCGCTCTGCGCGCGAGCGCATCGATGAAAGATCGTCTTGGCGAGCTTCCTCGCGTGCTGTTGCGTTTGAATCCTTCGAGAAAGAGAGAGAGAGAGAGAGAGAGAGAGAGAGAGAGAGAGAGAGAGAGAGAGAGAGAGAGAGAGGTTATTCCAGGCAGAGAAGGCGATACGGATACGTTCGCCTTCGTGGAGATTTCCGCTCCGTAAGAAACTAATCGCGGTCTTGCACGCGAAACGTATTCTCATTGTTCCGCAGCGAGTCTCCTATTAACCCGGTCCTCCTCTTCCCCCCCCTCTCCCCCGTCATCGATAAACAAATATGGATTTATAGGAAACTTTCCATCGATATTCTCAAGTGCTTCTTCGCAAAGAAGCCATCCAATTTTTGCCACAACTTTAGCCTCCTATCTTTCCGTCAGTACGTGAGATACTGCTTTCTCGTATAATTTTCGCAGAAGCGTCTATCTCGTAAATGTTTTCCGGCGCACTGGATTGGCGCTAACTCTGATAGGGAGTGCGTTAACGTTAGATCGCTTTCGAACGCAACTTTCTGTCTTCAAGAGCTTGGTTCCAGCTTTAAATTCCGGGCTACTTGGCACCTAATTGGCATTTAATTTTGTTACAGCTTAGAATTTGCCTATCGCCGCTAGTGAGAGCTCGGCTTAATAACGATTTCGAGGGGGGGAGGGAGAGGAGGGGGGGATAGATAATAATCTTGCCGCGTCTAGAAAGCCAGCAGACGCGCTCCGTCTTGCTCTCACCGCAGGAGGAACCGCAGCGTAAACCGCACAGACGAAATCGTAAAAACGCGATGGGCCCCTCCTCCCTCTCCGCCGTTCGCCCTTAATAACGCATCCCGCTCGATGTCGATGCTCCCCTCCCCTCCACCCTCCTCCCCGGTTTATATCGATATCGCCCGCTCACCGTGATATTATTACCGTATCGCGGTCGATATCTGTGCGCGTCCGTGCTATGCCCCCGCTTGATGCGGAGCGGGATTATAAAAGCGCGGTCAATTTGCGACGGAAACGACGGAATGTGGGTTTTTTAAGCCGTCCCTGCCCCTGCCCCCCTCTCCCTCCCCCCTGCCCCGCGCTTGTGTCCACTTTCCGTCGCGCGTCCAGCGCGTATCACGCATTACCAGCGCGGCGCATTAGGGGCGCGCGGGCGAAACTCGCTCTGCTCGCGGAACTTTCGAGTGCTCACCATTAAAACTCAGCTCTCCGTCCATACGCGATTCCGCTCCTACTCTCCCTCCGCCCCTCCGTCCCTCCGCCCGAGCGAGACGCAATAATGAGAGTGGCGCGACTTTGCGCGGAATAAATGGCGTATAATAATGCGACGTCTCGACGGAATACAAGCTGGCCGTCCGCGCGGCGAGCGGACCGGATTCTGCGGGGACCGGAAACTTTCGCGATATTCCCCGCGAAATTTCATTATGCACGCACACGCGGCGGACCGCGCGGTGATCCGCACGGTGGCTCATTATCGCTAATGTGCATTAGCCCGAGGGCTGAAATCGCAACGCGAGGCTGAGCATTTAAAAAACGCAAGGCCGGCGCTAAGGAGCCCCTCGCGCCGCGAGGGCTGATGCATTCCGTGTCGGCGGGGAAGCGGCGCGTCGAAGTCGTTAATGCAACGATCTCTTTCTCCCTCTCTCTCTCTCTCTCTCTCTCTCTCTCTCTCTCTCTCTCTCTCTCTCTCTCCCTCTCTCTTTCTCCCGAGCGCGCGACTGAGTTATTCTCGGCCTGGCAAGCCGCCTTCCGGGCCGAGCTTCCTCCCTTTATTGCCGGAATAACTCATTACGGGATGCCGCCTAAAACCGTGGCGACGCGGTATACTTCCCGTCCTTTTGGCCGGCGCATTCAATTAACGCGGGTATAAATCCCCGCGTCGCGCGCGGCGCCCTTTTAACTTTGGCCCTTTTTAATAAGATGCCCGGTTATTTCATTTAATAACGATAAATCGCACCCCCCCCCCCTCCGCGAAAGCCGGGCGTCCCGGGCTGGAAATCCGTATCGCGACGCGGCGCGCTCATTTTTTTCGGGGATGATTGATCGATAGCGCCGCCCCACTTGGGCCACTCGGCGGAATTGCCGTGTAATTTCTGCAAATTGTTTGCAAATTGCGCTCTATTACCGCCCATAAATTAGAACGGGATAACGTTCCGGGATAGCGAGCCATAGCGCACGTTTCGAAAGAAGAGGGTAATTAACGGAGACCGTTTATTCCCTTAGCGAAATTGCGCGGACCGGCTTGCGACTCGATTAACTGCAATCGATTTGCAAACTCTCCTCCTGAAATGGTAAATAAATATCTACCTCCCCCTCCCTCTCTTCTTCCTCTTTATTCCGGCGCGAATGAAGAAGCATCGAAGCGCTTTCCATCGATCGCGCGTGATTTGCGCGCGAAGTGAGAGAGCGAATTGGATCCAGATTAGAAACCAGTTTAGGAAATGATTACGTACGCGATGTTGCAAATTCGTCCACGTCGAGGGAAAATATATCGAGTATTCGTTTTTCGATACGTCGAGCTTTCACGAATTTTCCAAGCCGGCTCGGAGAAAACAGAACGGATATTATCGACACGATCGCCCTGCTATTTGAGACAATCGTTCGCGTAAATATCGCGCAAACGTGAAAGCGCGACATCTTGCTCGACAACGAAATTTCTCGATGAAATCCGCTCGCGATGATCATAATCGCGTGCCCGGAACGTTTCGTTGCTAGCGCACGCCGCGGCGATCCATCATGCTGCTTTGACTTTGAGCGACGACGATTATTCCTCGGTATTTATCATTTGAAATCAGCGCACTCGTCGCATCTGCACGGCCGAAGAGTCAGTCAGCTTTCAGCTTTCTCAGGATTCGCGAATTAACCTTCATCGAGCACGAGGCCGGCTGGTGACATATCATTGCTATCATTGCGGAAGTGCATTTAAGGTGAAAAGTTTACGTTGGAACAGCGTCGGGTCGGGACGACACGTTAACCCGATCCGACTGTCGGGCTGAATTGCGGCCAGCGGAGACTCGCCGGAAACGGACGAGGTCGGCTTTGGCGAAAATCAGAGAAGACTCGCGCGCGCGCGCGCGCGCGCGTTGGCGCGTCCGGGAGCTTTCAGAAGTCGGTTTTAACGCGATTAAGTCGCGGCGAGAGTAAATCAACCCTTCTTCCCTGTGTCCGTTCTTTGCGCGGATGTCTTGAGACAGTGTCCGAGAGGAGAGAGAGAAAGAGAGAGAGAGAGAGAGCGGAATCCGTAATCCCGGCGACGCGAGCGCATGCGCGCGCGTGCTTGGAGGATCAAAGCAGACCGCCGAGATGCTTCTCGGAGCGCCGTTGAGATCGATTATCGTTCATCGCTCGCGGCCGGAAGTTATTGGGAAACAAGGCGACGAGCCTGTCCGGAACAAGCGCGAGCATTAACAGCGACGGTTAATTACGTGCTTGTGTAACTGCCGGGGAGAATCCGCCTTTTTCCTCCGAGCAGAGCACTGTTTCGCGACTCTGTAACTGCGAAAGTTCGAACGGGTTGATGCTGCAAAGAGTTTGAAACTAATTAAAGCCGCGTCATCCGACTTTATGAAGAATCCCGCCTCGCCGCGCGTGACCGCGCGGAAAACTTGTCAATTCCGCGATCGTTATCGTTATACGTACGCGTGCCGCGTTCATATTTAATCTACGGCGGAAAGTAGAAGCCCGGACGAATTTGATTTCAATCGGGACGGAAGTTATCGATCGCATGACGGCGCAGCCGGAATGGATCTCTGCTCGAAAGAATTTTTAATTAAACGCTTAGGTTGCCGGCGCAAATGATATTTCCGCGTGGAGTGGCAGAATTTTCAATTAAGGCGGAACATCGTTAGTGCTAATATTCGGTCGAATCGAAATCGGATTCGAACGTATTCATTAGTTCGATCCCGGATAACGAGAATAATATTTCACGTCAATACTATCCTGATGAACTGGCGAACTTCGTCGCGGAACTTTCTTCCTTTCGCCTCAATCGTGGCCAACGATTGATTACGCCAATCAAGCGTCGACGAATAATTCGACGGATATTCGATCGCAGACATTCACCGACGAATCCCTTCGATGCATCTCAAAGTCGCGAGAACGACCTCGCTGCCGCGATCGGAAAACTCGCGAACCCGAAGATGCGGCTCGATCAGAAGAATGACGCCCTTTTCGCTCTCGATCCGACCCGAGTCCCTTCATAAATCGCCACGTTGGCGCGTGGATACGCGATTCTCGAGATGATCGCGCACTGATCGCGAACGATCGCGGATCTCAGTCTTCTGATCGCGGCTGAGGCGAGATCGAGCACTCGAGATTGGCTGGCTGCGGCTAGCTGCTGATCAGGGAAGAAGGCGCTAGGCGCTAGAGAGGCCGGAGGCGAAGGAATGACAAAAAGGGGCGAATAAAAGACAGCCGAGAGGGAAGCTTTAACGATCGCGTGCTCGCGGAGATAACTCTCGCATGTTGAGCGGCGATTCCGATATCCATTGCAATGCCGCGATTGCACGTTGCGCAGTTTGTCTTCTTTATTGGCCGCGTGACACACGCTTTGCACGCAATTACGGCCGACAAACGTTCTAATGAGGCGCGCATCGTCCCGCTCCTTACTTCAAATGCACCGCTAACTGTTGAATTGTGCGGGAAAAGCGTGGGTGAATGATATCGGGACAGTTGGGGCGTTAAAAGTTCCAAAAACGCGTCGAGAGTTATAAACGCCACCTCGCGACGTAACCTTTGACCGCGCGGTGTTCTGAGTTTCAAAGCGACTGCGATCGGACTGCGCGGACGGAATACTTTCTCGCGTGCTCCATCGGTGCTCGATATTGATCATAGGCGCGACTAAATTGCAGCTGTAGTTCCCCAGTTACGCTAAAATTAAATAACATGGGAGAGCTATTCCTAACGAGCTCTTTATTCATGCCACAAGCCGAGTTTCCTATTTGCGCAGCTCCTTAATAATTACACGTGGGACAATTATAACATCGCCTTGTACCTCGACAGCGATCACTTTCGTTGCATTCGATATAAACGGTCGCGTGCACGACGGTCAAAGAATTAAATGGTTTAGCAATTAGCGATCATCGTGAGATCGCGTTTCTGACGTGACGTCGAGATCTTAAAAGATCGGACTCATCAACGTAAGCAACGCTGTCTTGTCTCGCGCGTCCCAAACGATCGCCGTGACGGAAGGCGTACACTCGAGCGCGCGCGACAACGAAAGTTTTCACGTTTTCCGCCTTGCGATGAAACGCACGAGGACCGTCAAGCAAATGTACGTGCCAGCGCGGGGCTGATACAATTCACGGAAGATTCGCGACACAATTCGCGACACAATTCGCCGCGTTTCGCCGCGTTTGTTTCGCCGCGGCCGTCGCGGGGACACACTTTGCCCGGGAAAATGTGACTTTGTTCGTTCGTTTCGTTTTTTTGTGCGCGGCGAACGAAAATCGTAACTCGATCCCGCGAGCGTTACTGCCACGCCGGATGCTGCAATAAGCCGCGACGTAGAGTTGCGCGAATAAAAACGCGGATAACAAGTGGCAGTCTCGTCCCTCCGCCGGATGAAACGGGAGAAAACGCCCTTCAGCAATGTCCCTTCTAACGAGAAGGACATTCCGCTCGCGCGGAATTGCGTCGCCCCTCGCGTCGGTGGGAAAACGACGGGAAGGGAAGCGGATCAAAGAGCCTCCGTAATCGCCCTCGATTTTTTTTCCCCCCGTTTTTTTCGGTAACGCGGAAATGACAGGCATCGGCCTCGCGTCAGCATGTGGAGATTAAAGGGCGCGACGGAGCTGGCGGGCGACTCGATCGCTCCGCTCGGAGAGGAAAGAAATATTCCGCTGCAACGAGAGAATCGGCCGGCAGGCGGGAGGGGAGAGAAAGAAAGGAAAAGCGGGAGGAAGGACGGCAGATCAAATCACCATTTTAATTGACCCTCCTCACGCGCGCTGAGCTCTATGGCACTTCTAAAACTGCATTTGCGCGGAGAGCGGATACTTTCCATGCAAATCGATGCGATGTTAAGTAGCCCCCGCGCCTCCCGCTGCTCCCTCCTTAGCTCTCTCGTTCAAGGTGGACGGCCACCGCCGTCGCCGCCGCCGCCCCCGCCGCCGAGGAGCGTTTAATCCGCGAGATTAGCGGCCGGGGAATCATTTAACGCTGAAAAACGGTGCCGCTCGGAGGAAACTGCACGGCGCGGGAGAAGATATGACAGATCGCGGATTTGTCGCGGTCTCATTCAATTAATTCGCGGGCGCGAAACCGCGGGCGCATAAATTAGATAAAGCCACGCCGCGGGAAGATACATGTATGCATATACGTTTCATTTGCCGGCGAGATTTCAATTTCGCAAAGTATGATACACCGTCCAGGGAAGTACGTGACCCAGCCTCTATTACGCGGCAACCCTCGCGGCGAGAGGGAAAAAAGAAAAAAGAAAGAAGGAAGAAGAGTAGGGAAAGAGCGCAGTCACTCAAATTACTTCCCGATGGCGGGGAGCCGTTCCTGAAGCACGCAGCCTCCTCCCGAGGCCGTTCTTTTCTTTCGTTTCGCGCGTCACTGTCGCGCGGCGAGCGGAAAGCCGCGACGACGCGTTTAATAAGCCTTTATTGCCGTCGACAGCGCGCTCGTTACACATTATTGCTTCATGTTCGACATCTTGGACGACTCTGCGCGCGCGCGCGCGGAATGTCCCATCAGTTTTATCGTAATTTATCCGGCGGAGGTAACTTTCCACTATTTTCTCCTCCCAGACAGACGACCCGGACGTGACGAGAAAACAGCAAGTAACCTTCACAAACGGACAGGCGCGATCGCGCGCGCGTTACTCTCGAGAAGATGACCGTTGCGCGACCGGTGAATAACCTTTCGTCTCCCCTCGAGGAAAGTCATGCGATTTCCCCCTTCCACGTCGTTAACGAGATCCCACCCAATTTCCCAAGGATGCAGCATCTGTCGGATTACCGTCTGTCCCCCCTCCTCCTCCCGGCTGCCCGAACGTCTGAATGAACGATGAACCGCCCTCCGCTCGCGCAAGTTGCCTCGCGAGCGCGAATCGCAGGCAAGGTCCGAGAAAAAGCCCCGACGTCGACGTTTCCCGATAGCCAGCAGGGGGTAGTTTTTATCGAGCTCGGTAAGCAGCATCTAGAACACGAGAGCATTATGTGTCGCCGCCATGAACGTTGGACGCGCTTTGTCGGTGGCGATGCTCGACAAAGACACAAGACTCGAACGGGTTGTTCGCTAATCATCTGGCGCTGAATCTCGTTCTCGGAAGCTGCGGGGAGATGATCGGGCGACGGGGGAGCGCGATGTCTTCTGATTGACAACGCACGAGTCGCATCATTCATTATTGTTAACGACCAGACGGCGAAACAGCGGCGCGGACACTTGAGAGACATTAAAAGGAAGCGTGCATGTCTTTTTTTCTCTCTCTTCTTTCACCTTGATGTTCACCCTCTCGTTACCACGCTCTGACAGTGATAAACTCAATTCACTGGGAAAGCAAAGACGCACGCGCGCGCGCGCGCGCTTGGCTTTACACGCGAGCGTAACTGCGAGTTATGACGTTCGCACCCTCTCAACGCGCAACCGGTTGAGTCCTCCAGTCGAACACTTCATTCAACCCCTTACCAAGTAGACGCGAACCACTGTCGCGCATTCAAGAAACGGACGCATGCAAAGACAGCATTCGTTGTAAACGTCACTTTTTTGTGGATCATTTCGATCCCTCGAGCCGGCGAAAGATTCGACGATAAAGCTTGCGCGTGTGAAACAATAGCGTTATTGTTATCTGACTTTATGCGAGATTGCGGGATTACGTTTCCCGGGGAAACGAGAAATGAGAGCGCACATCGCGCACACGCGCTCATCCGCCAAATAAATGAAAAGCGAGCGGACGCCTAATGTTGCCGATGAAGAGGACCCGCATCGCGCAATGTCGCGGAACGCGGAAATCATCGATTTGAAAAATGAATCCACGGAGGAGGATCCAAGAACGATAACGGACGGTTTTGCCCATCGAAGCTGATTACATGCCAATTAGCCGATTCCATTTACGCGAATTTATTCGCCGCATTACGAATCGCAACGGCGGATAACGCCAACGCTATTTCACGGCATCTCCGATATTCCGGCGCTTTTGCCTCGCCGATGGCGAAAATCGCGTAATTTCCATAATTGATAACGTCGAGATAACGACGAAAAAGCTGCGATAAAGGGAATCCGCGATGCGGGCGGACTTAAGAAAATCGCCTCGCTGTGAGCTACGATTCGCGACGCGGAGCATCGCTGGACCGGAAGTCCGACACAAGTTACGCGGACGTGTGCGGGAGCTGTATTTAAAGCATGCCGCGCAACGCGCGTGTCTGCAATTCTCTTTGACGTTGGCGTACAACTCTCAGTTATATTCGAGTGATACATAGCGAAGTTGTGTTGCGAAGCCACGGGCGGCCGGATCAAAGGGCAGGGTAGGCCACCACGTAGGTTTTGAAGGGACTGGGGGAAATTCGTAAATGAAGCTTGCCTGGTGCAGACGCGCTTGCGGTAAGATCAATCGTTCGCAGTCGCTCCAATCAGAGCGTACGACGGAATTAATTGCTCGGTTATCGAACCCCCCGCGCATTCGAATTTGAGAAAAATCGGCTATTAATCGCCGCGGTCGAGTTAAATCATATCCGAAATCGTTGCGCTCGCTTTTAACGTCGCTCCTTTGTAGTCACGAGTAATAAAGCGCGCGCTGTTTGCAGCTGAATTGTAAAGCAATAAAACGTTGCAACATTCTTCTCTCGAAACGTAAACAGATCGGACGTCTCGACAACTTCGAGGTCACGCAGCATTTAACAAATCACATTTGCAGCGAATCGACATCGCTCGAAGCACCCGCGCGAAAATGCCGAAAGGTTGCCGAAAGATTGCTCTTCGTCAGCGATGCGTCTCGATTCCTCGCGAATCCAAACGCGCCAATATTGCCGCCCCGATCCAACATTCTTTCGGGAACCTACCCTGATGAGGGCTGTAATCGGCGCGCCGGCGACCGCGGCCGTCCGGAGATCCTAAGGGATGACCTTCCGGCAGGGGTGAAACCACGTCGGACGAGCCACGTCTTGACACAGCGCCGGACGAATGCTCCGAGTCTCTGCGATGTCTAACCACGTGCGGTGAATCCTGGGGACTACCGTGACCGGAACTCATCGGTGTCCTCAATGGAGAACCGTGCGAGGAGTACGGGGAGCTCGGTGGCAGGATCTTCTCGGTGCCTTTGAGTGAATATCGCATATGACGAATCGCACGAGATGTCCGAACAAAGACCGGTGGAGGCTGCGCGCGAATAAACCGTCGCGATTCCGTTTAATGCTTCATCGAGATGTTTTATAAAATAATCGATACGTTGGAAATGTTGATCTTGACCCGAAAATATTTGAAAGCGGCTTCTAATATATACATATATATATATATATATATATATATATATATATATATATATATGTATACACGAAGGGAAAGTTTAATTGCCCAAAGTTGTCAGGCAGGTTGAAAAATCTTGTCGCGTCCCGGCAAAGTTCACGAAACTTCACGAGATATTAATATTCCAAGTGTCATCAGTTTAAATGTTTACAAAGTTCGTTAAAACTTTCCCAGATATTAATATTCGAGATATTCCAGATAGTACGAATCCCCTATCGAGTATATTCGAGTATACGCTGCCATAAATATCTGAAAAACGTTTGCTGAAGCGGGGCGTCTCTCCGCAGGTGGCTGTAAACGTTTCGGGCCGCGAATTAAATCAGATCAGCGGGAAAGTGGCGCGTTCGGGGATAACGTTTCCCCGAAACGAATTTCCAATCGCGAACGCGGCAGACGTCGCATTTATCTTTTAATCACGAATATGTCGGATGCGTCATAGCTCATCTATCAACGCGGCCCAATTACGCGCTCCAGCGATCGTCACAAGATCAATGAACGCTCTCACCACGCGGCTATTTCGATGTGCATCGAATGCAATCTCTTGACATCCGTTCGTGCATCCCTTGACGCACATTTTCTGATTGCTGACGCGATTGCGTAACGTTTGCGGTTATACTTGAATCATCCCAGAGATATATTTACGCTGCATCGAGCATCCCGCTAGTTTCCCTTCGGCAGTCCAGCGGCTGCGTACCGAATCGCGGATATTAGAAGCCGAATTGACAAGACTCGAATTAAAACGATCCTTCCAAGGTAATGACGGACACTTGACGACAAGAATCAAGTATCATGGCAGCGAGATATTAACGCGAGCGTCAGCAACATTGAAAATTAACGTATCGTCTAGCTGGAGACGACCTTCCCTCGGGAAAGGTCGATCCTGGATTCGAGAGTTCGTTCAAAGATTCCAATCCCGATGTATGGGATTTCATGAACGGCGGTTCAGGGCGTCCCTCGTTCGGAAAAAGCAGCCTCCGCTGATCTTTAGAGCGCCTAAATTACCCAACCGTCGTTCGAGGCCTTCGGTACCTTGGTGAACGCTCGGCGGATGATGAGAAATTCCGGACGCGGCCGCCACGTGCGCCGCGACGGGGGGCGGGGGGTGGACGAGACTGCCCGGGCCAAGAGGGTTGACGAACCCGTGGATCGGATTCCCATGCATGGGACTGGCATGGATCGAGCGCGATGGTACCATTCCGGGCAGCGGTATCCCCCTCGTTTGTACCTCGTGAGAGGCGGACGAAGAGACGGAGGACGCGGAGACGGTCGTGCTCGGGTGACCCGGAACGGGGCCACCGCCATGTACGGAGCCTCTTCGGTGTTGCGACATAATTGGAATTCGATGACGCGATGGGCGAAGGCTGCTGGCGAGGCTTAACGCTCCCCGGAGATGGACAGCATCGAGACACTCGGATTCACTCGGCTGATATTTTCGATCCCGCGCCGGTGTCTGTATCCCCGGGAGCGTCACTTCGGGAACGAAGCATCAAAAAGTGCAAAGGACGTGGCGCAGGCGAGATGAGAGTCGCCTCTCTTCGCTTCCGCGGGAACGAGCAGGCGTATCACGAGGCTACATCAACGCAATGTGATAACTGTCGTTGCTTCTCCAGGAGATTCAGCGTTCCCTTCAGCTAGTATCCCCGCTGTTTCACTGCTGCATCGGCCAAGTTATCGTTCACTGAAATCCGATCGGCATCGACAGACTGCTGTAGATTTTCCGCCACCGCTCGAGCGAACTCGATACTTTGTATTACGTCTCGGGTTACCTGTCCACTCAAGCAGGGACAATCCGCAGTATGTAACTGAACGCCTTTCCTTCCCTACGAATCTCCGATAATTCCTACCGTAAGTCGTCGCGTCGCTCCGACTTCCGGACCTTCCTTCCTCGCGCCAAGGTCAGTCCTTTTTCTCTCAACGACGCTGAATCAACGCTGTTTACCTACATCCGCCGCGGATTAACGCTGCACGTCCGAAGACGGTGCACGCCACGCGACATTTATCGCGCGTCCTCCGGCGGGAATAATTAACGTCGTTCCGGCTGTCCGGATAATGGTCCCTCGTGTGACGGGATTTCGCACGCCAGGCAGGAGATTTATCGCGATGTGTTTATTGCGCGCGGAAGATCACGTATTTACGGCGTGACGACGTTACGTGGACGTTGCGCTAAAAAGGATGAGAGTCCAGCAGATCTCCGGCGGAGATCAGTCTTGTGAAAAATCCCACGGCAGTAACGAGGCCCGGTTCTCCGTCGCGTTCGTTAACAGATCCTATCCTATGAAGTGATGCTGCAATGTACGATCTCTTAATCGGCTCTAATGGAATCTTGAGGAGAAGAATACGAGAGCGATATTTCGCGAGCGGGAATCGATCTCGCACATATCAGCCTGAATCGATGCGTCAGTCTTATTAATCGCGCGATCTCTCTCGTGAGAACTCGCGGCAGCGAACTCAGCCGAGTTCAACGAATCGCGTTCTAATTATGTTCGTGACAAGCGATATCTATCGCTGAGAACGTCCAGCGTCGATTCCACGATCGACGCGCGATCCGCGGCGGGCGAATGCGGAAACGGAGTACAGAAACGGCGAAAAACGATTATCGGGGAAAGGATAACGTCCGAAGGGCGGTTCCGAGGGGCGATATCCCTCGATCCTGTTATCGCGAGAAACGTGGTTATCGTACGTAGCTCCGAAACGCGGAGCTACCGCCAATTAGCAGCACTACGAGAACTTTCCGTCGACAGGTCCTGCCTCTGCTCGACCTGACCCGATCCTGATGCTTTAGACTTGTTGATTTAAGACACTTGTTGGTTTCGGATCGTTATCGCCACGACGACACGTCCAGGCATATCTTGTTAGCGGTTACTCGCCGCTCGTAGAAATTTCTTCCTCGCTCACGATCGTCTCGCGAATTCAATTCCAGCGAGATGATCTCCCTCGGCGAGGCAGCTCGATGAGAAAGAAGAAAGAATCTGGATTTCGTTGCACGTTGCTCATCACGAGCTTCCTCATTCCTCAGGATCCATTAAGGCGCAAAAAGGCGAGTTAACGACGCATTTCCATTAGAGAAATCGAGATTTGGAGTAAACAGACGAAGGATTCGTTGTTCTCGCCAAGACCGCTCGTAGTCGCCGATCGGTTGGAACACGCGAATAATTCGCAGGATTACACACAGGTGCAGCCTGTGAGTCGACCCTCGATTCTGCTGAAACGAGTGCACTTTTGCAGGATCATCACGGGCCACGTGTTAACAACTGAACCGAGAACAATGCTTGATCAACGGTCATCACGATCCATTTAGCACGGCCGAGCACCTCTGCGAGATAAGTTTCCCCGATCGTGGACGATAATCCGCCGTTGAGCAGCTACGAACTGAACCCTGCAGAAGGAGATCCGAGTACATGTCCAAGCACGAAGCGACCGGTACGCTTCCGCACGCAGCGGAGTCTCGTGTTTGACCGGCGAGATGCGAGATCCGTGTCTTGCAAGATGAATCAATACTCTAGCGGTCAATTGACGGAAGCAAGCTGTGGCACAATCGTGTACGTCATGCACAGTTAACACGTAACACCACGAATCATCGAGCGCCGTACATCGCCGCCCGAATGCTGCACGCTGCGGGACGAACTCGCAGCATCATCCACAGGTGGACAGGCCGGTCGGTGACTTTGTCGAAGCGGCCCCACTTTCACGAGAATTATCACAGACCACGTGCCGGCGATCGAAACCCCGCACGGAAAGAAGGAAAAGGGAGGACCCGGGCGGAAAGAGCGCAGAAGACAAAGAGGCCGCACCGCGGACAATTTTTCCCGCACCGCGACGACGCCTACGCGACTAGGCGATTCGCGAGCGCTGAGGGGGACAGGGGAAACGCGAGAGACAAAGAGGGAGACGGTCAGCCGGTCTCGCCGGCTCGGCCGATTAGAAAGCCCGAAATTCGAAATTCCGGAGGCCAGGGGCGAAAGGGGAATTACAATCCGCGAGCGGCGAATCCAGGTCTCCGCGCGAGCACGTTTTCGCCGGCGATTGCGAGGAGCCGTCGCGACGCCGGCAGCGACGTCGGGGTGAACCAGTCGTCCGTGTGCGACAGGGAGCGGCCGCGCGAACACTGAAACCAACCCACGCCACCGCCACCGCCGTCAACCCACCCTTCCGTCCACCCACCGCCGCCACCACCGCCGCCACCGCCACCGCCGCCGATGCCGCACCCTCTCCCCCGACGCCGTCGCTACCACCACCATATCACCGTCACCACCACTATCAGCCACCGCCGCCTCTGCGAACCCTCCGATTCTCTACCCTTCAACCGCTATCCATCGCTACCACCACCAGGACTACCACCAGCACCGTCGCCATCACCGGCATCGGAGCTCCCTTCGTTTTCCCCTAGCCGCATCCCTCGCTCTGCCGGCGCGGCAGGTAGATACCGATGCCATTCAACCCTCTCGTTTCCTTCTTCTTCATTCTTCAGGCCTTCGAACTTGGCCATGCTTTATTCGAGGGTACGCAGCTCTCCTCGCTTCATGCATCAACACGCGCGTACGTATGCGTGCATGTATGTGCGTATCGTAATATGCGGCTGCGCGCGGGGCGCGAGGGGGCGGAGTGAGCCGCGCGGGTTATTCCGACTACCACGCATCGCGATGCACGTTTAGGCGTGCATAATTACTCGTCGGCGTCGTTGCAGCCGCGACGATCCACCAGCAATGCCTGGTTCTATGTTAATGAACGCTCGGCGTGCACTAATTTCGCGCGCTGTGCAAAGGTCGAGGAACTTCACCAAGTCCCTCGCAAGCTGATCCGCGAGTGCACGCCCGGCCGTTGCAGTTCGACGCGACACGGAGGCGACTCGCCATCGTGACATTCGGTTTTCCTTTCGGCGTTGCCGAAATCGACTTGTCTCCAACGACATCCCGATCCCTGCTCGATCGATTAATATTTTAGACAACGCGTCGGCGAATTTTCGGCGAATGACGAAACGCGCAGATCCATCTGCGCGCTCCATGCGACGACACGTCTCTGTGTGCGTGTACGCCTGCGTGTAATAGCTATAAATTACGCGTGCACGAATGCTTTGATGGAGATTTATCTAACGAATTACACCGCTCGCGATTCTTCCGCATCGCGCCGCAAATCCGGCGTTCATCGCGAATCAATGCTTCGACGTGATGCTAAACGAGACATTAATTTTTCGCGCATCTGCCCGCCAAGTTATTACGCCAATTATGTACGCGTTACAATCGATGAATCCAAATTTACATATCGGTGAGCATGGATCAGAAGAGGGAGATTTATAATGCTCGTAACGCCGAAACGAAGCAGGAAGAATGTCGATATGGAAAAAAGATAAATAAATAAATGATAGATTGGATACAGAAAGAGACAGAGACAGAGAGAAAGAGAGAGAGAGAGAGAGTGAGAGAGAGGGGGGGGAGGGGGAGAGGATCATGCGAGGATCACGTCGCATAAATAAAATCCGCCAAATCGAACGGAGCAAACAGCAGCGCTCGGTCAGCTTCTTCTCTTTGTCGGCAAACGCACGATTCCATCCAACAGACTTTAGAGAGCGACACCGAACAATTAGAAAGTGATAGAGAAAACGTTCTCGCAGACCGGGAAATGGAATCGGGCGGTCGCGAGGTGTTCCGCGGACTAAGTTCGTTCGTCTATTCGAGCGCGAATAAACGCGGCCTCGCCGAAACTTCAACGAGGCGATAATGAATACTCGCGATCGATACGCTTCTTTGCTCCTCTCCCCCGCGAGGGGCGTCGCCCCATTGAAGCGCGTTCGCGTCGCGATTCCGCGAAATAAATCGGCAAGATGACGCGAACTCGCAGGTAACGAAACAGGACGCGCTCGGACAGTAATTTAAATCGGCACACGCCGAAGCGCGTGCACGCGTTTCTATGTAATAACGGCGAGCGAAACGAACGATTCGTCAAATTAAGTGAAACGGATGGCGCGCGCGATTTGCGCCGTTTTACCGAGCGATCATTAATCAGAATCGCCGACACGCGCGCGTATCATCGCGCTGATAATCTCGCGACACCTGCTACAGTCATTAGCATAACAAGTGCGCGTGGATCTGATACTGATAAGTCTAATGAACGATTATCGGCTGATTAATTGTCAAGAAAGAGGCAACGGCGTGTTCGCGCTCGAACTCGCCCGCTGCCGATTATTTTCGTCGGCGACGTTAGATCCGACCGCGCGACGTTGGATCGACAACGAAGTAGAATCGCCCCATGAATGTCTGAAAGCGTACGGCTGAAAGATCCTCTAGCCGAAGGAATCGCCGAGCGGGCAGAATGCCGCGCGATCCCGCGAGGCTTCGTCGAGCAATCGGTACGCGATGAAAACTTGACGCGTCTGACGATGATTGCCACGCAGCAGCTCGCGTGTTCCCCGTTACACCGGATATTCCCAAGCTCGATGAGGGAGACGGGAGGGGGATATGTAATCCGTTATCTCCCCGTGTTCCACGAGTTACACGATAGACGTGTCTCGCTATTTTGGGCGTCCCGCGCGAAAAACGCGATATCCCAGCCGAGATTCCGGCGCAAATTGATGGATCGCGCGTGCGAGCGCCCGCGACGGAGCTTCTTACGAACAGCGACCTCCAATTACACGGCCGATCAATCATGCTGGATATCAGCGGGCGAATGATCGCCCAGAAATAAACGCCCGTTGGGGCGCAGATGCAACGCGGGGAGTCGCGGGGAATGCTGCGATCCGCGGCGGCATTTTTACGAGCATCGAAGCTACGGAGTAGCCCCAAGCGCAGGGTCACACCTTCCCTCACGCTGATCGGCTACATTCCGTCACCTTCTCGGGAGAAGGGCAAAGGGGAGAGGCGAGAAGAGGAACGGGATTCTTCTCGGGGCGACTCGGCGGAATGCTTCGGTTGCGGACGGAACAAAAGGAACGTACTTCACTCAGGCGCGAACGAGAAGGTACCAAGACCTACCGAATCCCCAAGGTCGTTTATTAGCCGGGGGAGATTCCAAGTAGAATGGGTGTGGGTGAGATCGGGCGCTCGCGTGTGCGTGAAGAAGGCGCCACCGCCGCGAGGGTGGCGCGCGCGCGAGTACACTCGCGCGTTTGGATGAACGGCATGGACGAGGGCGGCGGTGGTGATGGTGAGGATGGTCGCCGAGGGCGGAGGGGAGGTACGGATAAATGGACAGGTAGATAAATAGACAGAGAGGAGAGGCGAGGCGAGAGAGAAAGATGGGGAGCGACCAGCTATGGGTTCTGCGGGCCCGCTCGTTCCGGTAACGCGATTTCAGTTCGATATTTGATTTCACGGGGAGGAACGGTCCGCGGCAGAGAGGCAGGGAGAGGGAGGGTGCAGAATTAAAGCTCGAAATTCGTGTATGAGTCAGTGCGATGACGCGGCGCGTCAAACAAAGTTAACACCCCCGCGAGGACGTAAGTCGATTAAACACGCTATTAGCGCCGGGGATCGTCAATATCCGATATTCTCCGGCACTGCGCCTCTGGCGCAGTTATCTCGCTTTATCTCGCAAGGCATCGCGAGATAATGGCATTTCGGACAAACGAGACGCCACGGTGGATAATTGTGTGCGGACTGCATGGTGATCTGCGCGCCGGTGGCTCCCGAGGACGTGGCATCCCCCCGATTCGCGATTAAACGAGCGAGATCTGGGGGGGGGGATCGCGGGGGATCCACGTGTGGATCCACGTGTCACGCGACAACCGCGATAACGCATCGCGTATGGCCGTATCGATCACGCGAGCGTGCAGCGCGGATGAGCGAGGATGCGACTTGAGAATTGGAGGATCTCGTGGAGAGTCCGCGTGTCATCGCATTTTATCACTGCCGCATTACTGAAGCGGCGAGTTCTCATGCTTCAGCATTCTCGGACTTTTGCACCTTCCGTAAACATCTCGACATCCGACACGGGACGTCGGGAGAGTGAGCCGTGCACGGCGGCGAAATCCTTTGAAGGGCGCAGCGAAGGTAAAAAGTTCACTCGCGAATGAAATGTTCCATCTGTTATCCGAGCCTGACATGCACATTCCGGGAATACCTGCCGGGGGAGAGGGACGAGAGATCGATCTCTGCTGCTCGTCGATACTCGCACGCGGATGACGCGCTTGTTCCGCTTTTAATCGGCGAGCATGAATGAATGCGGAATTCGATCGCGTCGCGCCACGCCTCGCAGCAGCAAAATCGCCCACTTTCCTGAAATATACGGCCGGGCGATATTTTAAGAGCTGCCGGCGTAATAATACTATCGTGCCTCGTAGGGCGTTACAGCCGCCATGGCGGACAACCATAAAAATTCAACGAACGAGATCGTTCCCTCGTGATATAGAACGTTGCACGGCTGGAAGTTAAGCGCCGCGGCTACTGATCCAGCGTTATCTTCGCCGACAGATTCGAGCGTGACCTTGGCAGTCTCGTAAATCGAGATGGGAGATGTTTAGCTCGTAAAATTACCTGAAATTCGTTTCAGGATTCAAGGCTCGCGAAATCGTGAAAACGGAGAACGACCATGCCCGATCCGTGCTGATAGAGACTGATAAAGCCGCCATTTTTTTCTCAAAATCGTCCCAGAGTTCGCGAACAACGTTTGCTACGCGCCTTCGATATTTCGCGTAACACCCTTGGGATATTTATTTATTGCCGGTTCGAGACAGTGTGTTTAGTAAAGACGAGAATTGTACAAGACAGAATAACTTCCTTTAATGTTGTTGTCAAACAACAACAATATTTGGATACTCGCTCTTATTAGGTAAATGTGCGACCGTTGCAGACTTGTCGCAGGACATTGAAGACACTGATCCTTTGTCGTTCGTTGTAAGCGAACGACAATGATCTTTCTTTGTTTCGGCAACCTTTGCGACTTAATCGCAACTTGGCTTTGTGACTCGAGATAAGCCGCGACGTTGTTTACGTCGAAAAACTTTCCAAAAACCAAACATGACTCATACAAAAACCTTAACAACGTTGCTCGCGCGAGAACGCGCGCCGTTCAATACCGTAACTTTCCCAAGCGCAGAAATATCTGTCAAGTAACGAAATTTGGATCAGAAGCAACGGCAATTGTTTAAAAATCGATTTATGGCGTGCGCTGCTTCGACCGGTTCAAGCGGTCACGAGCCAGATTCAAAGCTGCGCTCGATCTCTGCAGACGGGATGCCTTATGACATCCCGTCAGATTTCGCGAATCGATTTTCAACAGCCTAACGGCTGAATTCACGGCTGAATGCTTGCACGGCAAATATGCACCGTACACTGTTTTGACGTACGATTATCTAGTCTGCAACAGGTTTTCGCGTCACTTTCGCGGATTACGCTCGTGCTATCTCATCGATCCGCGCTCGCGCGGCCTCGAATTAAGTGCGCAAGTTTCCGTCAAACATGCGGACGGCCGTTCGATTCCGCGTTCAGGCTTCGCGATTCCGATCGCTTTCATACGGCGCGCGAGCACTTTCGCGGAGCGGCAGCAGGAATTTGATAAGGGCGAGTTCTCGGCAGCCGACAGAAATGCCGCCGCGCATACCGCAGGCTTATTTGTCCAGAAGGGAATCGTTAACGTTTATTGGAATTCCAGGTGAAGAATCCGCCGGCGATCGGCTCTCTCGCGAAAATCACCGGCGAGCAACGGCGATGCGGGAATGGAAACGAACGTGTCAGCGGAAAGCTAAACAGTAAACGGTAAACAACAGGAAATTATCATATTAACCGGAAGGCATACGCGGAGAAAATTGCGCGCGGATTTATTCCGCGCCGCGCTTCGCGCGAATCGTTAACCCCGCGCGCGAAATACAATTGCGTACGCGGCGTGGATCGCGGGACGAAGAAAATGGCCCCGATAAATGTTAATGCGCGAATTAATTCCGCGCCCCATCATTTTTACGCTCAAGGATCGCCGATTAATCGCGCGGTGAACTCGCGCGCGCGCAATCGCAGCGCTATTTAACGCGTGCGCGCGTTGTCACTGTAATCTCACCGCGACTAGAGAGAAAGCGAGAGAGAGAGAAAGAGAGAGGGAGACGCGCACTGCTGTATGTTCGTGCAAATTCGAGCAGTTCGAGTGCCCGGCCGCAACTCATGACGCGGGTAATCGAATTTTCCGCGATTTTCGTCTGCGTTTGACGAATTACGCGGACCTCGCGTATTTATTTATCCTGGCAGTATCGTGCGTCTCCGCTAAATAAACGGAATTGCTTACGGACTCTTGCGTTCTCACGTTCGTCGGAGAGGACCCCATGTGTGTCGGAAACAATAGACGACGCACGATCAATGGCACGATTGCGGGGAAACAAAGTATCACGAAGTATCATGAAGATCGCGCGATCGCGGATCTTAACCGACCTCGGCCGAGCTTGGGATCGACCTGAAACGATCTCAATGATGAACGGATCGTCGAGAACAATTCAGATCTATCGATCTATCGTGGAGTACGCGATAAACAACATTGAAGATCACCGTTGACGTTAAGATCGTGTCTCCCATCCCGGAACTCGATACTCGATTACACAGCAGCGCGAATAATCTCGATGCCGCAGCAAACCGACGCTTATGCGCAGGTCCCGCCGCTCAGGTGGAAATCGGATCAGCGCGGAGGGGGGTGGGGGTGGGGATGGCAGGGAGGAGAGGATCAAAGCGCGGCTAACGAGAAAAGTCTGGATCGAGCGTGCAGCCCGCCGCGGCGCATTCGCGGATTCTGCCTGATGTTCGGCTGGCGACATAAATGCGCTGTGAATAATACATGACGCGATACGCGTGTGTACGCGTGACTCAGATACGAAAACAGACGGCTTTACGTACGTCGTGACCACGAGCAAGTACCATCTTCTCTTCCGGAAACTCCGGTCTGCCTGGCAGCGCGAGATAAAGCTAAATGCCTGCCTCGGCCGGCCTGCGATTCGTACAAGAATCCGCGGATGACTCGTGAAGTCTCGAGAAGTCAATCGGGTAATTTTCGCGCGATGATACATACGACGGCGTGTACGATGAAGCGGAAATTTGTATCGGAAATAAAATTCGAGGTGCGTGAAACGCTTTCGCGTTTTTTATTAATTTCGATGATGGTAATTATTTATTTATTAATGAAAAACTGATTTCGTCACATGCATTGCGCGATTTAATGTGATTTCATGGGATATTTAACGATTGAGGCGAAATTAATCATCAAAACGTGCGTGCAGACGGAGATTAACGCGATGAAGTTGCGGCATAAAAGAATTAATCGCGTCATTAATAATGCCGATTAATTACGGCGAGATTGCCGTTAATTACTTTGCGCATGGACGCTGATACAACGTGCGACAGATACGTAACAGATAATGCACAAAGCGCGTCAATCTGGAATAAAAAGAAGAAAAAAGGGCCCGCGAAGATGCATTCGTCATGGATGGATGTATTGAACGAGAAATGCGCGAGAATCAGAAATAGCGAAACAGATTCAACGTAAGCCAGACAAGGAAAATGTCAAGCAATGTAATTACGGGATAGCTGGACCGTCGTGAAAAACGATATACAAAAGACAACTTTGGAGACGTGCGCGCGCAAAATACACAACTTCCACGTAACGGTAAGAGTTTTATTCATGATTAACAGGGACTCCATTATCAATCTCCTTGTGCACCTTTTTGCGCCTTTGCACGTCGCTTTTGCAAAAAAAAAAGGAAAACAAGAGATACATCTCAGGACAAAGGATCTCAGAAGCATCTTGTTAAACGCCGCGAGATATGGCAAAGAAAATCCTGCAATATATATATATCGTAGCGCCAGATCGCAAAGAGAAACTACACGAATCCTTGGTCGCGGAAATAAATGGCGGAGGATAAGACGATCGAAGATAAAATCGAGATCGAAACAATCGTGGCTGCCCTGCGTTTTCTGGATCAGCGGCTTCATTCCGGCAATCCCAGGCTGTCGTGAAATATTAAAAAGTTCTGCCAGAGGACGCGAGTTCCGCCGAGAGCGAGCTTACCGCCGGCTGTGTAAACCGTAATGGATTTACGCGAGGCAAGAGCGAGCGCCAATTCCGGAATGCCGGAGGAGATCCCGTTAAGCCCCCCCGCAGACGCGGGGTGAAAAGGGAAGCCGAATGCATCGATGGGAGGACTACCCGCGCGGGTCGCGAGGACGCGCGAAGAATTCAGCTCCGCGGAAACGCGGAATTTCGCCACGGGAGTAATTCACGGCGACGACGGGCCGTCGAGTTTTGAAAAGTTTAATTGCATGTAGCACGAGCGCCAGGTACAAAAGAAAGGGAGGAATTCGGCGCGGACTCTCGCGCAATGCGAAACACGACCTGAAAGTTCCGAGAGCGAATGACAATCCCTGGCATTGCCACTGCGGACGCTGAAAATCTTCGCGCTTTCGTCGGATGCATCTTTCAGTGGCGAGCTTAGCGAGACTCCTCCTCCTCTTCGCTCTTTCGTCTTTCTCCGCTCGCGGGAAGCCACTCGGACTGGTCGCGTATTTGAAACTCCGAGTCGTTCGATTCGAGATCCGGAAAAGTATCGGAACGTTGGCATCGAACGCTCATCGAGTCGACTGAGAACGCGATGCGCGCGACTTACACGAGAACGAGAACGGACTTCATTTTTACGATTTGTTCACTGGCGAGGTGGACACACGGAAACCGCTGCGGATTGGCAGCAGGCGTTGCTGCAACGAGAAAAAGGCAAAGGTAGCAAGTGAGACTTTAGCCACGTGAATTTAGTAAAGCTTACAAATAATGTCAATGTCAAATAATAATTTCGAGGACTTTAAGCTGCATCGCTGGCAACACTGGCTTGCAGAAATCATGAAAACTGGAAAGCCAAACATCCCCAGACTGCCTGGATGGCCTCCAAAACATTGCTGCGAAAGTTGGACATCAAAGTCACGGGAGAACCGGACAAAATACGGAACACGGTCCTGCAAGAAGATGAAGAGATAGTAGTCCGAGACCCGCGTCCGGCAGCACTTTGCTCCAAATGTGGAGAACATTAGCTTTCCGCGTAGCTAATTAATCTTTACTTGATCTCACACTTTCTTGACCATCGCATAAACTATTACGTTACTAATGAGCCAAATGCTCCGATGAGCAATTAAAAATATAAACGGCAACGTCGCTGTCATCGGCATCATTTTAAATTCGCAAAGATGAAAACAATCTTGTTCCCGTTTCCTTCCTATAGAGCGTAATGAGATCGGCATGATGTCTCCATCAACGCTGTTCTTCAACGTTCCATTACGCTGCCCTGTTCTTCTTCTTCTTCTTCTTCTTCTCCCCTCCCGCCCGCCGCTCTTTCCTGGAAGATGCTACTCCGCATGAAACGTTGTCGCGCCGTCGTAGTATACATAATAAAACGACTTTATTACGTAGGGAGTTAAGTATTCTTTATTCCAGAGAGGGACCGCCTTGTTCTCCGCGAGAGCTTCTTATCGATCGTCCTATCGATCCGACAATTATAAATTCCAGACACGACCGGAGCGAATAATGCGAGTTTTCTCCTTTAGTCAGGTCCAGTCTAACTAATTATTGCATTTCACGAAGAAAGTTAATTTCCGGAACAAAACGAACGGAACGTCAAAGAGCCATATTGCCCGGATTGTGAAGTTTCTGGACCCGCTGTGCCGGAGAGTCGTTAATTAGCTAAATGTCATCCCCAGCGCGTTTGCTTTACGGCGTGCGAGCGTCAACGCAAACGCCGCGATTACGCGTTGCGTCGGTTATAATACGATACGGGGAAATTAAAATATTATTATTATTATTATTATTATTATTACCTCGATTATTCGCTTCCTCTCTCTCTCTCTCTCTCTCTCTCTCTCTCTCTCTCTCTCTCTCTCTCTCTCTCTCTCTCGCGTTAATCTCGAAAAGGAAGATCGGAAGATTCACAGCTCGATTGTGTTCCCGTGACTAATCGATCAAACGAGAGAGATTCACGAGAATGCGAGAATGCGAAGAAACACCGATGCATTGACAGGCGCGAGTGCCCGAGATATTCCTCGGCGCGGCGGTCGCGCTAATTGACACAATCAAGCAATTATGCAATTAAGCGAGCAGGAGCCAGCTGACGTTCGACTCACGCTACGTCACACCGAGTGTACGTGTAATTACGGGCGATATGCGACTCCGCTAGGTCGCCGTCCGGAGTAATCGCAAAGCGTCGCGACGACAAAGTTATATTCCGCGCCGCGAAAAGGTAGGATTTTCCGGGAGATTTTCGAGCCGGAAGACCGCAACGCACGCGGAAAGACGAAGCGGAAGCGAGTCACGTGGATACGGAAGTGACTTGGGCGCTCGTTAGAGCGATACGCGCGTCTCTCGCTGCGAGAAAATGCCCGGCATCCGCCGGTGGTTTCTCGCGCGTGTCCCGGATTGTCCCGGAGCGTTTGGAATTTAATGACGAGCAGCTCGATGCGATCGATCGAGTCGAATCTCGGGAGCTCCGCTGAAGCGAACTGTAAAGACACCTCGCCGCTTCGAAGCTTCCTTCCCGCGGAATCTCCTCCGCGGCGCCTCGATGGACCTCCGAAGCGGAGACTGGACTCGAGATCGGCGATCGATTCGATTCGGATGGAGAGAGAAACATCGCCCAGTGTATGCTATGTCTCTCGCGCCAGCGGCTTCCTCTCCGCCAGCATCGGTCCGAATACGGCAAACGTGTCCGCTCTTTGAAGCAGCGATGGGAACGCGGAATATAAGAGAGCGTAACGTAATGCTGGGAGAGGAATTACGTTGCCGGTGAAACCAAAGACACCGTTTCGCGCGGGAATTGTCGTTAAGACCGCGAAATATTTATCGGCCCTCGCCCCGAGGGTTTATCCCGCGAGATGTAACTATCTTCTGATTTATGCGCTGTGTTTCTCGCACGCGCGGAAATCCGCGGACGAATCTGTCTCGTATAAATTTTTCTCCTGACGTTCCTCTCTCTTCCTCACCCTTCCTCTCCATTCCTTTGCGCTTCGTGACGCGCGTTCCCTCCATAAAAAGAAAGCGTTACGCGTTCGCGTTACGCGTGAATCAAGTCGTAAACGTATCGCGCTTACGTTAAATATTTAATTCGCCGAGCGCGCGTACGCGGAATAACAAATTGCGCGAGACAACATCCGGAGATTAGCCGAGCAAATATTTGTCGTTCGCGTTACGTCGAGACTGACGGCGATCGCGTTAACGAGGCAGTCTGTTTTGTTTCTTTTTTTTCTTTTTTTAATGAAAATTCCACGCCAAGTGCGACGGAGGACGGTCCCCTCTTATTCTCCCGTTATATTCCCCGTCGACTTTCGCGTTTTCGCTTCGCGAATGCCTCAAAATTGGATAACCGCCCGTCCGGAACGAATCGAGCATATTCGAGGAATATGCTAGCTCGATGATCCCGTTATGAAATGACATCCACTAAGGATACCGAGTTCTCGCAACAGGTTGCGCCATCCTGAGAAGGCATCTCAGCAGTTATCCAAGAAATTCCTCCGGCTACCGAAACAGTCTACTAAACGTCTATTAAAACCCCGTAAAACAAACATCAAAGTCAACGTCAAGTCGCGCGCGCGCGCGCGCGGCGTGACGTACAAGTGACATAAATCGCCTTGTCGGGGCAAATTATCGAGAGAATGATCGATAAACCGGGATAAAGCGCGATAAAGGAATTGATATCCGCAACGGAAATCGGAAGGATTCATTTGACGCGACGGTCGTTCATCGCGCGCTTTATTTTTGGCGGCGAAAGCGCATTCCCGGAAATCCACTCGCGACGTAACAATTCCATTTACGTTATGCGTTATGCGAGCCGAATGAAGCAGCGGGGGGGGGGGGACGCGCTAAAGCAAACGCGAGATTGCGCGGGGAGCAAAAGTAGATACCAATTTCACGTCGCGTTGCACGGAAATCCGCGCGGAGGGAGCTCGAGAGAGATAACGAGTGAGACAGAGCCGCGATTCGTGTGGAAGGACGGATTGCGCGCTCGATCATTTTCGCGGATCCGCGATCGAGGCAATTCGATGAGAAATCAAGATCGCGGGTGGACGCAGCCTCGGCATGCCGATATCGCCGACAATCATCGGCAGCTAAGACACGCATCGGCCGCTTTCAGACACCTCGAATCGACCACGACTATCTCGATAGTCTGCGATGCACCCCCATATCCGGGGATGCAGATACCGTAATGCCGATCCACCCGCGGGAATCCCTCGCGGCATCTGAATCGACGTCTCCAAAGTATCGCTCGTATCAGCTTAGCGCGTGACATTCGACATTCATCGACTGCGTTGTCCGAACGAACTGGGAGACATTCGCAAAGACGCGAGGATTAGCGCGTGTGAACAGAGAAATCTCAACGTCTAATACTCGCGCGAGCTAAATGGTTGAAGCGATATCCGGCGTGCAACGAGGCTGCTCTTTCGTTTTCAGAGTCCGGGTCGGAAGCATCCGTTCACAGAAAGATCACAGAAACGGCGCGACTTTTCACGGCGGCAGCGATAGATCTCCTTTTCCAGCAAACTGGCTGGATTAACGAACCGATTAGGATCACGCGAGTAATAAGGCGAGCGCGAGGTATGGCAATATCGGAGGGCGGTTTCTCAATGTCGCGAAGGCAGAACGGCGACGCGAGCGCAATTAATCGATCGGCTTTAATCTCGAGGAGCGCTGATGAAGCGCGCGAGCCGGCATTTCGAGCGTCTCGGAGATGGAGACGGGCTTATCTCGAGACACTTTCCGTCGTTTCGTTCTCCCCGCTCATCCGTCAGGAGAGCTCATAGCAGCGCCAGTGAATGCAAAATCCGAAAGGACCGAAGGAATCGACGTGACGGCGACACGCGTGCTAGCAGAATCCGCAGTCGGCTTTCGCGGAACGGATGCGCGAGGAGAGGCAGCTGCTGGGGAAACGATTGAAGGGAAATCGATAAGTCGCTCCCGCCGGAAAATATCCGCTCCGGATACTCCATCCGTGATCCGCCTCCCCGAGAACCTCCGCGCCAGCGAAAGCTGCGACGCTTTCCCGCTTTCCGGGAAAGAGAGGCGCTCCGGCGACGCGTGTCTTTAAACAAATTCATCCGGTCAGAGATGGATGGTCCCCGGCATGTAGCCGGTCATAAAAGATCGCCTATCGATCATCACGGCGACATCGAGCGTTACAACCGAGGCTATTACCAGCGAATTCGAACGAGACGAATCGATTCGTCTCGACTTGCCAGCCGAGCCGGATCGCTGAATCGCTGAGCTTACTCGAGCAAATTGTAAGCCGGCGGCGATATCCCGGCTCTGGTAGCAATTAACTCATTATGCAGGCGAGATGTACCACGTCCGCTCGATATTTCTGATTTACTGGCCGCTGAAGGAGATACGAGTGCGAGCGTCCGCGTACGTCGAGTCCGCTTGCGAGTTCGCGCGATAGCCATCGATCCGGTAATTGATAGTTGCCTTAAAGTCGGACGTCGAAGTAAAATTTATCGGAAAGCAAGAGCATTGGCGTACTCGCGGCGCGTAACTCCGCTTTCCTCCCGAAAGAAAAACTTTTTCATACAATGCGGAGAATCTAGATTTACGGTCGTAGTTTCGCGCGAGCGTACGGAATCGCGAACGGAACTCGCGCGCCGAGTCCTCGAGGCTCGAGGCCCCTGGCGTAGAAATCAGATCGACGATCGAGAGAGCGAAGAAAGAGCGTCCGATTTACTCGGCGATGAACGAAACCGTTCATCGGAACTCGTTTCTCTCTCCCTCATTTTTTGAGAGTTCAGCCGCGACCGAGACCGGCATTCAAGATTCGCGATACGCTGCGGCATACGGTGCATCGCATTTATGCATTCCGAGGTGCATAAATCTACGCTGATTAGAAGGGAGCTAAAACGCCGTAGGAGCCGAGCTGAGAGAATACCGAATACTTCGCCAGGCAATTCCAAGACGGTGCGAGTTAACGCCACTTAAAGCAACTCCGCCGGCCGCACGGCCGGGGATGTGCAGGGCAATCTAGCTGGCTGAAATGTGCGGGCTTGTTCCGTATGTTTCGTGCTCGTAATTAAAGCCCGGCAGGCAACGGCAACGTTACTCTCCACGCGCACGCGCCCTCACCCGATAAGCCCTCCATTATGAAAAATACCCGCCCGAATGTATCCCGAAGACGTCTGCCAGCTCGCTACGATTGTCTTCCTCTTCTCCAAAATCCCGTTTTTCTACTTTTCTACTTTTCGCTTCTCGGTCCAGCTTGCGTGCCACTTCTCGAGGTGCCCTTCTCTGCGCTTTTTGTGTTCCAGCTCGCTTTGCTGATCTTTCGGATCCCGGTCTCTCCAGCATCGCCGTCTCACTCTGATCCATCCTACTGTAATCCCGAATACCACCGTGTTTTATTTGCTCATTGCTCACGCCATCCCTCTCTCATCGCTTCTCCGTTTTTGCTTGCTCTGTTTTGCTCCGTCCTTGGTATTCCTCTCGTCTTGGCTGTTTCTGCTGCGTATCGCGGCAGAACGCGAGTTTCATGCATTCTCATTTTGCCGTCCACAGCCACGTCTCGATTCCTCCGTTGCCTTGTTTGCTCGTATTCGTACTCTGACTGTCTCGGCTGTGCTATTCCGCATTTTTAGGTTCAAAGATGCGTTACCGAATGGGGCAGGTGTCGTTGCGACAAAGCAAACGCGTCCGGATTGGAAAGTCGATTATACAGAAACGCGGGAAGGATCAATCTCGCGTGCCGCTTCGTATTCAGAACAGCTGGACACGCTACGTCGGTGATCTATCAGCGGGGGGAAAAAAATTTAAGATCAGACGCGGCCGCTGACGAATGATTGGCGGTGCGATAAGTCGCTGGCAGGCACGCTTGAGATCGATGCGCCGCTTTTCTTTCGATTAACACTGCTTTCCTCGTTACTTCACGGTTGCATCTCGCGGGCGAATCGTCGCGGCCGAACGGTGGTAGCCCGTTAGAAGGTCGATAACATTAAATCATGAAATCAATGTGTTTGAAAATCTGACTCGAGATCAGCGATGATACACGTCGCGAGAATCCTTTCATCGCGGAAGGACAGAAGGGTCAGAAACGATGAGGGGATGGATCACCTGCTTAAAGGACGCCACGATGGAAGCAGACGCGCCGTGCGACAAGCGTCGCGACGCTAATGTGAGACGTACGATGCTCAATGGGTGTTAGGAAGGGGGGAGGAAAAATTTCAGGAAGCTTGAGAAAATCAGCCGTCTCCGAGCTCCAAGTGCGAACTCGTTTGCATTCGCGAGCGAATCCGACCTCTCGGATCAATCAATCGTAAATTATTAGAAATTGCTAAAAAAAGAAGAAAAATGGATATCGCAAATTAGCAACGCAGTTCCGACAAATGAATCGTACGGTGAAATTATCGCTCGTGTATCTCGCGAGCGATATAAAATACGTATCCGTGCGGTGTATACGCGCCGCCGCGCTGCCAACGGAACTGGATATCGATGATTAATACGCAATTAAATAACAGGAGGAATTACGGAAAAGTTTGCGGTCGAAATGGCGTTAATACCAGCATGCTATACCGCGCTGGCGTCCGACGTTCAGTTGATAAATCGCCGCGCGACAATTAATTTCAGAATCGGTTTGCAAAGCGAATTTACATCGATCGACAGTTACTGCAATTTATCGCAGTCTTCGGGCAAGCAATCAAAGCCGATAATTAAACTTCTAAACTACGCCGGATCGCGGAAAGTGCAGTAGGCGGGATTGCCTCTCCGGTATCGATTATGATAAAAAGAGATTCATCGGGTCCATTAGGCCGCCGATGGAGATATTCTCGTTGTTGTTCATCATCGCGATTAGCTCTGCTAATTGGATTAGCAGCGAAACGCTTGTTGCTCTTCGAGTTATTATCGTCAAATAGCAGGCTGCGCGATACGCAGTATCGAATATTTCGAAGAATCCCGAACAACGTGCTGTATTCTATCGCGCTCCTTTCGCGCGGCGATTGCTCAATCGACAATAAACCGAATACTGGACGAATACCGTCAAGAAACTTGACACTTCAGCTTCGACTGTCGATTAATCGAGCCAACAGGCTGTCATCAAGCGCAATCTCGCATTCGAGCGAGGATTATCGTCAAGGGAGCATTGACAGAGAATTTTCGTCGCTTTCGATGACGTTTCGATCTCTAAGATCACGAGACAGAACTCCAAGTGACAATGAACAGCAGATAAGTACGGAAAGTACGCAGACACTTACCTTTGCCGTGCAACTGCTGACGATTCGTGTCGGCGCGCAAGTTCTCGGCGGTGTGGACCAGCTCGTCCAGCTGCGGCTTCTTCTGCTCCAGCTCACGCAGGACGTTCTGCAACGCAAGATCACAAAGCGGATATCATCGCGGAAGTGACAAGTCGCTCAACGAGCCCCGCAATCGAAATCGCGTTCGACGCGTTGCTCTCGAAGAGTCCAAAGCTGCCGAAAACGCGAGCGTTCAGCCGACTTGCGCGCAAACTTGCTGGAATCGACGACAAACCGTGCCAATTTCCTGCTTCGCGGTGCTTTACGAGCTAATCGATTTACGTGCAGCTTTTGAGTGCACGGCAATGTGCGACGTGTAAAGCGAGAAAGCGGGCCATCGCGAGAATTACGCCGGCTCGCTTCCGTTTCGAGAAAATCGGTCGGAGCTTTCGCGATAGCGCAAAGTCCCGAGTTCCCACGAAGGGAATCGATTCTCTTTCGTGCCACTGTGCACCATGGCGCGTAAACCGAAAAGGCGGGCTCTGAGAGCTGCGGTAATGCCTTTATGTAATATTCCACGAAACATTCAGGTCGATCACCTGTTTTTGCCCTACTGCCGCGGCCACCTTTCGCCGCGCGGCCGACTATCGATCGCTCGCAGTGGGCTTTCGACGTACCGTGCTCCGTTCTCCGGCTCGTCGTTACAACCGTTACACCACGTTTCGTCAGGATAGACGTATAGATCACCGGGGAATCTTGTCATTAATCTTGTCTCGGATATTAACCGTTAAAACGTTAAAACGAAACATGAAAGTGACGAAAAATTACACACTTTTCGCGACCCACGCGGCATGTAAGAATCGCGAAATTAATAAATCGTGGATCTAAGAGTGACGGATACCGTACAAGGTTCCTTCAAGCGCACTGAAATCCTGGCAGATCTGTGAAGTGCAGCAAAGCGCGAAACGTAAAATCCGTAAAACATTTTATAATTCCCCGAATTATCGAATGCGCCGAATTAAAAACTGCTGATGCGAAATGCGAAATTGAAGTCCTCCGAGACACGCGCGGAATGAGAAAAAAAAGTTTTTTTTTTTTTCTTTTTTTTTCTCCCTCCGAATCGGTCATCGATAAATTCCCCCGAGGGAGAGATTTCATTTTAAATGACTTTTCACTTTAATCGGAAAAAGTCATTTTTCATCTGCGTAAATTCTCCCTCTCCCTCCCCCCCCCCCCTCTCTCTCACTCTCTCTCACTCTCTCGCTCTTTCGCTCTTCGGAATTCCCCTTCGTCTTGATAAAACGTTAATGTCGAAGAGAGAAAATGTTTATGGAACTGCCGGTCTTCGTAAGAAGATTACGATAACAATAACCGTGTTAAGCCTCGCTAATCCGCGCCGCGCCCGGATAAAAAGGACACCGAACGACTGCCTTGTCGCGCGAATGCTCCGAGTCGTAATCCGATTCCTGCGTTTGATTGCCGACGGAATTAATTTTCGCGACGCCCAGGAACGTCCATTAGGCTCGATGCCGATCTCGTCCGTTATGAAATAACAAAAGAACGGGGAGATGACGAGCGGCGCGATAGCTGGCCGCGTGCTCCGATAACCGATTCCTCCGAGTCAAGTAACCAGACGCGTGTTTAATCGATAATCGAAGTGCCGCGATTAACGGCGGTCCCGGAAGACTCCGTCTTATTTCCCGTAATCTCATTCAATTCGGCCAGATCCCCCCCGAGATCTCTCTCGTAATATAATACGTCCGGCCGCTGGACGCGCGAATTAACCGGCGCCCGGAAAACCGGCAGATTAACAAGTTAATCCGGCTAATTCGCTTTGTCCGCTGGCATTAGAGGCCAGCTTAACGTGACACACGCGGGACCCTCCCCTCGTCCGGTGTACACGAGTTCCATCCGTTGGCGAACGAGAAGCTCGCCGTATCTCGGGGGAGAGAGATGCGACCCCTTCGAGATTAAAATATCGACGGGCATCGCAGCGATCTCGATTGAAACAGCGAATTTGTATCTCATAACGCGCCGAGGAGAATCGTCGACTCGCTCAGCGGCGCTTCTGCTATCCACTATCCACTGTAAAGCGCAGCTATTTACATCCCTGTGACATAATCGATCGCGCGCGTTACTTCCGTGTCAGCGGACGCTCGGGAAGCTGGATGCTCGCTCGCTCGCTTTCCAGACTTCCACTCGCGTTAATGGAGCTTCCGCCATATGCATAGGGGCTCGCCCTAACATCACGCGTTGGAAAAAATCTACGGAGGACCCGCGAAATCGCGCGTTCACAGTTGCGCGAGCGCAGAGTCGATCGATCGGGGAGAAGCTCGAGGTAACCCGCGAACAGGACCCTTCCTGTTTGCCTGTTACCTTCCTCCCCCCAACTAATCGCATCTTCTGTCCTCCTCGCCCCCCCCCCTGCCCACGTCCTGCTTGAGATCATTCCGTGAAGGGAACAAAAGAGAGCGTCCGTCGAGCCTGACGGAGGCTGACCGCAGATCGTGCAGGATGGAGAGGACATTAAGCGAACACTCCGCTCCGATCCATTGAAACGGCGCGAGCCAATGGCCTGACGCGTTTCCATTCCGCAGTAGCGATCAATGGAAATCCCGTGGGATTCGATTCGATGAAACAGCAGCCGCGAGAGTCCCATCGGATATCCGCTGTCGCAGCCGTCGCGGTGTCATTTGCGCGCGACACTCGGGACGGAATCGGAATCAGCCGTGAAAACTCGCCGGCAGTTGGAAAAGCTGGCGATCGTTACTCGCAAGATTGCACGACGTCGAGCCTGCTTGTGTCGAATCCCCATCCTGCGTGACGTGACGCGAGCTGCGCGCGTTCAATATCGCGATATGCTATTGCTTCTTAATGATACAAGCCGTTCATCTCCATACGCATGTATCAGCGTACTTCCGATCGAACCGACACGACACGAGGGTCGTGGCGTGCTAGAGGAGCGTTATTGTTCCGCTGTTCATACAAACGGACTGTAATTTACGTCGCGTTTGTCTCCTCGCTGCATGAAAAGCGCTCGCGTGGAGGACACGGCGAGGACCTTGTTCGCTTCGGAGCGCTCTCGGGTAGAAGGAAAGTCATCCGATGCGATCAGATATATGTCCTTGCGAAAGCTCGATTGCATTTTTTAACGAAGCTTAAGGATAACTGCTTCGTTTCCTTTATCGTACTCGACGTGCCAATTTGATTACTTTGATGATCCTCGGTAATGACTGATGGATGACCATCAGTCGGACGTTACGTCCAAGGACCTCCTCCTCCTGTCACGGCACTTGCAGACATAACGAAATCTCGATCACGATTTTTACGGGACATTTTCAAGCGCCGCTTCAATTCCGCAATGAATTTGCCACGTTGACTTAAAATTAAGCGACATTCAGGGCTCCGCTTTTCTCCCCGTTTCCTCACAACGACACTTTCCTTCGTCTTCCATGAAAGGGCCGCTTCAACTTCATACGCTAGCAATGAAACCTTAATCTTCACAGAACGACTTCGATGTAATCCGCCAGCAAGACCATAAATAACAGTCAGGTACAGATTTAATGCGGCAATGAGCGAAACAAAACACGAATAAATGGCGCGTGAAGAAATCGCAGAGTGCAGACTGCGAACATGCTGCAGCACGTGATAAAATATTTTAAACAACTTGTCCATCGATTACAACGTGCGATGTAATATCACTTAATTATTACACGCGCGTGGACTTGAAATTCGTCGGCGAGTAAAAATTGTGAAGAGTTGAAGCAGAGTACATGACGAAAGAAAGATCTAAAAAGAAAGAAGAACAGAATGACGAAGCGACGTCATTGTCTCGCTCATGACATTGTCACCGATGCATCCATTCTTGCAGCGTGACAGCGGGATATCTTTGACAAATCAAGTGGCATGAAAAGTTCAGAAAATCGAGAGAGGTAATAAAAAATGATAACCTTGTTTAAATACACGCGCCTACAAGGTGCGCGTGTTTCCGGGACGAGCCTCATCGTTCACGATCACGACCGCCCGTGGATAAGCGACCCGTCGAAGAAGATTGAACACGAGCGAAACTTTCGACGTGCCATTTAGCGCGATCCGCCGAAACGTTGCGGAAGAGCAGCTTGTGGGAAAATAAACGGAAAGTTCCATGTAAAGCTCGGCGTTGCCGAACGGCGTTGTCCCCAAATTAGAGCCGAAAAATCCCAGGAATCCCAGCAAAATTATGTTTTGCACGGCGTTGCGTGGAGGAGAGAAGGACGTTATCGTAGAACGCGCGCGCGCGCGCGCGCGCGATAGAATTTACATAAAGTACAAGAACGGCGTTGCGCGGCGTGACAAACGGATTTTACGAGATGCCTTAATGAAAAACTCGCCGCCTCTGTCGCAGTGAAATTTTCACGGCGCGAGTGTATGAAACGCGTGTATGACCGCTATCCGCGTCGGTCGCGCCCGGGGAACAATTAAAGGAGACACTTAAAGAGAGACGAGGGGGCTCGCGCGGCGGGCGGGGGCGGCGCATAATTTGCGAGAGACGTTTCAGCTCCGGGCGCGAGAATATATGGCCGATTAGAGATGGTAACTGCAGCGGTAACTTCGCCGACTATGAAATATCTCCTCATGTAAGCGACGCGATGCATCTTACTCGCCGAAACGCTGGACCGAAACTTATTCGATCGCCTCGCGCGCGACGTCGCTCTCGTCGACTGTTGCCGAACGCAAGCCCCATCATCGCCGACGTTTTCATTATTCTCCGATCGATTATCCGCTGGCGCTCCCCAGACTCGGAAAATCGCGACTGGGGAAAGCGCACTGAATACACGCGGCAAAGCTGAGTCACGCGATGTAACGCGCAAGGAACAACGAAATGATCGCGGGCATCGCGATTGCGGGAACCAACAGCCCGTTCCGTGAAAGAAATAAAAGTACGCCGGCGGAGAAGGAAGGCGAGGAAGCAAAGAGAGATGATTGCACAACAGAGGTATGCTGACTTATGTGGGAACAACGGAAAATTTCGCGGCATCTACGAGTGCCTCTCGCTGTGCCCTCGATGTTACCCCGTCGTCGTCGTTGTCGCTGGTTTTTAGCACGGGATATTCTCGCGGGCCTCGTAAATTGCTTTTATCCCCTTCTTCCCCCCCCCCCCCCCCCCCCCCCGCCGTTCGAAGCGCGGGCGTCTTGTTCCCGTGTGACGATCGGAAAAATTCTCGTCTCAAGCTCGACGCGGTTAGCACGTTTGAGGGCAAAGCGGGTGACGAAATTATCGAGCAGCGAGAGCGTCGAATACGTAGAGGCAAGGGCGATGCTTTCTGTCCCCTCGCCTCCCCAAGGGCATCGATCGACATTTTTCACGCAGAATTTCCCGGCCGGACTCATCAGCGAGCCCGCCGTAAAGTCGTTCGTAAAGTTTCATCCAATCGTTGCGAGATCGAGGAGGGAAGAGCGATTCCCGCTCGTCCATGATTTTAATTATGCGCGATTCGCGCAACGCGAGACGCACGACGAGGAATCCGGAAGAAAGAAACCGCGAGACGTGTATCCGGGCGTCGAGCCGGGAATGTGATCGATTTCACGTATCGGCAGCGCGTGCTTCCGCGAACGCTGGCCTCTCGCCGCTCAAAGGGCCGCTTCCGCGCTTTGGCGCTTTTTATTCACTTACATTAAAGCGAAGCTGCAGAGTGCCGGTGTACATGGACGATGCGCCGGGCTGCGGCTCCTTCCGATCCATCGCGTAGGGTGTCGCTCACGCTTTGCGCGAGGCTTTCGATGGTACCTTTTTTGTATTTCACTTTGCTCACTTTGCGCTCGTTGCAGCTAGCCGGATCCGAGCCGCATCGGAGAACGCTTGTCCGACACACGCTCGCAAGAAACTCGCGGTACTGTCGCGGTTCTTCGTCGCGATGGCGGTCAGATAAAAAGCTCAGTCCGGATTAATGAATTTTACACGGCGGTGCTCGGTCTTCGCGCGACTCTGCGGTTCTCCATCGGGATTTTATCGCATCGAACGCGAGCGTTCCCCGCAGGAATTCCTCCCGTTGCGATCCAGCGGCACTGAAAATCTCCTGTTTATCTCGTGCTTGTCAGATTTCATGGTAAACGATAGACAAGGCCCGTCGTCTGTCGCGCTTTCTCCCTCCACGGTCCAGGGGACGCCCTCTTCCCGGCGCGGGGAGAGCGGCGTTTCCGCAGCCGCGTCTATTCCCTGTATCTGGTGCATCATCGCGGACGAAACTCCGCTTGTAATCCGTCGATGCGTGTCACCGTAATCGCTTTAATCAGTCGCGCTTACGCGCGCGGCTCTCGCGCGGCCGAGCATCCGACCGATTAATTTTTAATAACGTTAAAAGCAAGGAAGCTTACGAATTAAATCCTCCAAGGGAAGCTCTCCTGCTTATCGGATTGCGCGTGCATAAGATATGCAATTCCGCCGTTGATCGATAACCCAACCCGCGGACGCTCGGCTGCGCGAACAACGCGCCCTTTCCATCCCCTTACGCGAGAGTAATGTGGATCGGACGGGACTGGGAAGAAATATGTTACGTTAACAGCGAATTCCCTCTCGTTAAACGGCGAGGCATCGGCAGCGACAAGGTGTCAAAGCTGTCGCGCGTAAACTCGCGGCTCGCGATCGCCGAACGCGACGTCTAAATGCGAGGCGCGACAGCGGGCCAGCCGCGCTGTCAAAGCTACGAGATATCCGCGGTGACGTCAGAATGCATCAAAGATTCAATTTCATCGAGCGGCGGGAAGGTCTTCGGGAAGCTGATGTCGGAAGCTAACGGCTTGGCGCGAGCGGATCCGCGATCGTCCTTGTCGGACGCCCAAAGGACACCCGTAGACTTATCGCTCCGTCAATGTTTCATGTCGTTTACGCACGAGGCGTCGTGAATGTTTGACCTTCAGTGTCGGCTCTTTTCGAGACGATCGTTTGTTGCGTATCTCGTCAAAACCGGAATACCTCTGCACGACTCGGCGCGCTCGACGTCGAGACTGTCTGATCGATGAGGGAATTTCCTCAACTACTACCCGCGCACAAAGGGAATATCGTAAAATGCATTATGGGATTTATTAGGTGTCACTTGCCCGCGCGGCTACAGCTTTACGGCGGACGTGACGTATCCCGGCCCAGAATAGATACCGCATACTTCGGCGACGCGTTATCATTCGTTCGATCTCGCTTTGGCGCGCGTCTGCAGGAATGCACGTGTCTCGATAGGCTGAATCGGGAGAATATAATTTTGCTGGAAAGAGCAGATATCGGGCAACGGGTTGCTTAAATATCCGTTCACGTTCGGAGACGAGACAACGCGACAATGAGACAACAAGACGGGAATGTCAGACATGCCTCGTCACTTTTCCATCGCATCGAGCACATTTCTCATCGGATGCATCAAATCGTACATTTCGTTGAGGCGTGACAATTACGACCGAATGTCTCGAGTTTACATCGATCCTACGAGCGGACAAGCTCGATACGGTTTCCGGTTTCATCATTCGATATTCAGTGACGCTGAATTTTCATCGCGACAAGGAGAGAGAAAGGGAGAGAAGAGAGAGAGAGAGAGAGAGAGAGAGAGGGAGAGAGAGAGACGGAGAGGGACCTGGACACGCTGTATCGATTTTCGTTTCGTTCGCTATTTCGCCGGCTGCATCCCTAATTTTCACTCGGGTCCCTTCGTCAGAATTACATTATCGGAGTCCGAGCGCGATAACAGGTCTTTAATATCGACAACAGGCGCATTCAATTATATACAATGGAGCGCCACGCTCGAACGACAAAGGATCCGATTTTAAATCGCCATGCAGATGATTATTCATGAGATTTGCATCCAACGCCGCAAGTTGCTCGCGCTCGCGGACACAACGACGATCAATTCACAGATGTGTTCGAGCATGAAGCAAACGTACGGATAGAGGCAACAGTGAAGCGATTCCCGAAGAGGGTCTCGGTCGTAGCAATCGCGCGATTGCATCTTCAATCGTAAAATGGGAAAACGCGCGCGGAATCTGTCGCGCCGCAAGGCCGGCGAGCGGTAGCGCGACGCAGGCTCGCGGGATACGAAAGCTCGGATTTCTCAAATGATCAGCCAATCAGTCAATCTCGTTAAACAAACGAGCGCGATATTTATCGCACGCCGCGCGTCGACCGCGACAATCACACGCGCAAACGAGCATCGCGCGCGCCGAGAGTCGCGCCGACACTGAAAGTTCTTTACCGAAAGTTGACCGCGAATACAGAAGAGCGTCGTCGGCGAGAAACGATCCGATTGGCTGATGATCGTATCGACGATATAATCGATAAATAATCTCGCGTTGCGCCGCGGGATTTTTGCGCGCCCGATTTTCACGCGCGTGTAGGTCGACGGAAGCGCGTCGTCCAACTGAATTCAGCATCTGACGCGGCTCCATGGGGTAGCCTTGGTAGCTAGGGAACGGTATACTATATCCACGGTCTGTCCTACGAGATATAGGGCCTACAGGGTGCAAAATTCGAGTGGAGGGTGCGTTTAGCGAGCGCTACGAGCCGCGCGGGATTTGAAGTAAACGCAGATTCGCGTGTCGATATCGCAAACGACAGGGTCACGTTTCGCGAAACGTGACCCCGTCACGATATCGCGTGCGTGTGTAGGTATACGTGAAAATACGATCGTGATAATACATTTAACGGAGAAATATTAAGCTATTAATGAACGCATTATTCCGACATGCGCGCGCGCAACGCGATCAAACGCGTTTCGAGGGACGCGTCCATTTAACGTTTGAGAATACATTAAAACGTACATTATCGCCACGCGAAGTTATGGCAGACTGCGCGCAGATTGCAGAGCCCGTGCGGTTTTAGGTTAGGTCGAACTTTTGTACAAAACACACGCGCGCGTGGGTTCCAATCCCTCGCTGCCATTACAGCTAATCCGATGGAACAGGAATCGACAAAGAAGATGCGCATTGCGCACACGCAAAACACTTCACCGCTCACCGTATACACACACATACACACACACACATATATATATATATATATATAAAATTGCCCCTAAAGGCGTATGAAGATTTCTTCGATGACTACCGGCAAATGCAAACTAAAAACACAGTAGCCAAGAGCGGAAAGTTCGAGCGGCATTTCATCGTAGCCGCCATTAAATCAAATTTAAGTAGGAAATATTGCAATTAATCCTTTCGCTGCTATTGGCACTGCGCGATATGATTTTACGATATCAAAAGGTTTGCAACAATTACATAACGCCGGTAAAAGATTCACGAATCATTACGCATCGCGTAAGTCGTTCTTTTCCGCTGCGCGAAGAAATATCGCGTAATGTTTACGTGCCATAAAGTTGAACGTTTATGCGCCATATAAACGTTTAACTTTTACCTGCACTCGTATAATTAATGTAACACTTAATTAGCTTTCAGCGTACATTACATGCTCTTGAAATCCCAAAATTTATTTTCGCGTTTAACGCGGCTTTGCGAAGGATTAAATTTAAATCAAGCTCAACCACATCGCTCGAGCGACGATCGAGAATACCGGATAATTTTGGAATAGCCTGGCATAGATCGCATAGACAGATTTGCCGACAAGTATCAAAAATTTGGCAATTCGAGAAAAGCTCGGCGACTCGCGCGGCAACGCGCGATCAACCACGAAAGCGTCTCGCTATGTCGCGTCGTCGTCGGGTTTCATCATTGCATTTTCCATCGCCTGCGGACAAGCGAATGAAAAATTCAAGAGATGGTGAAATGAGGAAAATAATGAGTACTCAAAGAAAGCAAAAGCACATGAAAAAGCTCGTGATGCCGGATAAAATTTAATCAAAATTTAAAGTGTACTTGGAAAACATTACCAGCAAACATTCTCTCTTTCGCTCCCTCCCTTCCTCCCTCCCTCCCTCTCTCTCTCTCTCTCTCTCTCTCTCTCTCTCTCTCTCTCTCTCTCTCTCTCTCTCTCTCTGTCTCTCTCTGTCTCACTATTTCTCTTGTTATTCGCAAAATAAATATGCCAGAGCGTACTCTGAGGCACTTTTTTTAGGCAAAACTTGCTGCACGTAAATGTAAGAGTGAAAGTAATATAAAAATAAGAGCGAAACATCGCGCAATAAATTAATAGCATCTACGAATCCGATTATTCGGATGCGATAATTGTCAACGTTCCAGATTGCGATATTTTGAGAAGATCCTTTGAAAAGTGGGCATCTCAAAATTTTTCAAAAAACGGGATACACGCGACATATCGAATTATTAGGGAGAGGAACTTCTCTTCTTTCGCAGCCTCCTTCGAGAACAAAACAGGTAGCTTTCATAGGATTTTCTTTATACATTTATCCCTATTTGCATAAATTATTGTTTCAAGCATACTTTGTCTTTCTCGGTACAGGTGTGCGAATTCGCTATACAAGTTTGCGAGGCCAAGTAACAGACACATATGAAGACGTATGGTGCACGTCACAAACGCATTTGCCATTAATCGAAGTACGCGACGACTGACTGCACGAGACTGGTAGAAAAGTAACAACAAGCTTTCCTTCCTGTGCAAGTCATAAAGGATCGAATGGCATCACGATGAGAGGAAAAAAAAGCGATCGAACTCGAAGAGCTACAAGTTGAGAGTGGCCGAAAAAAACGCAAACACGTTGCGATGTCTCTCGTTGCCTTTCGAATAAACGAATGTATATCGTGCAATGTACATAAATGAACGAAGACTTTTACTTGCGCGAATGAATCTTTTCATTTGTATAAATTTTTCGTGTAATATACATAAATAAATGAAGTTTTTTAATAAGTTGTAAGCGAGACTTTACTTGCACGAGCAAAACTTTTACTTGTACGAATAAAGAACTTTTTTTTATTTACATTATGTAACATAATACATGATATATATATATATATCACACGAAGGCTGGTTGGTTGGTTTTGCAATGATATCGCAATGACAAAAGTATCACGCGAGCTTGAACCTCCGCTTGAAATACTTGTATACTTTCGAGATAAAAGGCCGCTACTAAACGAAACAGAAATTCCCACGGTCCAACCGTAAGATTTTAATGCGTACAACATTGCGATATTTATTGTATAATTATCGGTTAAGCGACACAGCGATAGCTTACTGAAAAAGATCAAAATTAAAATTAAAACGCAAGATTGAAACGCAAAAAGCGTAAACGCAATACAAATTCAATCGCTTCTTTATGCAGAATGCAATTCTGTACTAATGCAATATTTAAATGCTGACTGATGCAACGTGTCGAATTTGAAGCATGAAATATTCGTGGAATTTGAAAATCGGAACGCTATCCGGAAAAAAAAGAGAAAAGAAGAGTTAGTGAAAATAGCTGCGGAAACTAATTATTAAACTTGCGCAATTAAGTAGGAAGTTGGTTCCTTCTTGCGATATCTCTCTCAGCTCATCCTTCAATTTACATTGTGATTGTACATGTTTACATCAGCTTTTCGCACTGCTCGAAGCTATGGAAGCTCCTGAAAGATCTAAAACTCCGTGGCACAGATTGAAAGAAATCTCCCCGAAGGAGAACGCGATGATTAAAGCATTCCAGAGTACGCGTGACGCCGTGCATTCTAAACCAGAAACTTTATATCGTAACTCCGACAAACAACGGGCATACGTATCTCGGACAATGCAGTTTTAAAGCACAAACTTTTGAAGAGGACGGAAGTGCTTCCTCTTGATAACGTGCATTTACGGAATAATAAAGGTAACCGTTTTAAAAAAATCTCATAGTCGAGATAAAACTATCATGAGACTCAAGCGACGACGGAATCCGAACCAAGCTGAACTTGGAATCTTTGTATACAACGGAGGGATCTCCTTCGGGGCTACAAAGATTCGCACTTGCATCCGCGTCACGTGAAAGTAAACGCGGCATTGAATTAATTTAAAACAGATAATCGCGAAGAATTTTCCCGCAGCAGCCAAGTTTGATATCACCTAGAACGTAGGAATCCGCTAAGAAAGTTACGGCGCCAATTGCGGAAATAATTACGGTATCCAGCGGAGTGGGGAGGAATTTAAAGGGCTCGATAAAATTGAGGATTAAATATTGCGCCTCTCCCTACCCCGAGAGATCCAGTCGAAGCGCAAGATTGCGCGGAATTAAATAAAGCGAGAATCGTGAGAATCAAGCAAGATCCATCTCTCAATTGTATCCATAAAAGAAACGATAATCCCGCAAAAATCAACTCGAACGATAATTTAACTTCCAAACGCGATTATCGTAACGCTTTGATTACCGATAAATCGGACAGCGAAATTTCTCTCTTTCCTCTCCTCGGCGCGGATCCGAGCGGAATGAAATCCAAATGGATTAAATCAAGATGATAAATCGGATTGAGCCGATTAAAGACCATTGGGAAAACTGATCGATCTTAACGGATCGATCTCGCGCACATCGATCGGATCCAGAATAAAGCCGCGACCTCGCGACCTCGCGAGGACGGGCGGTCAACAGGAAGACGCCGGCTTTCAAATCTCGCTCGCAACGTACGTGGATCATCGCCTCGCGCGCGCGTCCATTCGCCGGAAAATCGCGAGATCGTGGAAGGCTCTCCGCGGGGGCGCGGTGTGGGGTTCGCAACCCTAAAATCCCTCTGGCTCGGGCGATGTCGTTGCCGGACGGCGCAGCCGGAGTTATCAGGCGCCGGCAACACAAAACCGCCGGCGGAGGAAACGACCGAGATAATGGCGGACGTTTATTGCAGCCGACGTGAAGGACGTCGTTGGAAGGATGAAGCGGCTCGTATGATGACCGGGAACACGCTGCGGAGATCGGCGAAATCGGCGGAAGGACAAGGAGAGCTGCGGACGTTATTATCGCGGCGGTAGAAGAGACAGAGAGAGAGAGAGAGAGGGGGGGAGGGGGAGAGAGATCGCAGGATCATGGACGCGTTTTTCAGGCTTCTGACAAAAGCGAGTGATAAAGTAACGATATTAACAACTTGTAGACAAAACGGATAATGTATCGATGGGACAGCAAATTAAGAAAGTGCAATAGTTATTAGGAAAGTAACCGGTAACGACACAAAATGGTCACATTAATTGTATTGTATTAATAAACCGCTTCTTATTGCTCCTCTCTTCGTGCCGAACGTGAAATTACCGATAACTCCCGTTAACGGGATGAAAATTAAGTCACGCAGTTATTAAAGAGCCCTCGCAAGCCCGTAGGACGAAGTTTCGTAAAATATTGGATATAGATAATCGTTTTGCCAACACGCTTTAAGCATAAAGAGGGAGAGGAGGGAAGAGAAAGGGAGGAAGAGCAGGTGTTTTATTAACATTATCAAATTATTTGAAGAATATTCGCCTCGCGAGGAAACCTCATTAATGCCCATTGCGCGCGATAATGATCGTAAATTATTATCGTTAAGAATTCATTTCCAATAAAAGCGATCAATATCCGCGAAGAGCGCCGCGTCGAGAGCGCGCACATTGCACGCACTTTTGTCAGCTGCACGAAACCGCGAAAAAGGCCCCATTGCTCGCGCGAGCGGCTTAAAAGCACACGCTTTGCGCCGTTCTCGTAATTGGGCTTTGTCGGTCGAATCTTGTTACGTGACACAAGCGACGAGAACGATTCGCGCCAACGATCGAGCGAGCTCCGCCGAGCTTGAGAGAGAAAGAGAGGAGATCCACCGATTACGATCATTACGACATATGACAATTACACCGAATATGATGATCGTAATGCGATTTGGAACGAGATGTTTATGTAGCTACGAGTGACTTCGAGCAAATATTCCGCCGGCGAGACCTTCTCGGCTGTGTAATTAATGTCCCTCCTCCTCCCCCACGCTCTCCGCCTTTCGCGCGGATTTACTTAGCCGGAACGGATTTCCATGAGTCCAACGATACGCGGCCATCGAAACGTCAGCTATCATAAGCTGCGTATGGAAAATCCGATGTATCCCGGATGAATTCCCATCTCTGCTCTCTCTCTCTCTCTCTCTCTCTCTCTCTCTCTCTCTCTCTCTCTCTCTGGCGCGCGCGCGCGCTTGTCTCTCCGCTTTGCCGGCCGCACGACAAAATCTCATCCTTCCTCGCAACAGGGAACAATGCCGAGCGAGTAACAAACCTATTGTTTTCCGCTCGCTCTTGAAAACGCGTTCGGAAATTCGGAATTTCCATTCCGCGCGTTACTAAGCGAAGGCGGACCGTATGATTTGTCATTTGTCGCCGGCACAATATCAGCGATCAATCAAGCGCACCATTTGTCTCGTTCGGGACAACCGTCTGGCGGTTGAAGCGAGAGAGAGAGAGAGAGAGAGAGAATGATATCGCCGTCTCGAGCGGAGAAGAACCCGCGACGGCCATCTCTCGACTTCTCGCGTTAACGAGCAGACCTCTCGCGCGCGAAATTACCTACGCGAGTCGGGAAACGGTAATTCTTACATTCGTTAGCATCCCCACTGTGTTTGCGTTGTTCCCCCTGCGCGCGTGCGCGCGTTTCACGCCACGGAAATTAAAATCAGCGCTGCATCTCGAGCAGCAAGGCAGCTCGAGCGGAAACGGATTTTACGTAACGGCCGGCACGAAAGTCGGAACTTCGGCGGATTCTGCATTCGCGCGCGGAAGAATGCGACCCGGAAAACGCCGGCTTCTCGAAGCCCCGCATTGTTTCCGGGACATAACGCGACGAGACGGGGCATGGGGAGGGGCAAGGAGACGAGAGCGAGAGAGAACGTGCGGTAATGCAGCCTCTCGCGCCGCGACCCGGACGGCAAATTTACGGTAAACGTTCCCGCATTATTCCCGCGGCGAGGTTCCCTCCCCCGCGGCTCCGAGGAGGAGCAGGGGGCGGAGGGAGGGTGGAAAAGGAGGGGAGAGGAAACGACGGAGGGAAAATGCCAGATATGCATATCCGGGAAACGGGAACGTGGAGGCGTTCCTCGGACGGCGCCTAAGAGCCGTTACGCCAGCAGTATCGCGACGATCGCGTCGTTTCGTCGCGTTTTTTTTTTTACGGTCCAGTTTCCAACGCGCGGACATCGGATTCGCGATGTCGCCCCGCATAATCGGCGCCCGGAAAACGAACCCCGGCTGGGCGACGAAACGCACGCGGAGAGCTCGTTACCGCGATCGCGATACCGCAATTATCTCGCAATTGGAGAGAAAAAGTCTCCTCTCCTCCCCGCTCCCCGCTCTCCCCGCCCGCCCGCCCCCTTCTGTTAATTAATACGGGAGAGTTTCCGCGCTCCCGTCACGCCCGTCACGCCCGTCACGCCCGGCAAGAATGGACGCGAGAAATTAAGAGAGAGAGAGAGAGAGAGAGAGGGGGGGGAAGCGAGAGAGAAAGATCCGGAGAAGAAAAACGCGCGCGATGCGTATCTCGAAATGCCGGCTCGGTATTTAACGACGCGATCGGATCACGTTTGCGTTTAACTTGGCTCTTCTTTCTAACGCCGCAAGTCTGCTATGCCTGCATCGCGGCGCGTCATCGAGCGATTCGATGACGAACGGCGCGTTATGAAGATCAGCGCGTCCTTTTTAATCTCACGCGCATCGATCGAGTCCTCTCGTATCGCGCGGCGAGATCTCGTATCGTCCGCGATTCCGCATATCGATCCGCTGGCATCCGACGCAATTAACAACCATGGCGGAATAACGCGCGGCACGACGTCGACGCAGGAAAGGAAGGCGTGGCAACGCTCGTCGGATCCCTAATGCCAATGCCAATGTCAGGGTTCCCCCGGTCAGTCACCCCCGGGCACCCTTATCTCCGCGCCGAGACTCGGCACCCCCTCGCCATGCGTCGCGCCGCTGATAACTTTCCCGCTCCCGGTATTACGGTATTAGGCTTCGCGAGGACGTTAACAGCGTTTACCCCTGCAGCGAGTAACCCCGAGTTCAACCCCGAGTCCAACCCCGAGGGGTTGAAATATCGACGGCAGCGCCGACTGACAGAACGCGAGCTTACCGACGCCGGAGCTTCCGGCTTCGCTCCGTTTTTACCGTTCGCGGAGCACGAAAGGGAAAGCCCCAGCAAAAGGTTATATTTTTTTCGAGAAAATCGAGGTCGACGATCGAGAGTTATCGCGAGCTGCGACTTCGAGGAGGAAGCGCGAGTTATTCGACGATTAGAGCGGCAATTGCAAAACGACGAACGAGAACTCCCGCATGGCTCGCTTCCGTGATTGTCGCTTCCACCGAGTGGAAGCCCGTATTGTTAAAATAAAAGAGAGAGTGGGGGGGGGGGTGCGAGCGAGTTTCCAATAACGACGCGCAAGCACGGGTCGGGTAGCTTAAAAGCATTGTCGGTCGCCTTTACAGCTCGGCTCGAAATTGCGATAAACTTCAAAGGCGCGGGCCGACACGCGGTCTTGCGACTTTGAAATCTTTGCATCTTGAACGGTAGCGGCACGTACGCTCGTGTGGCTAATAAGACTCATAAATAACGTCGAGCGACGTCGAGATATCGTTGGGCGGTTCGAATTCGTTGTATGCAATTTCGCGCGCAACCAGATCGTTCCTTCTTCCGGGATACATGAAAATGTAGCCTCGAAAACTGCGTCTTATGCTGATTAGCGATCTGATTAGCGACCTTGTTGGATAGTTAAATTCGAGGCTGGAGATCGCGAGGTTCTTCGTCCTCGAGACGTTTCGCCGGATATGAAAATTGGAATTCGAGAGAACCCGCGAGCGATGGACGGATAACGACGTAACGGATACTCCTTCGGATAAAAATTCGATGAATGTTGAAATTTTACTCTCTACTCACCTTTTGCTTATCGAGAAGGTGCATGATCTCGTCGACGTCACCGACGACTACGGATTGTTGCCGCAACATCTCTTCCTCCACCGTGAGCCAGTCGCGTATCTGCGAGCAAAGTGAAAATTATGGCACGCATTGCAACGCGTTATTGAAGAAGCGTGAAATCATTGCTAAATCATTAAACCAACCGACGAATAACTCTCAGTTAAAATTATCATGCTAAAAAGGATCAGTATAAATCTCACCTCACGAGAAATTGATTGAGCAATAAATCGAATAGCTCCCATCAGGGGAAGCGCTGAATTAGAACTTGTATTATAATTATGAATCTACTCAATCTTATCAAAACAAACATAATTAATTCCTACAATAAGTATCAATAACCCAACGAACAAGTAATCGAAATAATAACATAAAAACAATCAACATTACAGGACAAATATAGTGAATTAAATGACTGGCCTTATGTATTAAATTACCACCTTCCTTTCTTACCAACTTTGATCCCATCCCTAAAAGACTGTAACAATCCTAAAAAGCCAACCTTGTTAGGATCTTTACGAAACTGCAAATACCTTGAAACTTAATACCTTAATAACCTTCCGTTCCGCGATAAAGCTTCGAAACAATAAAATAACATTCGCGTTGATAATTACGGATGAACGTACGTTCGACAAACGGAAGGAGATTCCTTTGAAACGCGAAATGCGCAGTTACTCGTCAATATTAATCTCTCGATATTTCTCCCAGGTATTTCTTCGGATATATCCGACATTGATGCATCTGCGACAGTTTCCGAAACATTACAGCTCTTGCAGCTCAATCGCGGGACGGAAGCTTGCCTGGCGTTTTCCGCTTTATCTCAACGATCGTCCGGAATCCGCGTTGTTACCGTGTTTCTCTCGAGTGTCGGGGACGAAAGGGAGATGCGGCGAATGCGAGGCCTACGGGACAATGCTCGTTGAATTTCTGGCCAACAACTTCACGGATCTGCGTGCGGATGCATTGGATCCGGTGACGCAGCATCCACGAATCGTTTCGCCGCAGATCCGACCGTTTCTTTCGGAATATTTTCGGAAACGACGCTACGACGCATCCAGATGGCACTCTTTATTGGTCGTGCAAGCGCACGGGATGAACTCGATATACAGCAATTCGATGTAACTCGATAATCAACCTCTTGCCTCGCGCACCTCGCAACTCAGGCTTTCTTTTCTTTATCCAACGTTTGGATAAAGTCGTCCATGTAAAAATATCAATATCCATTTCTCTCTCTCTCTCTCTCTCTCTCTCTCTCTCCTTCTCTCTCTCTCTTTCTCCCTCTGCCTCTCTGTCTCACATGTATCAAATCAAAAATTCCCTGCGCGGGGGCAAGCGGGACGCTGAATCGACGGTGCGTGTTCGAGCGACTCGCGTGTGAATCGATAAGCCAGCGTGATGGATTGATCGCGAGTTAGCTACGGCAATTAAGTAGCGTCCTTTGGCAAACGTGCGAATGGGCGGGGGATGCCCGTGGCGCGAGGGCGGCTGAGATGAGATGGAAAAGAGCCATCGGCCGGCGAGGGGGAACGGGGGGGGGGGACGGGGGAGGACGCGCGACCGGAATCGGGATGTTTGCCGGCGGAAATTAGTAGGGAGTGGCACGTAAGTGGCCGGCTTCGATTCGCTTCGTAGCTCCATGTCCATTAAAGGGCCTCGAGAGATCAAAAGCGCGCGCGCGCGCGCGCGCATGCCGGACGCGGGGTATCTAGTAAAATCCAGCTCGGACTTTGGCGCCGCCCGGTGGATTTGCAGCCCTCGGGCTCTTAATTGAAAAATTCCATCGCGCACGTGCACACGCATACACGCGTGCAGGCGCAGGCGCGGGGCGGAGCGGAGCGGCTGGATGACGGCCGCGTAACGGCGTGATCGCGCGAAACGGCTTTTTCGAAAAAGACCGCAACATGATTAGCCGATAAATAGATCGAGCCATTGTGCGCGGCATAAACGAGCCCTTAATCGCGTTTCCGCGAATCCGCATTTCGCGGCGGTCATCGCGCGCCAGCCGGTTTTTCCTTGCGAATGGCTCTATCGGTGCGTTTAATTAAATAGCAAGGCGAGGTTGGGTAATTGCGTTCCCATTTGGAACTACTGGAGTTGCAAAGCCAATAATACGTTTAAAAGCGGCGCGCGTGCGCGCGCGCGGGCGCGTAACGCTCCGCTGGCGATTCGCGGCGCGGCAGCTCGGCCGTTCCGCGCCGGCTGAAATATCTCGGCCTTACGGATAAACGTTTGCGTTGTAAACGCGCCGGGAAAGAGGGACGGGGATATTCGCTAAACGCCGGCTGATCGATCGGCGACGTAACAGCAGCGAGCAGCCAGGAAAGTCGAAGCGTGCCCTCGCGAAGCCGGCAACTTTTCGGGTAGTCGATAAATCGCGGAAGAGATAAACCGTAGCGCTACAGGAAATTAAGGTCTCGATCCGCCGAAGCAACCGAGTCTTCCCACTCTGAGCAGCTGGACTGCTTCCGTCTTCCAGCCCGCAGCGGCCTTGATCGAGCGCCCATTGTCCAAGAGCGATCATATTCCTCTTCGTGTGCTTCGTGTCTCCCCGAAATGCTCCACCACGTGCGAGTCTGTTGTTCGTTATCCCGAAAGAGCGCGGCGCGAGTGAGAAGAGAGAAGTGAAACCCGGCCTGCTCGAGAGGAGAAGCTTCCGACAAAATTTCGCGAGCGGATCTCACGCGTGGGTCCGTCGTAAATTTTTGCAAAACTGCGCGATCATGTCCCTCCTCGCGCGCGCTCAGTTTCATCTAAAAGATGCGAATGCTCCGCGCCAAGAGTTTAACGAGCAGCTTCGGTGGGATCATAAAAGAAGGCGGATACACGCGCACACGTCTCCCTTCGGAAATCAAGTATGTGATACTCGGCGAAACGATCGAAACTCTTACGCAAAGCCTCGCTCCCCCGTTACGCCGAGCAACTTTAGCTGTAAACGTGAACGATGCCGCAGACAGAGCTCCCACTTCCGTAAGTTCACCTGGTTACTGCCGTGAACCCCGCAAACACATCCGGAATTGAGGATCATTAGTCGCACGCGAGGGTTCCGCGTTTATTAATCCCGTGCGACGGTAAAATTCTCGGCAAGAAACGATTCTCCCCTAACGCTGTCCCCGGACGATAGTAAACGCCGAAAAGTTGGCGCAGGTGCGCTTCGCGCCGAGTTAGTCGATTGTTGTCGTAGCACTTTCTGATGCAAGACCCGCGGTCCATCGGCCGAGTCGTTTTATTCTCCTTCTATCGCCTTCAATCCAGACTTTCCCCCATTGCTGCGCACTTGCAGACCGTATCATGGGGATAATATATATATATATATATCTTTCTTTTTCTTTCTCTCTCTTTCTCTCTAGATCTATTGTCAAACTTGAACGAAGGTACGGCGAGAGATGTCGGAATGCGCGGAGAGCGTTGCTGCAGCGGCTTAAAGTCCCACTGACCTTGATTCGCGCACAATTCTGCAATTGCAGAATGCAGCTGAATCGTTCGGACGAATCGGAAGCAAATCCCTAAATCTCTGGTTCCCTGGCTCAACCCTGTTTTATATCGATAATTTCACGCGCGAGCGCGTTCAACGTTCTGAGAATCTCGATGATCCGCACAGAGGGCATAGATCGTTCGACTGGTCGATCTCGGCTTGTCGATTTGATTGTCGAAAAACAACGCGAAAGTATCTTCGCGTGACTATCGTCAGTGACGTTGAAAACAATGTCTGGTATCTCGGTACTTTATGCGCCAGGGTTCATGCGAGCTCGCATATTTCGTCACAAGAGCGACCAAGAATCTAATAAGCTGAATGCCACAAAGAGACCCAGAGCCGAATTATTGGAGCGCCAACGGGAACGCGAGCGCGGGAATTCGCGTGTGGGAAACCGCGCGGTAACGCGCGGCAAAGTCCCAGACTACGAAACTTACTTTATACACGACGAGAATTCGCGCTCGAATCTTTCCATTTTCATATTAATCGTCGATTCAACCTCGGTTCATGCGGCATCAAACGAGATCAGGGAAGAAATAGCAAAGAGCACTGCGTACGATCGATATCCATGGGTGATCCGGAATATTAACCTCGACTTTATTCAGTTAATCTATGTAGAATCCAAAATTGGAGCAAGCGGAAATACGGTATAAACGCTTCGGATTAAAAATGTAACAGGAAAAGAAACGGTTTATTCTTATCCGTTTATATTGGGACGCAATGTTTCTCGCCAGATTAATTATCTCACGACGGATCTCGCAATTCTTAATTGCAAACTCTAAATTTATGGAGCTCTCGGCTATTCACAATTTGCGACTCTTTCCTCACAGTCTTCACTTGGCTCGTGACATGACATGACTCTCTCGAGTCTTCGAGCTTTCGTTTTTGCTCAATCTCTCTTTAATTTTAACACGTCTCGCACGGAAATAACCCCGAAATATTTATATCGGCCAATCACTGCATATTATCATCTAATCTAGACGTTGCCTCTCGAGTGTCAACGGTTTTCTCCCACGGTTGCTCTTCGTTTTCGGACACGCGTCCAAACACACGCACACACGCAAAGCGCAATGCTTTCTAGGTCATTCATAATCGTGTCGATCATAATCGGTGCCTCTTCTTTTGTCCTGCATGTCTCATCCTTCCAAAATAAAATTGAGCAATGCCCCGTTCTTTCTCTCTCTCCAAAGAAAAGCCTGTTCTTGATTCGTACAATCCCGCCGTTGCGATTACAGACACCAACGGATCGTTCGAAAGAAATCGTTCTGAATCTAGCGCAAGCAAGACTTCATTCTACACGCGATATTCCGTCTCCGCGATTGTCCGCGAGATCCGAGTTGATACCTGATGCTATGCTTTCTTCGCGACGCGAAGCTCGATCCTCGCGGCTCAATCGCGGCGATAGGCATAAATCGCGACAATGTCTCGCGAGAAACCGAGATGGAGTTTCATTGGCAACCTGATTCCTGCTCGAGTCTCGTTACCTCGAGGCTTCTCATCGCTTTATGCAAACAGCACAATACTTGTCAGCGCGACAGCACAGCCGGAAATGGAAGCGGGAGGGATAGCTAGCTGTTACGGTGCCGGACTGGCTTGAGTCTGATTGTTGACTCGGCAAATAGGAAAAGCGTAGCGGAGCCTGCGTAATGTTGGCCGAGACGTTGGTAAAAGTTACCCGAACAATGGCCGGAGATATTAAATGCCGGATTTGCATCGTACATCCGAATTACTCGCGCGAGTCGTGATATAATACAAAGTAATTGCCGTGGGATTAAAAGATCGCACTAACCGCGTGGCTTCGATTTCACCTGGCAACGGCTGCGAGGTACGCGGAGAAATAGAGAGAGAGAGAGAGAGAGAGAGAGAGAGAGAGAGAGAGAGAGAGAGAGAGAGAGAGGCCTGCTCGACCTTCATGCGGCGTCGCGTTTTCGAGAGGCGGAGAGACGAGAGACGCGGGAAAGGGCAGAGGGACGTTTCGCGAAATGCGAACGCGATAGCTCGGGGTCGCGAAAGTTCAAAGGGAATAAATTCTTGAAAGGCGACGAAAAGAAAAAGAGAGGCAGGAAACGTGCCACGTGGCAAAAGGAAACGCCCGCGGATTTATACACGCTACGTGCGGCGTGCCGATAAACGATCAAGCTTTAATAACCGACGCTAAACCGATTCTAACGAAAGCAATCAGCTGGAGCGGCGTAATAAAGAAGTGATGAGACCATGAGGAGCATAAACGCCGGGCGGGAGCGCGCTTCGCCGAGCAGCGTACTTGAATTCAAGCAGAATTACGTAAGGATGCCCTATCCAGGCCCGCCAAGAAGAGGGAAAAATTCGCGGCATCATTTGAGGCATCATAACGTGTACACGCGTGTGAAACGCTGATCGCGTGGATGAGTCTGCGGATTAAACTCGCCGCATTGGCCAATGAGATCTCCGCAAAGAGGAACTTTCGCTTCCAACGGACCAACGGAATCTCGAAGGTGCGTCCGGATGCAAATCTGGGATATGACTTAATCGCTTCGTTTCGCCGCGTTTATCAGTAAACGCGCCTCCGGAGCGGCATGACGCGAATGAGGATCGGAGCGGCGCGAAGGGGAATTACCCTGGCCGGGTAATTCGATAAAATTTACCGAGTTACAGCCGGTCCTACGAACGGCCCTTTTGCCCTCTGTCCGGCACCGTCACGCAAATCTAATTCCCGATGCTTGATAATCGAGGACCGCGTCGCCGCCAATTGCGGAACGCTCGGACGGGAATGCGTCTCTTTCCGTGATTTGCCGTCGCCCGCAATCAGATCGCGGCACCGGACGGAGAGGGGAGAAGGAGGGAGGGAGATCTCGCGCTGGCGGGATGAAAAGTTATTGCCCCGACATCAACAACAGGGCCAGGCCCTAATCAGTCCCCGTCCGCGATCCCTTCGATCCGCTCGAGGCCATGCGCTGCGCGTGTTTCGCGCGAGAGATTCATCGGCGTCGCTGATTGATAAGAACGGATAAGGACATAATGCGCGAGACGAAGACGGCGATGAATACTGGAAGGGCATTTGCATAAGCAGATTCTCAGGAGCGTTACGCAGGCGGATTTAATAAATTGCGATCAGCATGCGCTTCACGAGACTGCCTGGGGTGCAATCTGAGACGTGATAAGAGCGAGAGGGAGGGAGGGAGAGGGACAAATAAGTCTCGTGATAAATAAAAGGGCAAGGAGAAAAGGTTTATCCGGAAAGGACAACATCCTTAATAGCCGCGGAGGCCCTTTGCTACTCGCCGAGTTAAAATGTCGCCATCCGCGACTACTATACCGCGACAGTTTGACATCTGCCTGACGCAGGGGAGGAAAAAAAGAAAAGAGACCCACGCGTTTCCCCTATTCGCGTACTCGCGCTATCCCCCGTCCTTGATTTACATGTAATCTCGGGGAGAGAAAGTGGGAGGGAGAAAGGGGAAAGAGACCGAGAGACAAAATTCGTTACTGCTTCGTCAAAGTCAATGCCGCGCGAGCAAGGCGAGGCTCGTAATAAATGTTAATCCGGATATACGGAAAGAACCACCGTGTTATCGTTACACGCTGCGCGGCAGGGAGGGGGCGAGGGAACAGGCTGGTGATCATCGATCCTCCCGGAGACCCGAAGAGGGTCTCTCTATAATTTCCCTCGATCTTTCAATTATCAGGAGCGTCGAGCAGCGGAGCATCGCGATGAGAGGAGACGCATGATATTTCTGTGTGAGAACGCAATAACTTTTCATCTAGCCACGTGCGTGGCAGGCAGCGGCGCGAATACTAATCGCGAGAGGCAGATCCAATCTAGTCGACAGCTTGATAACCAAGTTAAGACTCGTCGCCCTTAAAGGACGCGCTACAATGCCGAGGCGCATACAAAGCAGAGCGCGCGCGATGTGCCGGTAATCATGCCCGGCGCGATCTAGCGCGGCGTTTTAATTTATCCGTTTTAATTCGCGCCCACAAAGGGAGCGCTTCTCCCATCAGGGAGAGAGAGAGAGAGAGAGAGAGAGGCCCGTTTCCTCTCCGGCCGCACCACGCTGGCTTTTTTTTCGTCCTCACCACAAAGCGCGGACGTATATTGCGCCAGTTTAAGCGAGGAGCTTAGAAAAAAGTTAGCGCTTGCTCGAAGAGAGAACCAACATCGCGCCCTTATCTCGTTGAGCTGTTCAAAAAGCGCGGGGCATAATTAAACGCGGCGCGTAACACGGATGTGTATGCATTCACGTTAACTTAGCGGCGCATAATAATATCGCTGAGAGAGGAAGGAATCTGCGCTCGTAAACCCCATAAAAACATTAACCCGTGTAACATCACGCGGTGTTCCATCACGCTCGTTCCACGTTTCGACACGCGTTCTAATGGGAAAGAGAGGGGAAAGAGAAAGGGAACAGGATAAAGGAAGGGATTAAACTCTTTCGTTGTCCATTCGGGCGGATCTCACGGGCGGAACGAACGATTCTTTCACGTTCAGCGTATCTCTCATCGGAATTCATCCTATGAACGAAGCCATATTCTCGTCAGCGGCCATCCGCGCGTTTGCGATAATTTATGTCCTTTAATTAGCCGAGACGCCCGAGCAAGGGCGGGCTCTTCCCGTTATCGCGCACCGCCGGAAACGGGTCTCTATCGAGAAGAGGGGAGGATGGGTGTAAAAAGAACTGAATCCGCGCAAGAATAGCGCTAATCGCGTCCGGTCCCTTCGTTGGGAATATCACCGTCCCTTCGTAGCAACGCTGGAATAATCAAATCGATATCTTCCGATCCGGTCGGCAAAGTTAACCGACCGTTAATTATTATCTGTTTCTCTTCCGATCCCGAGAGACAACGTCGGCGGCAGCGGACCGTTGATTCACTTTACGGGCGAGTACACGTGCAGATAAAAAGGGGCATGCAACGTAACGGATCGTTCCTTGGCAGAAATAATTAATCGCGAGACCGCAGTCGACAATACTCCTTCGATTTTCCTCGTGCAATGGAATCTCGAGCCAAGATGCGGTCGAAAATCGAACAATGCTGCACGCTGGCATGCGGATAATACACTGATACAACATAAATGCACGTACACATGTACGCAATCTAAATTGCATACGCAGTATCTAAGTTGCGTAACATTGATTGAACTTCTTTGTTCAAGATCGTGGAATAAAAAAGCAGAACAGCGGCGAGAGTTTCGCGACTTTTCACAAAAAGTGCACAAGCGATCCGTTTAGCGCCAATGATTCGCTCAAGTCGCTTGGAATCTTGCTAAGGGAGCAGAAGCAACGATAAATTTCATCGCGATGAAACGACAGAAGAAATCACGAACGACGCGTATCGCAAGATTACCGAATGCGGAATCCGTTCTCCTTCTGTCGTCTCGAGAGCTTACCTGAAGCACTGATTTATCAAATCCCGCGACGAGGGCGGACGCTGAAGTAGAGGGCGAAGGTGAAGACGAGGCCGAGGAGACGGAGGCAGAAGGGCTGCTAGTCGCTAGGGGGGTCGACGGCGACGAGGGGGCCGGTGAGGGTGACAGCCCCCGAGAGCCCCCCGCAACTGCACCCGCCGCCCCTTGCGGTGCTGCGGTGCCTACGCTCCTCTCCGCTTCTGCAACAGGAAAACGAAAGCATATCTCCATTAGAGCGCGGCGTCGTGAAAGTCGACGGAAATTGATGCGTCTTCAAAAGCAACGCACGATGTTTCGAGCCCGGATCATCCTTTGCTGCAGCTCGATTACGATCGAGGGAAGGACTCCTGTACGCTTCAGGATCGCGGCGTTCGCTTCTCGCGATTGCGGCCGATTGTCCACGTCGGATCGCAAATCCGATCTGCTTTCGTGGAGTCTCCACTCGCGTGCTGGGTTACTCAGCCTGTTCGAGAAAGGACATTACAAAATTCCTCTGTGCTCCTGTTCTAATGTCTCGGCCTTTTTGCTGGTGCAGCACGCGTGACACAAACGGGGTCGCGAGATATAAAGCGAGCTACAATCGCTTACCGCTAAAAAGCGGGATCCATTCTCGCGCTTACGGGAAAGCCGCTACGGTCTTCCGCTCGACGTCGTATTCTTCCCGGGACGACGAATAATCAGGCGAGAAAAATTCTCTCGACTCGGGGGAGGAAGAAAACGAGAAAGGGGAACGAGACCAGGGCGGTTTCGAGGCACGTAGACTGCCCGGTCAATTCGTTGAATAGAAAAGCAACTTTCATAGTTTATAAGTTTACTCTCACGCTTCGTCCCCTTCGGAGCGAGGCCATGGCCGATCCGCAGGTGAAACCTACGCAGAGGCCTCTTGGAGACGAGCTTAATGTCGGCTTCTAATGCAATTGAAAACTTTCGCGAACTCTTCTTCCTCGCAGCCCTCGATTTGTAACGCTCGCGCTTAAGCGCTACTCGGAAACGCGTTGCGAGCAACGACATGAAGCGCTTCCTTTTTCTTTTTCTTTTTTTTTCCTCTCTCTCTCTCTCTCTCTCTCTCTCTCTCTCTCTCGTTTGCAATCGCGCGATGTTTGTCGATTCAAAGGAAAACGGATCGATGGTTCGCGACAGTTTGCGATTACATTTCGTGACAGTTAATTACATCCGTTGTAACGCGATCAAAGGCGCCTACGGTATCCATAAATTGCGATAATTAATATTAATCGCGTTCGTTAAGGTATCCGCAGTGGCCTTGAATCACAATTGAAATCGATAATGAACAAGAATAAACAAATTCCCTCGCAAAAGCGGCCTTATCGATCGGTAAAGCGGATACTCGCGGTACTGCCAAACTATTTCCGCTTCTGTTTGTTAATTAGCAATTAGCTATGTACGATTTAATAAGCATTGTACGTCGCGCGTACACGGAACAGCGAGCAGAGCTTATTTATCGATTAACTTTGATGCGTTTTATCAGTTCGCGTTTTATCAAACGCGCGAAAATAACGCTCATGCCCTTTGCGGATCCGCAATGAGACGAGAGATTTATCAATTTCGCCGCAACGGACGCCGCGATGTATTGCCTCGATGCATTCTGTCAACCGTGAAAGACTATTAAATCGATTATTAAATTTTCAACGATACAGATTGTGAGAGTCGATATTTTGCCCGGCGCGGATACTCCAGCGCTCCGTTAGCTGCAAGACTTTCAAGCTGCATATCCATTGAATTCTAAACGCTTTGCAAGTTGCAGATTGCCTCCGGTCAGCATAAGTTATGCACGAAGCCCTCTCGATTCGGTTTTAGACGAGTTATTATATTTTTATTCCCGGATTTTTCCGCCAGCCGGCGAGCATTATCTTAACAACCGGTCCTGCCACCGGTTTTACTGCTGAATTCCGCTGCGCTACCCGCAGCCGTGGCTGAAAAACTGCGAAAGCAGAGAGAGAGAGAGAGAGAGAGAGAGAGAGAGAGAGAGACAGAGAGAGAGGGCAGTTTGGCATAATTACTCACAAACCGCGGGGGTTTCGCCGGCGATGAAATATCACTGGCAACTCGGGCGATATTTCTTAATGCGCCCGGCGAATTTCGGCGCGCGCGACAAAGCGATTTCCTCGCCGAAATCGCCGCGCGAGCGGTCCCCGCTAATTCAAAGAAGAAGCGCTCGCGCAAACGCTCACCTCGTGTGAACTCCTGCATAACAGTTCAGATTTCAACCTTTCCTCAGCTCAGATTTCCGCCCGCCCGTGCAGACCGCGTGCCCACAATTTGCAGAGCTGCGAAAATCTCCATCTTCCTTCGTGAGAGAGCACGAGAGAGAGAGAGAGAGAGAGAGAGAGAGAGAGAGAGAGAGAGAGAGAGAGAGAGAGAGAGACAGAGAGAGAGAGAGAGAAGGTGACTGTCTGGACCACCTTGAGTAACGAGACCGTTACTTGCAAAACGAACGTAGCGTTGATGTAATAAACATGGAAGGGAGATATATCGAAAGCGATACGTAGACGAGCAGATCTTGCCGCCGATCTTATTGGCGCAAAATGGCAAACGCAATTCTGAAAAATCGCTGAGAGATGTCCCCCACCTGTAATTATTCGCTCGAGAACGGCGTTTTCAGCGATAAAATTAACGCGCGAATACGATGTCTGAATAATCTTGTCTCAATAATTTATGTCCAGTTAAGAAGAAGAATAAAATAAGTGGGTGTCACATAAGTGATCTCGTAAAGAGAATTACACGCAGATTACACGCTGCAGTTCACTTTATTCACCTAATCTCCGCGAGAATTGTAAGAACAATATCTATCGCGTATTATTAATCGACATAAGGAATCATCGCTCCTTGCTCGATCGACGCTGGTGCGTAGGCTCAAACGAATTAATAAAGCGACATAATATTTCTCGGGTACAAAGTAGAGCGAAAATAATGATCTCCTTTCGTCTCAGCGACGTTTTGTCTTGCGTACGTATAACATAGCCTGGAGATTGTTTTATGAATGCTCGGAAGAACAAGAAAGAGAGAGAAGGAGAAAGAGCTTCAACGGGATGCTCTGGATGACAGGAAAATGCGATTGTTGGGACACTCGCCGGTCGATCAACGCCGGTCGGAGTCAGCCAACTTCCCGTACACGTTAAATATTCAGACGTGGACTCGGACAACAAATAACACCCCGCACGGTGAATTGAACCGCGCACCGGTTTTGATCTGTACTATTTACTAACTGTTTACGGAATATACAAAAGTGCTCGTTCGTGGAGCATCTGTCCACGTACATGAGATTCACTATTCTGAGATGGTTTTACGTCCGTCTCGTACCTGTTTCTAATCTCAACTGCGGTCTAACAGCGGTCGAGGTCCTCGAACGACGTTGTAAACAAAAACATAAGCAGGCGACGACTCGGCTTGCCTTCTTCGTTGTTCAGCCAATATTATTCGCTCCTTACTTCATATATCCCCTCTTGTAGCTCAGAACCATGGCTGGATATGCAGCAGAAGTCCGAACAACGACCAAGATCGAAAATACGATCCAGAAGAAACCGAGATGGCAGCAGTCGACTCGGTGTCGAAATGGCGGTCAACGATCAAAATTCGCAACATCAAACGTCAACATCAGCGACGCGCGCAACTGCGATCTCGTACTTGTGCGTTTTCGGCATTCTCGAGGATGCACGTGCGTGCGCGAAGCAAGAACTGAATTTCGCGAGCGAGACAAGGCTTCAACTTGATACTCAGATAAGACACACAAGCCCGGTATATAAACCACAGAGTGTTCACAAAGTTCTGTCATAAGTCGTCGCAAGTTCTAAGCCCCATGTACACGCTACACGGGATTAGACAGTCCCCGTAGAGGTCGGATGAGTTACGATACACGCTAAATACATAATGAGCGTGACGATGCATGCTCCCGCTCGTTCTCCCTCAGATTATGGCAAGCGGAAGCGGAATCCAGCTAGACCTAGAGAAAGTCGATCTCGCGCGTGCTTTGTGCGAACTTGTTCGCAAGTACTAACGAGAAAGAGAGAGAGAGGGAGAGGGAGAGAGGAATGCAAACGATACGCGTTGATTCCGCGTACATTCCGCATGTATTCCTCTCTGGCTTTCTTACACGGACAATTCGCATGAGCGTTTTATTCAGCGTACAATTAATTTCTTGCTTCTGAGTTGAAGCACCGACCCGAAATCGACAGCTTCCCATCCGGCCAAGTGGCTTAAGCTGGAAAACAACGGCGATTACTTGACCACTGACCGACCATCTCCTCGTACTTCGTGCTTTTATAAGTAAATTCTGAGCTTCGCGAAAAAGCAGGAGACCAATTTGTTACACTTAATTACGTACATATTTCATGCGAAGTGTGACACGTGATTTTAGCAGAGATTTTCCCGAGAGAAGGATGAACATTGGGATTATCTTCAGCTCCAAACGGCAACATAAATTACGAATATTTGCGCATATATAGTTACGCCGGTGAGATAACATGAGATACGAAGACTTTCCGTCTACTCGGCATAAGAATTGAATTTCGGATGCCGGATCTACCATTGACAAGCTTCGTCGCTCGAGACACGAGATGCTTGTCTCTGAAGAGATACTTCAAGTTCAGAAGACGGATCGTGTTTGTATTCCTGCTAATTCGGCGAGCGTAACGCAAATGATATTCCCCGATGTTGCACGAGCTGAATGAGAGTGGCTCTTGAGAAGGACATTTGTAACACTTGTCGCTGCGGCAGCTGCGCGAAGGGAGGTTGTTCCCGTAACAACGGCAGGGGATGAAACGTTTCTGATGCGGTACGAGCTGTGCGAATCACACGGTTGCCAATCAAACGCGTCTCGATGCTGACGCGGCCTCAATTAATAATCTGCTGCATAAAATTGCGTGATCTCTGATATTAAGAAGGAAAACTTCACTGTAGAATACATCTCGTGTTACAGGAATAAACAAGAAATTGGAATATTGAGCGCATTTAGAAACTAAGAAAAATAGCATGGAAGTAGTAAAAGTATTAACTCAACGATATATAATATAATACAGAGCAATATAATACAGACAGCATATAATCGTATAAAAAAGAGTTATATATATATAATTTTAATAATTTAATAAAATTAGTAAAAGAGAGCTACGCATATGCGTATGTAAGCGCACACGCACACGCGATCCTAGTTACAAACAGAAGTCGATATACAAATCATCATTATGCGATAAAATCGTTTCTTCTCTCCATTTAGAAGCAATATATATATATATATATATATATATATATATATATTGCGGGATAAAAATATGTATGACGTGTACATAAAAATTCAATATAGAGCGGATGGACACGCGCTTAATAAAATACGAGATAATAAACGACGCGCGCGGATCAGATGATAAATCTCTGCGCGTGACAGTGATGCCTCTTATCGGAAGGAAAAAAGAGAAGAAACGATGGTTTTATGCACGATCCTGAGGAAAAAGCATCAGACTCGATTACGGGGCTAAGCATGATACATCGATCGAGAATGTTGCTCATTAGATTGCGAATCCCCAACGGAAATGTAATTCTAATCGATGCGGTTAGAAGGCAGATTTGAATTGTTTAACGAGATTCGTAGAGATCCTTGTTACTACTTTTCCGGGAACGGGAAGTAATCGGAAGTAATCGGATTTTAGATTAAAGACTCGTCCATCGACTTTGTACGGTCCAATCAGCCTCAGTGACTCTCCGGATCGTCGGAGCAACGATTACTCCTGCTCTCAGCTGGCGCTTGTCGATCCGCAGATTGACAAAAGAGACTTTAGATCCTGATCATCCGTCGTGCGCGATTTCTTTCACTCGGCGATCGTACGCGCGAACGCGCGTCTCTAAAATCGCGCACTTTCGAGGCGTCATCCAAATCGTGTCTCCTTTGAGAGATCTCGGAAACATTCAATGCCGTGCCAATCATTCGACGATCGCGTCTGATCCAGCTTCGTCTTTAGCGGAAACTCGCAAAGGATTGGCACGGCAAGCAGCCTCGCCACGTTCATGAGCCGGAGCAAGGCGGTCGCGTTCTCCGCGGCGGCATAAGATCTCGCGGCGCTCGCAAAAGTGCGCGATTTATCCCTTATACAGTAGACGAGGGAGGATCCGGCTCAGACGGTCGTTGCTGAAGTAAAAATCCCTTGTTAGCGGGCTGCCCTTGCCCGTCCCTCTCGGCGGGAAGAAACGGAAGCGCCGGCGCGGCGGATGACCCGGCGTGAAAAATAGGACGAATTTACAGCGGGAAGCATCAATTCTCTCCGTGGCAGCAGTTTTATTCCGGCAAGGAGGGGGAAAACACACGCAGAGTACCTGGGGGAGCTACCTCTACCTCTTGCCGGGCGCTTAGGAGGTGAAAAATAGGAAAGGCGCGCTGCGCGCACGGCTTAAGCGTCCGTCTGTCCGCCTGTCTGCCGGGGATAAGTGATGTGACAACGTACAAGGGAGATGCGAGGGTGGAAAGGGGAGGATGGAAAAGCGGCGTGTGCGAGGACGCTGCCGCGTATAAGCAGCAACAGTGGGAGGAAGAAGCGCATGGACGGTCGCGTGAATGAGAGTGATGGATTGCGCGCCGCCAACGACCGACACTCTTTCGCCAAAGGCCAGGCCGCGGAAACCGGAAGCAGTGACTTGTGCCATCCACATTTCCGCTCGGCTGAGCAACGATTCGATCCGCCAATCGAAGCGCCTTCGAGACTTTTGCTCTCTCTCTCTCTCTCTCTCTTTGGATCATTACGCGAGATATAGCCTGCCGAGGACGAGAGAGAAGTCATGCTCGAGTCGGTTGCTTGGAATTTGGTAGATTCTCAACTCTCGGCGGAGTAGTCTCGAATCGCCTGCTGACGATCATCGTTGCATCTTCCTCCGCTGTTACAATAAGAAGCGAGATTCCAGTTTCAAAGTCGCTGGAGGAAAGGAAATTGGGGAGGAAATCCGTCATCTTGCGTAGTATCATTGAGAAGTAGGCCCGCGGGTATAAATCGTCGCTCGTAGAGGGTTCAGAAGTGCCCTGGAACTCTTAATATGTGCTCTTGGCGGTATATACCGTTGCTCGATCCAAATAAGCGGCAGGAGTCTGGAGGGAAGAAGGCCGAAGGCCTTCGAACGAGAAGATAAAGGTCAAACATCGTTGAATTCCGCGCTGTCTTGCCAATTAGCACTCCAAGCTACGATTAGACGCGAGAGGAAGCAAAGGATGAAGCGGAATAAGTCGTAAAGTGGCGACAATACCCTGATGTCCGTGAAACGATGCTGGTTCGCCACTCGTCACGTAGATCAGCAGCGCTGATGCAGTGTGCCGCTTCGAAGAAGCTTATCGATGAAAATCAAGATACAGAAGAGAGGAAAAAAGCTCAATTAGCGCCGATTAAAGGACATGCTTCGGAAATGAACCGACTCCAGCATGTTTAGCGATCTGACGCAGCGATGAGAACTGACTTTATGATCTGGAAGTGAGAGATCTCCGTGAGAGAGCTCGCGGATTCTGGTGAAAAAGTCTTAATTCCTGCGTAAACGAATCATCAATACCGCTGTCCAGCTCAATCGCTTCACGAATGAAGAACATCGCACAGGCGCGACATGACTGCACCGGCTTGGATTACACGACTGCACGACGAATCGAATCACATCCTGAACGCCCTGAACACGTCAAAGCGTAATGAATAAATATGAATAAGAGATGCACGGAACTCTGATCTGCACGTTCGCTTGAGCGCCGCACGTATGCTTAATGATTAAAACAGCCGCGCGAAGAGAGCCGAGAGATTATCGCGCGCTGCGTGAAACGAGAAGCCGCGTCGAAACAGATTACGCGCATTGACGCGAATTATCACCGGCGACGGCGGCGCGAGTGCAACCGAATCGATAAAATCTGCACAAATGACGCGGGATTGAGATCGCGGGATTAAAAGGATCCGGCGATAAAGCGTAGCTTCCTTCCGCACTCGCGCCGCGTAATCACGAAAGCCGGAATCGTTCCTGTCGAGCGATAATGCCAAACGACTCGTCCATTCGTTAATTACCTAATGAAATAAAAAATTCGAACGATGCACCCTGGTGGCGGCGGCGAGCCGGCGTCAATGAAAATATCTCGTCGCGACTAGCGACATTTACGAGAGCGTTTTTAAGGGTCGCGGCGTATCCGCGAGACTCGCGATACGCGGGCGTGCGCGCGCGCGCGCGCGGATGTAACAGCTAATATGATAACTAATTTAATCGAGTGCACGAGCGAGGCTCGTTTCCTCTATAAAGATCGTTAAATATTCCGGCGAGTGTAGAAAAAGGGAAATACTGATGCCCCCTCCCTACGGAACCATCGCCGGTAAAGGACGAATTAATCTGGCTTCGCGCAGAGGGGCCCTTTCTGCCCCACGTTTTCGATGTAATTGAATCTCTCGTCTTTGCCAAGGTAATTGTACCACTCGTCCCCGCCCCCCTTGCCCCCCTACCCCTCCCCCTCCCCCCTCAGCGCCGCCGACAATCTAGGGCTGCTCTCTTACCGCGAGAAATTAATCTTCCCTTCCGATTCCAGGGAGAAGGGGCGGCGAGAGAAAAAACAAAAGTAATAGAGGTCTCGAACAATTCGAACTTGAACCGAGCGCAAACACGGGTTCCTTCTCATGCAGGCGTCGATTAAATGGCGAGTTCATCGAACGGCGTTTGCCGAACAATTAGCCCAGAGTTTATTAAGTTATAACAAAACGTGCGCGCAGCCGGCTTCACTTTGAGACGCGCGATTAGTCGTTGATCGTTTGATTGAGAGAACGAGATCTCGATTCGAGTAAAAGTTAACGCTGCAGGAGAGGAACGTCGGTTATGTCGGGATAATGATGCGGCACGTTCCATGTTCATTTTCTCGCGAATAAACAGGCGCGGCTAGTGTAGCCAAACATCATGATCGAATTAATTGCACGATCCTAAAGGGGGATTATCGGGGAAAAATCGGTACCTAATAGGATAACGCGCGTCTCGCTTCATGTAAACACAATGACGGGATCGCCCGAGTCTCCTTTATTCTCGACAAACATCCGTAATCGATTTCTGATGCAAGGAGGATAACAGGATTAGTTAATCGTTCGAAAGAAAAGAAGGAGAAAAGAAGCTCTCGTGAACGAAATCGGACGAATGACGCGCGCCTGTGCCTAATTTCAACTTTCGATCGCCACAATGGCGACCGCTCAGAAAACGTCAGATCCGGCAAGTCGAGGTCGCGAAATGATGCCAGGTAGAGGAGACGGGCAACAACCGAAACCCCATTAAACCTTATCATATTAGGATAAGGTAATAGGATTCTTCTTATTACAGCTTCCTCGTACAAGGATTTCTGTTTATCAGCCGAGGACACTCCCTGCTCATTCTTCCAGTTACATTCTCTCCCGGCGGGGAAGATCGAAGATGACGACGAGGAGAGAGACAGGGAGGCAGAGGAAACGAGGGAGAGAGAGAGGAGAACTGGCAAGGGACGCGGAGAAAAATTACTTTCGCGGCGAGACGTGACGGCAATACCAGCGAGCGAAGATTGCAAAATTGCGGACCGTGCTTAAATATCAGAGGCCTTGTAAACGAAAGTTCATCGATTACGTTTGCTGCTTTCCTCGAGACCGCGATCGGCCCTTAAAATTGCCTGGGCTTCGTTAGAATATCCGAGGGCCGAGGGGGAGGGTAATTATACCAACGGCGTCGATCGCGTCCGAGCGAGACGCCTCGGAGTGGATGAACGTTGACACGGTGGCAGGTCGAAGGCCGAAGCCGGCGAGATAAATCGCCAGTCTTGTGTGCCGGGAAATATTTTCTTCCTCCACGTTGAAAAAAAGAATATAAATCACACGCTTAAAGAAGCGGTCCTGCGTGCAGGCGCGCGAGTCCTCTTGTAAAGGAGATTACGGCTGCCGGGGACTTTGCTCATTTTTCCCCCGTGACGATCGAAATTAACATATTCATAAGATATTTATCAAGGATTCCCTTTGACGCCCGTTACTTAAACGTGTCGCCCGCACAACGGGGGCTTTTTCTCTTTATCCGATCCCATAAAAATTCAGTGTCCCGTATCGCCGGTGCTTTTAGAGGAATGAGGATACAATGTACATAAATATCATCTGGCGAGCCGCCATGGCGGATGCACCTGCGAGGTGCACTTGCGACAGTTCCCCGCAGTGGAATCGTCGCCATCCACGATTAGGATTGCGCTTCGATGCACTTGTAATCTTTGTCAACGTCGGTCGGGGTCAGGTCGCCGATCGGGTCCCGGTGATTCATCAACGCGCCGACAAGCGCGGAGCGGATGTAAACTCGCTCGTTGTTCGGCCAAGTCTCACGCCGCATCAATAATTTCTCAGTGGCGGATGATCATCTTAAACAGCCGTGCGCGGATTCAACGTACTCCGCAAGTGCGGACGCCAAGTGCTTCGTTGCACCGGCACGAAACTCCCCCGACATCGTATGCATAATTCAGGAACGCGTGTCGTCGATAGTTGTGCACACGGTTTGCGCTGCACGTCTGTCATCCTAGACCCATCATTTTAACGGAGTCTGTCAGAGTTTCCCCGTCGCGTCTTCCCGACAATCGTCATCGCCAAAGTCGAGCAATGCGCGCTCGCTCGTCTCGTCATCGCGTCTCGTCTCGTGATCGCGATGCCGTCCTTATCAGCGGCGAGGCAACGTGAAAGCAAGAAGCTCGAAGCCGCCGACATTGCAGGAGCTGTAATCTTTTTAACAGAAACTCGCGTCGAGTAATTTCATGATTCACGTATCGAATAAAATAGCTTAGCTCGAGGCAAGCGCCCGGACAGCTCGCGACATTGCTCAGGCATTTCGGCGTGCTTTCTCGTGCGTTCTCTCCCCCTCCCTTCTCTCTTTCTCACCATGTGACTGACTTAAAAGGTACGCTCGATTCGGTAGGAAATACTTGGGCGCCAAGCGAGCCGTCTGCATGCTCCCTTCGCCTCCGTCGTCCTTATTTCGGTTGGCTGATCCTGCTCAACGGCAATCGTCTCATCCCGAACGCACCGCACCTTTGCCACATCCGTCGATGTCGGCATCGTCGCGACGTAGTCGTAAACTTGAGACACGAACGAGAGATCATCGAGAGCCCTTCCGGCTCCTTGCCAACCGAACGAGATTCCTTCGGTAAAAGCCCCGGCAAGCGGGCGAATTACGAAGTTTACGACATCGACGTTTATTCGCGAACGAAGTTGTCTCAGCGCGGCGGCAGTTTCATTAGCTCCGTCGAACACGCGGATTAAGGTCCGACGTACACAAAGAGGCGCCGAAGGACATGGTCGCATAGCGCATTACGCGAGGTAATAAACCCTTTAATGATCTCCTGTTCTCTCTGTCGGAAGGCGAAAGAAAGCGAGACGCGGTAGCGTGTGTAAATTAAATAAAAGGCCGCGCGTGGATCGGCCGAGATCCGCGTTTTATCGGGCAATTAAATAATCGCTTAATTAAACGCGATAAAAACTGAGCTCTCCCTCCCCCCCCCCTCTCTCTCTCTCTCTCTCTCTCTCTCTGCAGGCGCACGCGTTTCTACGAGAAACGAGGCACGTAAACGTATTCGCATTTAGCAAGCGCCTATGCAGAAGCTCGTCGTCCCTCGTAAATAATTAGCGCTGCCACGTCTCGAGGGAAGGATCTTTTTCCAGCCTCCTATCGTCATCTGCGCTCAGACTCTTCTCGATCGTTTATCCAAGCGTACGCGGCTTCGTTAATATTATCGCGCGTCCGTCTGGCACGCGCAGCCACATGGCGCAGCCGCAGCTACTTTTCAGAGAAATCCTGTCGCGATTAACGCAAAGAGCATTCACGGCTGCGCATGCTTCGACGTTATCGGAAATGTCTATTTATAAGGTAGCGCGAGGCGACCTGTACAGGAAAAAGGGAGCAAGTCTTGTTCCTTGCGCATTCGGTCTCGTAGATCACCAGGTCGGTTGTGACTCTGACTGCTTGGGTTATCGTTCCTCTTTCGTCGCGCTTTCTATGCGAATGCCAAGGCTGATGAATTGTTATAAACACTGTCTAGAAGTGGAAGCAGTTGGATAATTGGAAAATTTTTATTAGCTCTTGAGAGATTAGATCAGTCTTGCGATTTAGATTTCCCCATCGCGAATGATTGAGCTAGACTTTCTTGCAGCGTATCGTATTGTTTGCGTATCCACTTCTGATTTTATTCAGCGATCTCGATTGCCTCTAGGTTGACCTAGCCATCGATCATCGATCAAATGATTAATTTAATTGCGGTACGCGAGAGATATCGGTTCAAACTGACGAACTGACTGATTCGGTCACCCATTAAAATCGCATTAGACGGCTTCACGGTGAGAACCGGAGTCGTGCATTGTGTACGATCGAGCCCCTTCATTATCCGGTATCGCAGATCTCCCGCATATCGATCTCGTTATTTTTCTCGACCTTACAATTAAACCGATAATCTTGCAACTCGATCGCGTCCCTCTTCGCGAAACATAAAGAGGGACACGATACTCGAACCGTTTCGTCCGCGTACAGGTACGCGTCTTCGAACGACGATGTGTCATGTGTCGCAATTTTATGCAGTACGCGAAACATTGAAGAGCTTCCACCGGAACTTCGCGATCCCGCTTCGAATCCGTGGTCTTTGTCGTTCCGACAGATAATATAATTGCAGCATAAACACGTTCGACGTGTAACGTCAGCACGAGTGTCTGAAATTTTACGTAAATGTTATGAAATATCGGCGCGCTGGATATGTCAGTCATCAGCATCGGGAAACGGCAGTTTCTCGCGCGGATCTCCGGGAGATTATTCCAATCCCGAGGGAATCAGGCAAATCGAAACGAGGCGCTGATCAGTGCGCTGATCAGTACACCGAACGGAATGCTCGCGGTGGCTGCAATTTAAATTCGAATCATAGCAAAGAGATAAAACCGCGCCGGCGAGGACATTACTCGGTTTTAGTGTCAAACGCGGCGCGTGTACAAATACCGAAACGACCGTCGTCGTCATACTCGACGGCGAGGAATTCGGTGTTACGGCCTTGTCGCGCATTCCGGAATCGACGGGATAGGCAGTGCTTTTAGTTTACGAGCCTCGTTACTATTTTATCGCGTGTGTCGAGATCGATAACGTTCGCGCCATAACGATACATTTCCCGCCGGTGATCCGCGCGCGGTGGCTTCGATAAATCCTGACATACGATGCCTTCCTCGATACTTCGTCATTCTCCGCTGCCCCGTCTGGTCCCCGTATCTTTTTCCAACCCCCTCGCTATCCGCGGACGTGCTTGGACTTTGGATCGAACTTTTTTTGATACTTTCCTAAACTACATCCACGCGGTGTGCATTTATGCCCTTCACGATGAGGCGGAGGAGACCGAGGTGCATCGATGCTCCGCGGGAAGGAATTCGCAACGAAGACATCCGCGACAGCCGCGAGATTCAGGCTGTCGTAAAATGAGGGCCAGACGAGCACGAAGGAGAGATCGAAGATAAAAGAGAATGGATGATAACCGGCTGGCAAAAATGGCACAAAATGGAAAACCGAACATCCTCGGGCCACCTGGACGGCCTCCAAAGCGTTGATGCAAAAGTTGAACATCAACGTCAGCGGAGAACAGGCACACCGGATAAAATACGGGTCATGATCCTATAGAAGAGACGGAGAAGAAGAAAAGGAAACGATGAGACGGATAGAAGAACGAGGGGAGGGCTATCGCGCTTTACATTTTACGGAGCAAAGGAGAAAGAATGGAGAAGGAAACTAGGAGTGAAAGACAAGCGAGTAGCGTGAAATTTGTTTTCCCCAGCGATTGGGAAATCCTGATCATTGTTATCCGCACCATTCGTCCACCGAACGAAAGTTCGCGCGGAACTTTTATCAAAAACGCGCAAACGATTAAAACGTTAACGAAGTTAACGCGGGAAAAGCATTCTACGTAACTTGCAATCGTTCGTCGAGCCTTCGGCAGAGAAAAATGGAGGAAAGGTCCGACACGAGGCAAGAGCCTATCGAATCATTTGCCCGAGCTACACACACATATATATATATATATATATATATATATATATATACGTGATATACATGAGAAAGAAGAAAAGAAACGCTCTAAAGCGTAATTGAGGTACGAGAGAAATCTCTGCGAGAAACTCCCTAATTTGCAGTTTCGGGAGGAAGATGGACGCGCAAATCGGATTTCATGGACGGGCTGCAGCGAAAGCGTCTCATTCGGTGATACGGATGCGACTAATTATGATAGCGCGGATCATCGCGAACTAGTTACAAGAGCCGTTACGAGGAGGCGCCTATAAGAAAGTCCGGAAACTGCAGTTACTTAATGCAACCGACTAGCAAGTGAAAATAAATTGCCGCTTCGAAGCAGGCGTTCCGTGCCTTTCGTCGGGGCATAAAAAGCATCTAGCTACTGCGAATATTTAATAACGCCAAGAACTTCTCCTCGCTGTGCGAGATGATCTCATCGCGAGTAAAAAGAAAAGTCGACCAAAGGGAAGCGCTCTCCCGAACAGCTTGCCGTATTCGGATGCGCATATTTACGTATTATTGTCTATTTCAAGTACGCGCGATTATTCGATTAAAAATGTCTGACGAAATTGATTCGCGCTGCTAATTACTCGAACAAAGTTCCTTAATCTACCGGATCGTAACGCGATCGGGCAATTAGCGATTGACTTTGTTGTAGCTACATAGCTGTTGTTTTCCTTTCTCTTCCGCTCGCCGATCCTGGAAATAATCCCCTCGTGGGAATTCCTTCTGCGTGCGAACCTGTTTTCCCGCGTTATTCGCTCCCTCGGTTGCAGTTTTCACCAATCGATCACTTGAACTCACGCGCGATGCGCGCTGCCGCCAGGGTTAACGTTAACCCTGTAACCCTTCTCGAGCGAGCCCGGGTTAAATGTCAGCCGAATAGATGAACTCGATGAACTCCCGCGCTACCGCGCTTTCGCACGCGCGGCACGCTCGATATTCGCGTAAACGGAAGCCGCGTGTGCCTCGTCGTTCGCGGACATCAAGCTAGCTCGAACCGCAGAAGATCGCCAAGATCAAAACGATGCACGCGCGCAACAAAGAAGCTGAACCCGGCACGAGGATTCCGGATGAAGGCATCGGGAATTCTGAATTACTCGCGCTTAGCTGGAATTTCTTTCCCAATTCGAGACATGCACGTGATCAAAGCTTTCGTATAACAAGGGAAAATAAGAGCGAGTATTCGACACGCTCGCGACGCGCTAATAAACAGAAGTAGCTTGCGGCGGAATCGACGCTATTGTCGCTCGGCGATTATCGACATTTACGCGTTCCCGGCCGCCAACGACAATTTCCGGCGGCCCGTCTGCCTCACGCAGCTTCGGATGTACAATTAGATCCAACTACGCGTCGTTGATACTTGCGAGCGATGCTGGCGTGGAAATTACGCGGCCATTGCCGAGAACATTCGCCACACTTGCCTTGAATACGCCGCCTCATGTCTCGAGAGTGTGAAAATTTTCTCCATTTCGTGTGAAATGCGACATCGAGAGCAACTGCGAAGAGCAATCGCTTATTTTGGTGTCAAATAAATGAATCCTCGTCACTCCCGAGCACGATGAGAGTTCAAGCGGAGATTCACGAAAGTGAGCTAGAATTGTTAAAATGCAAATTGAATTTAATGCGAACTGGGATTACGCTGTAATGTTCGTTAACCTCGAGCAGGTGCAACACGTTGCCTCAACGGTGAGATCGCGCGTTGCGCGTGCAAGCATAAGTTTCGCAGAAGCAGGAGCAGGAGCGCGAGTAATCGCGCGTAATCATCTTAAAAGTCGCAGCAAGTGATCTCCGTTTCTCAATGAAGCATTCGGCCTTATTCCTATGACGATGTTATCGCCGCGCGCGGACGCGGAGTAACACCGCGAGAGCGTCTTTGTCAATTCAGGCCGAATTCAAGCCGAGGAAAAAGTTTTAACGACTTTCATCCCGCTAGCCGTGAATTGCCAAGTGGCGAGACCAAGTGCAAGACCAAGCTCGGCACGAAGTACGAGCGCAATTTAACACCGTGACTTTGGCCGACGACAACCTGACCTAACGATATCTGGCTGAAGCCTTTATCGCGGCGAAAGTGCGAAAAGCTGCGCCGCACTATTCATTACTTTAATTGGCAAATACGCGAATTCGCGAGAAGGCGCCAACAATAAAAAGCACATATCGAGCGATAATGCGGATTGACTTTAAGCTCTTGTGCTCTAAATCATCCGCATCATTGACAAACGCGTATCAACAGCGTGATAATACACGCTGATCAACGCGATAGTCGGATTCGTCTGTTCGTTATCTAAAATCTGTGCTAAATACTGATTCGCATTCATTCGAGAATCTCCCTTCCCTTTCCAATTTCTAATCAGCGCATAATCATGTAAAGTATACAATTTAATTCGATTTCGATTTCAAGCATCCCAATCGATGCTTGAAAACCGCGGATGGACGGATGCTCGGTAAATTGAGCTCGAAACGACGGAGGCTACTTTATTAACGTTTTTCTTTCGTAAACAAATCTCGAAGTCTACGAGAAGGCAAGGAATAAAATTTGTGCGCCTAATGAACGAACGGCGATACTTTCTCTTAGTGGGCAAGCGTTGTTAGACAGACGTTTCTCTTTCCTCGCTCTCCACGATCATCCGTCATTACGGTAATCAGGAAATTTATCGAACATCTCGAACGGACACCGCGCATCGATTTGATCCGCAGGTCTCACTTGACGCTTGCTTGACAAAGCTGACGGAAACTCGAAGGAAAAGAGAGCAAGGGAGGAAAGAATGGAGCAGTGACGCGCGCACGTGTTTGTCTATGCGCGTATATGAGTGTGACGGTATGAGTATGCATTCGGAATAGTGTACCATCGTGTATCGAGCAAATATTGATTCGGAAGGCATATCTGTTTGCACGTCGGCTGCGCCACGCACGTTCCGCCCGTCGACACCGCGAACGATTTCAGACTCCGCTTGAAATCGCGACGATGTTTATCCGAAGTCATACATGCATAATGTTAAGGGCCGCAAACGGTGCGTCGCGACACGAGGACGTAAACAGTACGCGCGCATGCGCGCTTTATCGGTCGCACGTCGAATAAAAATATCCGCGCGTGGTGTTGCGGCGCTTGCTTTTATTAAAAAGGGCGCGAGCAGCGACGAGTAATCGGGATTCCGGCGAGTTAATCCAAGTATGAGCCGAACTGATGACGCGTCCGCGATAGAACGGCGGCACGTTAGATCGCAGGTAGAATGGACCGTTGAATCGTAAAGCCGGTAATCCGTTTAACCGTGGATGTATCAAACAGATCGCGAATCCAGTTCGTCGCGCTTTGTTTATGGCTGATCGATCGGGTGTCAACGGCTGGACACGTAAAAATCCGATTCGGATGGTTATACCGTTTCTAGCCAGATTTGTTCCGCCGTGTCGTTCGGTGCGAGTTTACACCCGATGCGATTGATGGGCCTCGCGAAGCTGTCTTTGCATTTATCCCGAGCGATGCCGCGTCTCAACGTTCATGCGTGGCTGCATACGCAGCTGGCGAATCCCGAATTCACGAAATCCGCGTTAACGAGCAATGGGGAGTCGTAAGAGCGGCGAGATAGCAGCCAGCGAGTATATTTGGATATCGCGAGAGGGAAAGATAAGCTGTGCCTACCTTCAGACGCGCGCAGACGCGCGCAGACAAAGCGAGCGAGCGATACGCTATCCTGCATAATTCCGGAATTTTAAGGGACGGATTGATTAACTCTCTCGGCTTTAGCTTTCCCCGGACGGAAAGCTGAAAACGTAGCAGCTTTATATCGAGCGAGATGTATCATTACTGTCGTTACGTCGTTGAATCCAAATCCGATTGGAACGTGCAGTCGCCGTACGAAGCTAGACGGATCTTCGTTCTTATTCCTGTCCTTCTCGGTGCGAGGAAGCAAAACGCTGAACGTGAGCGCGCTTCTCGCTGCGCAAACAAAGCGCGAAGACGGAAGCGAGTCTCGGGGTGGGAATAAGATCGGCAGGAGCAGGATCCGTAAAAGGGAAAGGGATTCTGAGATAATAATAAAAAATATACGCTCGCACAGTGAGCGAATAAATTCACGCGAGAGCTTCACTGCGACACCTCATCTCGTTTTCGTTTCTTTTCTCGCCGACAACGGGAAGCTACCATTAGACGGGGTCCACGCGCGAAGGAAGTATCTTCTGGATGTAAAAGCAGTTGACGAGGAGCTGCACAAAAGCGGGGAATGTATATTTCAAGAAATCCGCGAGACGGGAAGCACACATGAGCGCGGCGTTTTACTTATAAATATCTACCCGCGAATTTTTCAAGATATACCTGACTTCCGTAAATGGTGTTCTAGTACGGTGAAACGTTACGGATTTAGCGGAAAGCGTAAAGAATTCATCGCGGCAGGATATGTTCGGTATCTAGTAGCTGCGCCATCGTGACTTCCGGCAGATACGTGCACGCTGCACAGGAAACGCTCCTCGATGCTGTGCTATCGATACAGCGAACAGCTCGATAAACTTTTCGAGCGATCCTCATTTCAACGATAAAAGGAGATTAATCGTTATGAAAGAGTAGAAGTCTTAACGGAAAATGTTTCCAGCGGAATTCCTTCGGCTTGAAACGCGCCAAACGAAAGCGCGCGTTTCCAACGGATACGAAATACGATTTCATCGCAATAAAATAATCCCTAGTGATATGTATCGCGAAGACGTAACGAGTCGTAAGACATCAAAGAACCGGATGCCGACCCAAGCCGACTAGCAGCTGCTCGGTAGATCCGGAGAGCGAAGGATGTCTATCCTCGATGTTCGAGGCTCGTTAAAATTATTCGTGAACAATTTGCCAAAATACTGCAACGCAATCGGATCGGTTATTACTCTTGATTATGATGCGCGAAAAGCGGCACGAAATTCTCGTAACTAAAAATACAAATGCGTTCGCGCGCGCCACGTGTTTTGCACGCTTCCGCCGTTGTTAACAAACGAAATTTACGTTTGCGGAATGATTTTTTGGCAGAATATAAGCTGTCTGGTCTGGCATGATAGTTAATTAAAAATAATAATCTCACGTTGCAATCTGTGCATTCAATTCGGAAGCTTTTCACAGGTCTAGACGTGTACAACGTTGCGTATCTGCGGCTTCGATAAATCGCCTATCCGAATAAATCAATGCTCCAGAACTGCGAGGCTGATCGATTCGTTAACGTGGCAGTAATTCGTAAACACGGAGATACGAAGCAAGGTCCATCGATTATCGTGGATAACGTGGTCTCGAGTCAAGGCGATGTAAACGCTTTTTTCCTGCTACCAGTGATCTCCAAATCGACGAGATTTAATAAATAAAGCTATCGATAACGACGCCGCAGTCGTAAAGCTCAATGAGAGATTTCACACGAACGCTGCTCCCTCAAGGCTTCGCTATCGATAAGGGAGAATATCAAATTTGATATTCAGCTGGAATATGGATGCTGGAATATGGATAACTTGCCCGTAGCTTCTCGCCGAAGCACATCGCCCGAAAACGGCTATTCCAACAAATTCACGAAGAATAATCTGCATGGGAATCCCTCGCATCTTAATATCCAAAGTGATTCTTATTCCTTCTAATCGAAAGCTGCTTGGCAACAAAATCAAAGCGGCATTCTTTAGGACACACTTCTTATATAAGGTATGAGTACTCGAGGGGATTAATATCGCGTCTCGCATCTATCGGGCTGTCCGCGATCGGAGAATTCCGGATAGCAGCAAGACAACAGCATCGGCGTGGATCATCGATCTGATAAAATGGCACTTTAATGGGCAGTTACAGCGAAGCGAGACGCGCGCGAAGCGAGGCGAGTGCATCTGGCACTATTTGTCTCCCACGTCGGTCACGAGAGGAAAAATCTAATGGCACTCTGATTTAAGCTGCTCCAAATCTCGCCGGAGGAGTAGATTTGGAGTAGCTTTATCGCGCGACAGAGAATATCCATTGACATCGCTCTATTCCTTCCATGCACGACGGCAAGACGAAAGAGATTACCGTCCAAAGAGGCTCTGGCCGGGGGTTCCCCGGCTCTTTTAACGAATGCACCCTTGAAAACACACCGAAGGAAAAACCGAAGCCTCATGCTTCGCTCTTCGGGAATTTATTGTTATAACTGTGGGATAAAAGGAAAAAGACCTTGAGATTGTTTGTTGAGGCGTATGAGAAATCTATAAATCGATCTTGTGTGTGTGTGTGTGTGTGTGTGCACGCGTTGCGTCGGGAACGAAAGGACAACTGCGGGAAAAAGTCCTTGACTCAGAAGCTCAAGAGCTTCGGAGTGACGCAATTCATCCGGATGCAGCGATTGTTGCCGATGCGAGTGTCGTTTCCGCGCAATCACATGAAACGTCTCTAAAGTTAAGCACGTCACGGGAGAGTCGCCTTGGAAGGATCGAAGGGCGCGGGAGTCGCAGCAAGACGAGCGAACCGCGAAGAGCGGCGAATAGCTGAGAACTACGAGTTGCGAGTCAGCGAGATCAGAGAATTAATCTTGCGAGAGTCACTCGCAAGTAGAGAAGAAGAAAGTGTTTCTTCTTGTTTTGTTTTCGATCCGAGGCGTCGAAAATCATTTCCATCATACTCTTCAGCCTTATTCCGATGGTATGTAACCAAGACGAGGCTGGCAACGAGCTTACCTCGACGTGCGCTCGGAGAACTGCACGAACGGGAGCGCGACACGCGATCGCTGACAAGATCGAAGAGATATTCGTACGCTGTGAGACATGCATGAATTGTGAGACAAGAATTATGGACATTACGAAGAAAACTAAACGGACGTACATATAACGTCACCATCGTTGTTGCTTTGCAATGTGCTATTGCGGCTTCTCTTCTTCAAACTCGGTTACGTTCCTGCAATTCCGTTTCAATGTTTAAACAGTACACTTTAACCGCTTACGAACTTCGCCCGGGAGTTGCTCGGAAAAACAAGGGGTCGAGAGTTCGCTTCGCGGCTTTTTGCATAATTGCTTCGCTATTACCCGAGGCACAAATAAGCTGAAGCTTAGTAGTGTAAGCTCGCGTAATGTAATATTCATCCAACGTAACATGAAACGGAGCGCGCGCTTTCCGCCTCGCGGAAAGAACGACCCAGCGTCGTCTTCGAAAAACGGTGACAGCGAGGCTTCAGTATAAATAACCGAGGAAGAGGGGAGACACGCCAAGCAACGTGCATGCAGATTAGACACAGCGCGTGCACACGTGACGCCGTGCAATGAAAGCGGAAGTGCACGTAATTTATCGGTTCGCATAATCGGGATGGGCGCCAGCAACCTGCCGCAAGAAGTTACAATTTATTCGCGGTAATGGGTCGTATCGTTAAGGAAAGGTGCCAAATTTACGCGCGATACACGCGCGTCTCGTAACGAGATCACTGAAGATTCTTCGAGGTCGCCGCGACGCGGTCAAGCGCGTGTTGCACGTGACGCGCACACTTTTCTCCAGCTGCACTAAATATCTGCTTCTTATCTCGCCTCCATCACGCGCCGCTTCGCTCTAGAATTCTTCCCAATTCGCCAAAATGAGGACATCCGCGCTCAGCCCTCGCGACGACGCTTTTACAATGATAGCGGCGCTGAATAGCGCGGGAGAGATCTAGCATCAATTTTTATGCAGCTACAGTCTCGCCTTGAGGAAACGCGCGAGCGGTAATAACATGGGACGCGTTTCCACGCGGCGAACATTCAAGCGATGCGAACATTCCATCGCGCGAGCGCATCTGCGACTCGTACCGTTAAGTATGACGTAAACAGAACGATTCGTCATTTGTCTGAAGAACGTTGATACTCAGAATCGTCACCCTTCCTCTCCCGTTTCCCCCAAATCATCGCCCAGCTCAATTGCATCTCGAGATTCATCGAGTCCTGGATGCTACAGGATGCTTCGCCAGAAGACTTCCTGGACCAAGCGGTCCGATTCGGTCTCTTCATCCACCATCGGGCATACCGATAAATTACTCCGATAGCCCTTCGCCAGTTAATTAAGCCGCTATCTCCACATCTCGGTTCAGTACGCGGAGAGAGTAACGCAAGAGGAGCCAACTCGCTGCAAAGATGACATGTGGCGAAAGAAGAGTTCAAATCTCGAGGAGATATCAGTGCGCTCGAATGGTTGCGTTAATTGAAACGCAATTGCTGTTCTCTGGAGGAAAATCAAAGTACCCGAAGCTCCGTTCAACACGGAACTCATTTGCCGATGCTAACTCTCGCTCGCAATTACGTTTAACAGCGACGGAGCTCCGCGAGGATTACAAAGGATTTATTTCCAGCCGGATGTGCATAGTCGCGCATTTAGATTTACCGTGTTGATATCAATAAAATTGTGACCCGTTTCAACGTTGCGTCCTGCAACGCCCACACTTTTCCCGGATATTCTTCCGCAAACCCCTTCGGCATAAATCGGCGCTGTGATAAAATATAAACGATCGTTGGAAATAAGAAGAGAAGAAGATATCGCAACGTGCGTGCCACGCGACGACACGGATCGATGTTTGATATAAAAGACTGCCGAAACGCGCGCTGAACTTTTTTCGGCTGAATATCAAATTTGATATTCTCCCTCAGTGATAAGGAAGCCTTGAGGGAGCGGCGTTTATGTTCGCGAAATCCTTCGTTGAGACTACGACGCCGTTACCGATAGCTTTATTTATTAAATCTCGTCGATTTGGAGATTACTGCAAGAAGAAAGTATTTGCATCGCTTTGACTTATCCACGATAATCGATGGACCTTGCTTCGTATCTCCGTGTTTACGAATTACTGCCACGTTAACGAATCGATCAGCCTCGCAGTCGCTGGATTTATTGGGATAAGCGATTTATCAAAGCCATACGCGATATTCCAGAATGCGTGAAAAACAGGAGCGACTTTATTCGCGTTTTTCATCAGCAGAAACCGCCGCAGATGCATCCAAGTGAGCGCCGAATTTAGCACCTCCGCTCGCTGTGCGATCAATTGTAACGGCATCCGATATCGTCGCTTCCTAAAATAATCGTGATCGGGCCGGTTGCACTCGAAGTGCAACGATTGATCGGATCAAATATCCGAAATTCTATCTTTATGCCGCGGCACGGCGCGCGACAGATGACGAACCGATAAATCGGCCAACTGGCCGATTCGATTTATCGTCGCGATATATCGACGCAAGTTACACGAACGCAGTAAACAGCGGAGCTTCCAAATCTTTCCAAATCCCAGGCAATCCATCAAGCTCGGACAGGATAACGAGCGGGGAAAAAAAAAAAAATCTCGCGACTCTCGGACAAAACCGATTCGCTGGGGTCATCCGCTCGCTAAGTTCTTCGAAGATCAGACCCAAGGATTATCCTGTAAGCGTAAATTCGCTTGCTATCAGACACGTTATCATCATCGTACAGGCAGGTAAAACAATACGCCTCAATCCTCGCGAATCGTGACGAATACTAATGAAACAAGTTTTGGCGAGACGCGACAGACTCGACTCGTAAGCCAAACGTTGTTGTAACAAAGACACGCGAATGCGCGACCGGAGGATAATGATACGCACTGTGCGTGTCCGAAGGATGTTATGCAAATACAATCGCCATTAGCATCTCTCGAGTTTATGGAATAACAGCGACCGATTGGGCCGCCGTTATTATCGCCGTGCAAGCGACAAGAGACAATCGGCAACAGTGATATCAACAGCGCGTGAAACTTCATTACGGTTAGCCGCCTCGTTATCCATCGCCACGCGTAATCCGTGTAGCAATATAAGCGAACATAAAGGCTCTTTCATCCCATATAAAAATAATTATCGTTAATCGGTTACGCAACTGTCGAATCTAATCAACAGAGCAGCGCCGAGATAATAACGTCGCGTTCATCTCGTTTCGTTCTCAATCCCGATCGAAAGTGTCCTCTGAATGAATCAACGCGGATCAATGCGGATCAATGCGGACTGTGTCCGCGTTAATCGCGAGGGCCGGAAGAAACAGTTTGCTGTTTAAAGCCGCTCTGGAAGTCGATTGCTCAGCCGCCATTGAGTCTCAAGAAGCGGCCGCAGATTCACGTTCGTCAATTCAACGCTTCCGATGCGCTCTGCTCGAGCGGAGCGCCGCTGATAACGGAGAGCAATGCACTTGGGGCACTAGAGGCACTAAGTCGAGTCCCCAAAGGCGCAAAAGTTACTCGAAAGCGGGGAAAACGGATCCGTGAACTCTGGCCGGGTCACTCGCTTCTGTTTCCTCGCCGGTGGCCTTTGTACTTTTCTACGAGTAATTCTAATGACGCCGGGAGATTATAGACGCCGCGTGCAGCTCGGCATGGTTTTCCGGGCCTCTGACACAACGGAATAAGATGCGGAAGTTTCCCCGCGCGCCTATCGCGCTTTCCACATCGCGTCTTGTTCATTCCGAGCTCTGCCGGTGATCTCGAGGTCTTCGTCAAGCGCGTAAATCAAGTGCGTGACACCGCTGAAGCATCATCGCGCTAGAGCGCGCGCAAGCCCAACGCGAAATGACGGATAGTCGTGCGCGCGGCTCCCTAAAAGCCGCTTCCGCTTTTATATCGCCGCATGCCGCGTTATTGCGGCGCGTGTGTAAACCGGCGTTAAGTAAACGGCTTTTAGCTGCGCGCACTCTTTAATCGTTTTTCGTAGATCCACGCGCGCACGCTACGTGCCATTTGCTCGAGCATACGTTGCGGCGTATCTCCGGCATCGCGGAGCTTCATTAAATAGAATATAATCTAGGAGATTGAGAGCGCCTCCGTGCGCGGCTTTCTTCTTTCCTCTCTCTCCAGCCCCCCCCCCCCTCTCTCTCTCTCTCTCTCTCTCTCTCCTCTGGACGAGGAAGGTACCAGTGGGTTTTACAGCGTCGGAAAACCCGAACGAGATTCCGTGAGCTTCGGGATTTATGTCTATGGAATAGTGCAGATTTAATTTGCCCCGTAATAATCGTAATAACTTGATCCCGCAAGCCGATCTCATTGTATTATGTCATTCGCGAATTGCTCCTCCGATCTCGTCGCCACGAATAGAATCAAACGAGATAATCGAGGCGCCTTTCGCGCGTCGAAACGATAGAAGCGAATTTCACGGGAGCGAATCGCACGGCCGATGCGAATTCTTGCAGACGTAATTGCGGAGGGGGGGAAAAAAAGAGAAAGAGAAAGAAAACCAGAGAAACGCGTGCGGACAATATGGTGCATCTGTGAATGCACTGTGAATAAACGGAGAAACGCGATTGAAACGCGGAGTAGTTTCTTCTGCTCCCTCCTCGGAACGAGGGAGAACAAAGGGGCCTAACAACGAGGAACGGCAGAATAAAGGAAGCCATTTCATGCTTGCACGTCGAAGAAAGAAAGGGATTAAGTTGTACAGTTATATACAAGTCGGCAAGACATCGAAAAAATACGCCGGCGAGCTTCGATCGGATGCAAAGCGAGGGAGAGATAGAGAGAGAGAGAGAGAGAGAGAGAGAGAGAGAGAGAGAGAGAGAGAGAAAGAGACAGAGAAACGGTAGCAAGATCGATAGCTGAAGAAAGGGGTGGCTCATCAACTAAAAGCAAACCGAGAGCCATTCCAGTGGCCCACATACGAAACGAAGCGAGGGAAGTATCGTTCCTTTGTGATTCGCGCAGCTCGTTCCAGCTTGCCCGACGAGACAGAGAGAGAGAGAGAGAGAGAGAGAGAGAGAGAGAGAGAGAGAGAGAGAGAGAGAGAGAGAAGGGGGGCGACGACACGAAAATCAAACCGATCGCTATATGCGATAGATACGGCACAGTTTCGTTCCCCTTCCTCCGTCCTTTTCCTCCGCCTCGTCCTCGGCGGGCAAAAACCTGCGCGAAATTTGCTACGCGGCGGCACGTACGCGCGTGTAATTTTTATTACATCGGGGGGGAAAAAAAGGAGCCGAGCCGTTATGGATGATACGTGAGGAACGAGCGCGACTGAATCATTCATGAGCGCGTTTGACGTTTGACGCGAGATACAGGGCGGTATCAATCAAAACGCCGATAGCCGAACAAATGCCGGGAGCGCCACGTGAAAGCGGCCCACCTGACGGATCAAAGGGAGGCGAATGGAACGACGCGTTCTCACTTCCGCACGCGTCAATTAGTAAATTATGAAATTATCACTGCGTGGAATGATACATGACGCCGCGACGCGCCGCGGATTTACAACTAATGACGAATCGCAGATGAGATAACTCAACAGGCAGGAACATAAGCACACGATCGGGCGATGATCGCCCGAAAAGCGAGTCAGTTCTCGCAATTCGTTTGACCCAGGGGTGACGAGTTCGCCGCTCACGCTCGCCGTCAGAAAATCACGGCATTCCGCAAAACCGTTCGCGGCTTTCGCTTAACGCTCACTCGCGCGTACCGAGAATTACGAGAGGAGTAAGAGTAAATATACGTCCGCGCGTGGTCGGACAATGACGACAAATCTGTGCGGCGGAGGGAGATGAGGGGGGGGGGTGAATTTGGGAGAAGCTCTGCGAGAGCGCGCTCGCTCTCTCGCCGAGTTTTCGCACATCGTTCGACCGCCTCACTTTGGCGATCGATCGGTCGGTCGATCGATTCCGAAACTTCGCGACGAGGAGAAAGTTGTTCGCGGCGTGTGCACGGCTCTCCTCGTGGCGAACTATTTCTTTCCCCCGGATCCACCGGCCGCCAACCGTATGGGGGAAATAAAGCGCCGAATAAACGTTTCCCGAGCAGATGGACCGAACGTACGAACGGAAAATCCGATATTAGCATGCCCGCCTAGTTCGTGTTTCTTCCCTCCTCCACCGTCATCGCACCCTCGTCGCTCTCCCTCCTCCGCGCCCTCCCCGAGCTGAGTCCTACTCTGCTGCTCCCTCTCTCTCTCTCTCTCTCTCTCTCTCTCTCTCTCTCTCTCTCTCTCTCTCTCTTCATCCTTTTATTTTCTCATTCGCTCTCTTGCTGCGCCTCGTCTCGCATCCATTCGCACGCATTCGCACATCCATAGAAATTGGCCCTTAACTACCGGCGACATTACCATATCCCAATCAAGATAACCCCGAGAACCCATCCTCCAATCTCCCCCGTCCTCCCCCCCCCCCTCCTCGTCTCCTCGTCACCCAGCTGTCGCGACGTACGAGTGGATTTTCAAGTCGCGAATGGACCTCGGCCGAGCAAAAGGATTACGTAAATTCTCCGGACGGATGGTCCGCGCGGACGAAACTCGGATAGCCACGGAGCGAACGCGTTGAAACGGAAGGAAGATCATCCTTCAGCTCCCTAACAAGGGAGATAATCAGAGTCAACGGCGGCGGGACCAACTCCGTGCGTTATCGGCGATCTCGCCCGTGCCACGTTTCATCGCCTCGATTCTTAATTCTCGGATACACGCGGAATTTCCCTGTGTACGATGCGCGGGCCGCGCCGGGAGCGTGTAAATAATTTACATAAAACCCGGGAGAGTCGTTGAACGCCGTCAGTGGAAAGAGGGATATACGAGAGACGGGAACTTATAAGGTCCAGAAACTTTAGCATAATTGCATATGCAGATACGCGGGCGATCGGTGGACGGAGATCGGGCAGGGGAGGGGATTGCCCCCGTGAAACTGTGAAATATGGCATTCGGATACGCGTTTAGAAATTCCACCAGGCACTCGACGTCAATACTGAGAGCGCCAGCCGCGCCATGCATACGCGACTCGCGCGCGTGGATCGAACGCGGCCGGTCTCGGGAGAAATCATTATATCGCATCAAAACAGCGTAAAGTCGCCGTGTTTTCCTCCGACACTCGCCTGGGAATAGGAGCAACGTCTCGAAGCAGCGCGACGTTATCCCGAGATTATATTCAATACGCCAATACGTATGCACACATGCCCGAGTATCGCGCTCGATATATTGCGCCCCCTCAAAATATTGACGTCAGCTATCGCGCGCCAGCGACTCCATAAAAGTCCCATCTTTTAGTCGCGGATATCGCGCGCAACTTTTGCGCACGCGCGCGCCTCTGTGCGTGTATCCGTGAATCGAGCGGAATTGCGCCGAGGCAATCGTGAGGCAATGATTGCTAACTTTGCCGGCTAGTTTGTCGGAAAGTTTCGGGCGCTCGTTGATCGGTAAAAGATGCAAGCGGCAAGCTCGCCGAGAGATTCGAGCGTTCTGCTAAATCCGACAACGCGAGTCTTGATTTTTACATTCGAACTAGCGATAATTCATCAAGCAAGAACGTGATACGTGATACGATTACAAGCGGGAACTCGCGAGGCGAGAATCGAATTATCGACGTATTTGGCGCAAGGTACGCGACAAGTTGATTGTCCTCGCATGGCGCGAATTTGGGCGACACGCAACTCGGCGCAAAGTGCCGAACGGCATTCTGCCAGTTACAATGCAGCGAAATAGGAGAGTATCGACTGGTGAAACGTGAAAGTTCTCGAACGCAGTTGAGCAAATCCAATCATGTCCTTTAAACGAATCGCGCATCGCGCAAAAACGTGCCGATCGTCCGATCGATGCCACGTGCGTGTAATCAATGATACGATGCGGCGAGCATGTCTGATACCAATAAATCCCGCGCTGCGCGTTTCTGGAATCAGTGAATAATTCGCGGCGATATCGAGCTCGTCGTCTCGCCGGTCCATCGGCAATATGGCCGGAATATTGCGCGACACCCTGATGTCGGCTGCGGGTAACCGGCCGCGCACATGCTCGGGATTCGATCAAATTCGATTTAATTGCACGCTCATCATCCGGTGTCTTTGAAACACGCCTATGGAGCCGTGCGAGCGCGCATGTACGCACGGATGTACGTGCATGTGTGCGTATGCACACGTCTATGTACGCGATGCGTAACGCGATAGGACGTCGTCTCGCGCGATAACGCAGGCATGCAGGGGGGTCGAAGGACGCGCGCGAGGGTCGAAGAGCGGGGTGGTTTACGAGGAGCAAACATGCCCGGCTGTCCCGCGCGATTCGGGCGCGGGGGCGCAGAGACCAGCGCTTCCCTCCCTCCCGCTCTCTCTCTCTCTCTCTCTCTCTCCCTCTCTCATTCGCCCTCCCCTCTGTCTATCTATCCGCGGCTGCATCCTGGCACGCATTATCTGCAGGACGCGCTGATAACGCCTCCGCCGTCCTGCGAGCTCTCGCTCGATTAAGCCGCGCGCTACCGGACAAATCCTCCCTTGAAAACGGATACACGTACCCCTCGCAGCCGATCCCGCCGGCCACGCTCGGTAATTAACCATGTAAACCCTCGTTCGAGGGGTCGAACGAGTGTAACGAAACGTCTCTTGATTACCGTAATTGGGAAGAAGCTTTCACGTAAATCCCGGGATTCGGCTGGACTCCGCTCGCTGACAAAGGTCTTTCGGGATGAAAGCCTCCCTAAAAATGCGCGCCCGTGAATCATGCACGCATCAGCTCCCGTTCGAGTGCACGTGTGACACGTGCGTGCCTTCGATTACTAACACGGACGCGGCGTCGTATCGTGAATACGATATATCGCGCGCGTCCGCGTGGACGTGAAATTCGAATACGGCTTCCACATTTGCCACAGTTGTGGCAATGATTATCGATTGTGATCGTTCGCCAACAGCCAGACAGCAGATTCGAATAGAGCCGGATCACGCGCAAACGGACAAAAAACGATTGATCGAGGAGGACCGGCACTACTCGTCTCGTTAGCAGGTGCACGTCGCAGAAGATGACGCTCACCTCGCTCGACCTCAATTGCGCTTTTGCACAACGCGATTATTTATGGAGCGCCATGAAACTGCCGCCACAAAAGCGTCACGGGAGTGACGCGTTCATTGTCATCGGACTCGAAGAGCGCGGACGGCCAAATAAATGGCCGACGACACTCGCTGAGCTCTCTCTCTCTCTCTCTCTCTCTCTCTCTCTCTCTCTCTCTCTCTCTCTCTCTCTCTCTCTCTCTCTCTCTCTCTCTCTCTCTCTTAGTAGCAGCACAATAAGCAGCAGCGATAAAAGAATACGCGTGTATACCTTTATTGGCGGCGCCGCCGCGGCGCTATACAGCTCCCCAGATTCCCCAGAAGCTCTCCTCCCCCCTCCCCCCTCCGGCCGCATTGTGCATGCGGCCCGTCCCGGGCGGGTGATTTCACGGAAGAATCCGCGCATTGTTTTAGCCGAAGGCGCTGGGACCCGCAAAGGGGGATTTGTCGGCCATTGTCTCCCCGAACTAACGTCGAAACTAGCCGCGCTTGTTTTCGGCCTAAACTGCTTACTTCCATTAAGCGTCCCTCCGCTGCTCCTGCCGGCCGAATTACGCGCGATAACGACAAACGGCCAAGTTTGTCGCGCGCGATCGCGCGAGTGCAATTTCCGATTACGCTGCTTCAAAGGTCAAAGCCGGCTCGCGAGTGCGCTCGTGAGCTCGCGAGAAACGGCGAGTTTAGCGGGAAACGGAAGCGAACGGACGGGGGTGAGAGGCGAGAGAGGTGATCTCGCGTCGCGTATTAAGTGTAGGCTGCAGTTGACGGAGCCGGTTGCTGGCATCTGATAAATCCACGGGCGAGATGAGGCCAACACGAGCGAGGATCCGGCCGAGATGCCCGGATCAACGGCGGAATGTATAATTCCGCGGAATTGATCGCGCGCTCGCGGAGCATCCTCTGCGGTTTCTGTTCGGCGCAGCCCCATTCGCTGAAGCGCGAATTATTCGATTGCTCGCGTCGAGTTATCCCGCAACGACTCGATCAGGGAAATCCAGTTAGCTCGATACGACGTTCCCTGACGTTGCGATGTCGGCGCAGGAGATCAGCGCGCGTAATCGCGCCGCGCCGCGCCGACCGCGCTGCCGGACGGGGAATCCCGGCGAGTCATAATGCGAGTCGCGAATGAGAAGAGAATAAGAGAACAGAATAAGCGGCAGGATCTTGAATTCTGCCAGCGGGCGGTTTAATGAGAATCTCGCGAAGGGCGAAGTTCCAAATGGCGGCGCGACTAATGGAGAAGGCTGTGATAAAATTCTCGTTTCATGCTCGCCGAATATCGCCGACCCCGCGCCAACCCTGCATCCGTCTAAAACCTGGGGATTTATGACACGATTTCCCCATTCACCAAGATCGCCGGGAGCGTCCGGATTGAAAAATCACCGCCCGCCCGCGCGCGGTCGGCCGTGTAAAAGACCAAATGAAAGTTCTACATCGCTTAAATTAACTGTGCGTACCGCCACGAGCGTTCTTACGCCTTTTCGTCGAAAACGAAAGGAACGAAGGATCGACCGGACAGAACATTAGCTTTCACAGAGCAAACACTTCAGTCTTAACGTCGGAAAACGTTTGCGAGTTCTTGCGAGCATAAGGATATCTTACCGTTGATGACTCCTGAAGTGACCACGCGTGCTTTAAATATTGCCGAGAATTATATACATCGCTTGTCTCCCGACGTGATCTCGTCTGTTTTCTCGTCTCCGGAAAACCGGAGAGAGAAAGGCGAAGCAGTGGATATTAAAATAGAACGAAACGAGATTTCAATCGCGGGACACGATGGCGCGATACATTGTAAACGCCAAGACTCGATTTAACTTTCCATACGTTCCATCAGCACGTTGTTTCACATACGTATAAAAAGTATCTCGAGTCGTGTCATGCAAAACTGATAGCCAACCCTGTCGAGAACTGACAGCATTCTATAAATACGAGTTACCATTCAGGTTTCATCGCGGATTCTATGTCGTGAATTCAGGTTACGAGCGTGGACGTAACGTTCTCTACATTAATCGAACTCTCTCTCTCTCTCTCTCTCTCTCTCTCTCTCTCTCTCTCTCTCTCTCTCTCTCTCTCTCTCTCTCTCTCCCTCTCTCTCTCTTTCTCTCTCTCTCTCTCTCTCTCTCTCTCTCTCTTCCTTTCTCTCGGCAAAGAAACTGTTCTGAAATCGCGTTAAAAATTTAAAGCTACCTCCATCCACTTCGGAAAGACGATAATACCAGTCGAATAATAAAAGGAGAACGTGCACTCGAGGATGTCATTAGGTATTCGTACGTACTCGCAGATCTGTGCGTTCCGAATTCGAAATCGAAGGTCCTAATCGGTCACCCGAATGATCGAGCAAAATCGGGAGAACGTTCTATTAGTCCCGCAAACAAAATGTTACAATAATATATGTTGTACATTAATGGGCCATTAGTATTTTAATAAAATATCAACGTGTTACAAATTAATCCGTTGCTTCGTCGTGAAATTAAAACAAGACTCTAATCGGTAAAATATCGATTCCATCATTTTCGATGGACTCGATTTGTCGGGCAGCTGGGCACGCTTTCGACGAGATCGTCTCGGTGCTTGAAATCACAAACAAGAAAGTAATTTGTAGCCAAAATATAGCATACTTATTGATAAAATGAAGATACTACGTTAACGTTAACGCTGTCCGGCGTCTTTCTCGGGTCGATTAACGGATATCTTCGCGGTGTGTCACAGCATCCGCCGTCGAATGTAAGAATCTATACGGGCCATGTCGCACTCCCTTTCAGCCTTCTCACGTTTGCTCGGCGAGTCACAGAGCGCAACGTCCAATTTAACTTCACTGGCAAATTTGTCCGCGGATCGGGGGGAACCACCCCATCCCCGTCTCCTGCGAGCTCGGGATAGCCTTGTATCGCCTGACGTTTGTCGAAGCAAACCGATTCGCCATGCGACGTCCGGACGGAGCGGAGCAAGAGAGAGACAGAGAGGACAGAGGAAGCTGCAAATCGAAATTCGGCTCGCGCGTTCCATTACGGACAGTGAAATGACGTTCGTCGCGCGATCGCAATGATTTCTGCTTCCCGGAGCTTCCCGCTGGAGATTACTTCGAGGCAGCTCGCCGCCGATTCGCGCGTTCCATGTTTTCCGGGCTCGTAACTCGACATCATCCTCCCGTTGGCTCCCTGTTGGCAACCGAGAACCATCCACGAAAAACGTCCATTCCGCGTGTAAGCCGCCTGCACGCGCAAGGCGCAGCGACGAGGTGCAATTTGCGGAAGCTCGGCAACGCGCCGAAAATCTGGCCGGCTATCAAGCTGGACGTTTAATCGGAAAAAACCCGCCGAAGCGATTGAACGTACGGGGAGGTCCGTGGGAATAGCGTGGCACGCGTAAAATCGCGCGGGGCTGACTCGCTGTTGCAGCGAACGTAACGAGGTGTCGGCGGAAGGAAAACGCGCAGCGGAGGAGACGCAGAACCAGACGCGCGACAGCGCTTGTCGGCCGCCGATGACTTCTGAACTCCGGGAACGACCTGTCCCGCTGTATTCCTACGCGCGAGGAGAATCGTTGCGCTCCGAATGCGCTCGCACATGGCTCGTTTTAAAAGTCGACCCGCCGCGGCTGGATGATCCGCCGCGATCGGCCGCGTTAATCGTTCGGAACGCCGGCCGCTCTCTCGCGGTAACTGCACTTGACGCAGCTTAACGCGTCACCCCTCGATCGCCCTCCCCCGCCTCCTCCTCCAGGCCGGCATAAGCGGCGCGGAGCGCTTTAATGCTACCGCTGGAAAACGTACGGGGGATTAAACGGCTAAACCGCCGCCTCCCGCAATCCCTGGCTGTTACGCCGCCCTCCCCCTCCCCCCTCCCACCCCATCCCATCCCATCCCGGCGCGCGGAGCGGGGTATCAGTTGGTGCGGCAATTATAATGGACTTCCCCTTTGTAACGCGCGGTACGAGACAAAGTTCTGCCACATGCACGGCTATACATCGCGGGTCATAAATATGCATTCTGCGCTACGGCGCTGTGCGGTCGCGGCGACCGGACCGGAGCGCAGACCGCAGAGGAGCCGGAGGGCGCGCGCGCGCGCGCGCGCCGGGTTCACCGGCGGCACGCTCGCGGAGGTCGCGCGCGTTTAGCGCAGGCCGCGCCGGATCTGGCCACCGCGATAGCGCCGCCGCCGGATATCCCGAATTAAGTCACGATTCGCTTAGCGCGCCGAGCGTTAATGCGTGCTCTCGCGTGCAGCACTCGATGAAATTTCGCTCGGCGCGCGCCGAGCGCGTGCATGCATCGTACACAGTACGCGTGGGGTAAATGAGAGTCGATACTCGGCCGCGAGTTCCGGCAACGTGAGCACGGGACGATAAGAGAAGAAGCGGAAGCCACGAGCGGTATTAACGTTGACATCGTAATTTCCATTCCGGCGATTTTATCAATGCGCGCTACGATCCAGTCACGCGCGGTCATCGAGTAAACTGATCCCGCGTTACCGCGCGGGCGGTACTAGAGAGTAATCGCTTGCATTTCCGGTGCATTGGTGACGAGTCGCCCGCAAGTTGCGCGTCCTACTCGCTCTTGGAGCGAAGAACGCGCGAGGCGCACATCTCTCACGGTGAGCGATTCGCTATCGATGTTTGGAAAAGCGGATGTAAACGTGCGTCTACATAAAGTTCGCGCTCCTCGCGCTCCCTTGAAAGCTGATTGTATCACTAAAGCGGCGTAAAAAGAAACTCGATAAGTAATCTCACAATAATCTCCGTGATAAGAGATCAAATTATGATTATCGGGGATTTACAAGTGGAATAACGTAGAGAGGGAGAATCGCTCCACGTGAGCCTCAGAAAACGCGGCTTTCTCGTCGATTGATTCCTCCAACGAAGCGCGAAGGGCCTGTGCCGTCTAACCGCGGATTTTATCGAACAATACGAGCAGCATTGCCCTTTAGCCTGGCGGAAATTGCGCAGACCACTACCGAATGGTGCCAAGAAATGGCGCTTCGGCTATACCGAAAGTCGCTTAAGTTAACGTAAAGACTGACCGTTGTCCCCTATTGACGCGGATCAATCGAACGCTCGATATGCTGCGCATACGAATCCCCGAATATGAGTTTCCATCCCTGAATCTAGGGTGATTTGCAAGATCGTCGTGGTGAGAAGGCGGAGGAAAGCGGATGAAAAGGGACCATGAAGCGCCCTACTCGCGCATGCTGAAAGTGACGAAACAAGTCGCCAAAATGCGCCGAGCTTCTATCCGCGTTGCGGATAAGAAAAGTGCCACGGGAAATCTATCCGAAATTTCTCAAAGGACGTGACGGGAAGGCAATCACGGATTCTCGCATTTCTCGCGGAATCCGAGGAGGGATTCCCTTAAGCTGCGACATCGCGAAATGAGCCGATTGATTCGCATCAGCGATTCGCAGACTCGCAGAAGGTAACTCATCCTTGAGGAAGTCTCCGCATCTCCGCGAGAAACTCGGGCGCGCCAGTGGCAGCTCCAATAGCGTCAAATGTCTGAACGGACAGGGTGAGCATCGTTCGCGAAGGGGTACGCGAAGGGATACACGAAGGGGAGGAGAAAAAGCTTGGCGCGTGCACATGAGATCGAGGCAAGCGGCCGCGCCGTTGTTCGGGACACTCGACAATCGCCGACAAGCGCCAGGAACAACTCATATTTCTCCCCGGAAGTACCCCGGCCCCCGCATCCTGCTGTCATCATTCAGACCACGAGGTGTGCCGACTTCCGGTGTTATACGAGATCAAGCCTCGCGAGAGCTCGCGACGCTTATGCACTCCCTTTACCAATACCGCCGTCCCCGCCGCCTCCCCTCGCCGGTACTTACGTCGGGTGTCTCATAGTAAAGCCATGTAAGTCTCCACTAGCCGCTCTCACACTTACGGCACTCGCGTTCTCGCTCGAGAGAGCCAAGAAGAGGGCGACCGCGAATCCAACACGCGTGACGGACGCAGCGGAGATCGCGCGCGCACCTGCGGCTCACCTGCGGCAGGCGCGTCGACACCGGCGACCGGCCGGTGACATCCGCGAGAGAGGTCACTCCGATGAGAATCACGGACCGAGCACTGGCACGCGCGGGGGGTTGCGTATTCACGCGTACGGACACGGGCGAGCGTCGTCCTCCCTTTTGGCGCCGAGGCTGAATCCCACCGCGGGAAAAATCCGCCGCAGCGATCCGCGACAACGGCAACGACGTGGACCGCAACGCCGCTACCCCTTGATCGTCCGGGGTCGTACTGTGTTTTACCCCGTCGCCCCGTCTTTCGGCAACCCGGCCGCGCGAGAGCGTCGCGCGGGGCGCAAGCGCCGTTCCCACGCGCCAGCGAGAACCCCCGAGCGGGGGTTGCTCCCGCGGTCAATGTCAGCCGACATCCCTGACTCCGGCTCCTGACACCGAGATACGGCCACTTCTCGATGATCCGACCCCTTTTTGGGACCCGCTACGACTCGTAAGACGCGCGCGCGTGTTAATCCCTTCAGCGTTCACGATGACGATCATCTTTGCGCGTATGCGTCGCCTGACTCGCCGATTTGTATTGTTTCGATATCTCGTCACACGACCCGTTCGTGTTTGTCGTCGTGTTGTCGTCTAACTTGACCTCGCCGTGGAAGCTGAGACGCGCTCGGCAGCAATTAGATGATTAACGAAAGACGGGATGCTAATTTCGCCAGCTGTTGCCAGGTAAAACAATCTTAAGAGAGGATCCGATGGTCGTTACGTTTCGCGACGCGATTATCTCAGATTACCTTAGAATCGCGGACGAGAATGCGTAAGCGGATGCCTCGGAAACGAATATAAATTATCGGAATCCGCTCGCTTCTGTCGCAAAGTCCGTAATCGCGAGTGCTCGCAAGTTCTAGTATCGCCATGTCGGATCATTTAACATGAGAAATTTCAAGTCGGCGCAATTAATTCCGTTTCCCGGACAGACCATTAGGCATTTATTCGCGCGGACCTGCGCTGAATTGAATCCGCAAGCGCCTTTCATCAGGAAAGCGGATCCCGGCGCAAAGTGCTTACAGTCGATTAACGACACCGGCATTGCCGGGCATTCCTCGCTCGCTTTAACCAGCGGCGGCGGAAGCTGCTGAATATTAATGCGCTAATGCGACGTGGATCCGCCTTGTCGCCGGCCGCCTTCGCGTTCCCGATGCGTCTCGTCTGATGCTGATGCAACGCGCGGATCGCATCTTGGTAAGCGCGCGCGCGCGCGTCAATGGTGTGCGCCGAGTTAGACCGAGATTCTATTTTCCATCGTAAAACAACCGACAGCTCGTGTCAAAGTGCCGTCCGTTGGCTGTTCCAAGCCGCGCACGGTAAACCCGATTCCCGCCTCATGAATACTAACGCGTAAACGCAGGACGCACATGTGTGCGTGCGTGTAACATCCATGAGATCTCCCGTACGGTGGGGATTACGGGGATCTCGCGGAACAGGCTCTCTGACAATGAGCATTATTGACAAGGCATTAAGATCTCGAGGACCTCAAGATGCATTACTGGCAACGCGGCACGGAATTCGCAACTAAGACATCTACGAGACTCAAGATGTCACGAGAATGAAGAGCATAGAAATGGCAAAAAATGCAGAACCAAATATCTTGGCCGGTTTTCGTATCGGATAACGAGAAAGGGACAATGTATGGTCTTCTTGCTATATCTAGATTTATAGAGTTATGTGGAGCGAAGAAACATTTACATCCAAAAATTTATCCGAAACTTCTCGCGAGGTCAAGGAAGCTTTGTATAAGCGATAAATTTGCAACAACATCTACGATTTTGATGTTGCTTCATTGCTTTAGACGAGCGAGCCGCATAAGTGTTTGCATCTGCGTGATCTGCGGACAGTTGAAAGATTCGTGTCTGTGAAAATGGATGCGACATCTCTAATATCGGGATCACTTTTCCGTGGCATTCCGTCGTGTTGCACTTGATGGAAAAATCAATAAAATAAATATTTCCTGTAAACCCGTGTGTGCGCATGTGTGTGTGTGTGTGTGTGTGTGTGTGTGTGTGTGTCAGTGGATATCTGTAAAGTGGAAGCCGGAAGCGTAAAATTCCATCATCAATTTTGATTGAAAATGTAATTGGAACGAGTGAGAAAAGTGTAGATCGAGGATCATCTCGTGCTATTCTGGAACTCTAGAACGGCGAATGAGAGAAATCTCGCGGTTTCGTTTACAATTTGCCAGATATAGTAGACTATATGTAACGACTGCATTCTCAGAGCTGGCAGATCATCAGAACGATCGCGATTCTTGCAGGATTCTTGCGCCGAGTCGCGCTTAATCGCGTTTCACGGGGCTGTGCTGCGAATATTTAGCGAAGGGATATGAGAAATTTGTCAGGATTCCAATGATCGATGACGATTAACAATTACAATCCTCCTTCTTTTACGCGCGCTGTTTGCAGGCGCCGATACGCGCATCGTCGCGCGGATTACCATAATTCACTGAATGCCTCATCGCGCCATGTTTACCGAATTCTCTATACGAAACTGCAACGAAACGATCACCGGCTAAAGCCGCCCATTTTAACGAAACATCGGCAGAAAACACGCCGAGACATCGATACTCAGAACACAAGTGCCAAGAATGCCTCGCCTCGTTTCGCCTCTCCTCTTTTCACTTTCGCAAAACAAGTGCGGTGCACTTTTGTTTCACGGCTTAACGATAACGCGATTCCCCTCCAGATTTTCCCGCATCTCGCGCGCGCGCGCCAAGTGGCGGAAAGGCACGACAAAAGGAGGCGGGGAAAGAATGAGCGAGAGACGGTGGCGGCATGTGGAAAGGCGCCAGCAACGGAACGCACGATTTACGACGTGTCCCCGGGGAACACCCTGATTCCGAGCGTTGCGTCTTCACCCTTCCCCCTCCCCGCGGTCACACGATATTGCACGTTACTCTCGTATCGTGGGCGATACGAGGCATTCGCGAGCGCGAGCGGCCCGCGGGATGCAACTCGCCTATATCCACAAAGATAAGCTCGGTCGATCGATCGATCGCCTCGGCGTAAACGACGATCCGAGAGATCCTCAAAGCAACGGGCTTGGTCCGGTATCGTAGCTTCTCGTAGCGATCCTGCGGTCCGCGATTCCGGCTCGACGCTGCGAGCGAGCACGATTGTCCGATGTTGTCCTTCAATCGAGGACTCGAGTACCATTCATCGACACGCTTAAGCCGTGATCTGTGGAGGCTGTGCTGCAACACTGGCAGCATGCCGCGGGATCGTCTCAAACGAATCCGTCCTCTCCGCAGAACAGAAGAGTGCCCGTGCGGGCAGGGCACTCAAGGCACTCAAGATAGCAGAATCAATAAGAGCAACCGGCAACCGCAGGGAAGCGGAGGGGGAGGGGGGAGCGCGCGGATCGCGCAAACTGAGCTGCAGCGGCCGATCTTCGGAGATTGCATCGCCATGGAGCGCGAGATCGAGGACGAGGACGCGGGAAGGGGGGAGGGGGAACCCCCGGCGACGCGCGTCGCCCGTCCGTCCCCGGCTTGTCGAGAATATCGATCATTGACCGAAGTTCTCTTTTCCTTTTCTTTTTTTTTTTTCTTTTTGCCCGATTCTCAAATCTCAACCGGCGCTCATAAGTCGGGCTCCCCGCCGCGATAAATTCACACGGCGCACCTGCTGCCGTTCGTGGGCGTCCCTCGCGCATCAGTGGCGAACGATGGGCCGATGCGCGGGGGGTAGGCGAGGCGGGTGTAGGGGGATGTTGGTGGAGGGAGAGCGGATATCAATGAAAGGCGGGGATTTTTCAATATGCTATTCTTCGGGGGCGCGCGCGAGAGAGGCGCGTAGCTCCTCGGAATCGCGCGCAAATGAGACAACCCGCGGAAGCGGAGGAAGCGGCGCGCACACGAGCCGGACCGACGTACATAAATGAGGTGGCTCCCTACCCTCCTGTCCCCCCCCCTCGCCACAGGCGTTCAGCGGCGGCTTTTGAGGAACAAGGCCGCATTTCTGGCAGTTTTCGCCTCTCGCGACGCTCTCGCCGCGCCGCGTAGAATAAAAATGTCTCGGATCGATAGAAAAATAATTGCGCGTTATTAAAATCCCCGCTCCCGATTCCCGGTGCAGATTGCTTTTAGCGTCGAATCGCCGATGCCGGCAAATGGCTTTCATCCACGCGAATAAAACGGCTGTCAATCTCACGCGATCTATATACCGTAAGGCAGCCGGCGACCGGCGAAGCAAATGGGCGGTCGGAATTTTTTCGATATCCCATTTCCAAGCGGCGGCAAGATGGCCAACGAGAAACAAATTGCCCGGCCAATAACCGCGAAGACACCGGAGTGTGAGTTCTCGGCGCCGCGCTGTACTCGCGTCCCGAAACGCGAATTCGGATCCGGAAACGCACTCGGCCTCGGAAAATCATTGGAATGCACGTGCGCGCGCAGCCAGATATAATGCATCTGTAGATAGTGATTCTATGCAACTGCGCGTTGCATCACAACCGCCGGCGTCCTGTTATCTTTTTCATTCCACTTCCCTCCCTTTTTCTCCTTCCCCCCCCCCCGTTTTCGGAAGCGGACGGGGCGGATGCCGATAATAAAAATGGCCCGAGTAATCCGCGAGAGCGATTATAGCTTTACAAAAAAAAAGGGATGGACGTTAAAAATTATGAGAAACGAAGGACGGCGAACACCGTCGCTTGCCTGGGCCCACGAATCGGCTGGATGCTCGCGAGAGCGCACATTCTCAGATTCACTTCGATAGTTTCCCGTTTCGTGCGTCTGCTTTCTAAATATCTGCCCGAATCGTCGAGACAACAGGACAAAGAATGTCAGGAGACATTCGAATTCCTCGCAAGCTATTTGCGACAAAAGTGCACGCTCCTCTTAAGCGAGGGGGAAGAAAGGTGGGAGGGGGGGGGGGGCAAAAATGCGCCAATGACAGCGTCAAGTGTACGGATGCTGTCCTGATACGTTTCGCCTCAAGAGCGTCTACAGTCGCGCTTATGTCTACTCTGGGCTTCTTCAGCGATAAGATTGCTTCAATTTGTCGAACACGTCTTCCCCTGTCTCTGTCTCTCTCGTGTGCGCGCCATTAGTACCGATCGAGGTTCTCTCATCGGCAGTTGCCAGTGTCCGAATTGGCAGGTCAATCTACCGTTTCACGGAATTTCGGGTATTACTGCAAGACAAATTATGCAAGGCCGCTCCCTCTCCGTGTCGCATCCACCGCGTTTGCCCTCCGACCCATTTGCCATTAATCTTGTCCATTGTTCCCTTTCCGTGCGAAACTACGGATTCTAGAGTCATCGCGTATTACTCCCCCGCGTCTCTTCTCCCCTCGATCCTTGCCGCGCGCAACTTCTCGTTCGGAAGTTCCGCGTAAGATGATCGCGCCAACCCGCACATCGCAAACTTGCGTTCTTACGCGCCTGCCGGTGCGTGCATATACGCGCGTACCGCGAGCGGATACGCCGCGTGCAGATGCAATATGCATAAGCGCGATACGAGGCACGTGGAGGCGAAAATGGGACGTCTTAAAGCGGAAGGGAAGAGTGAATATGATCATCCGCAATCTGCGCATACTTGCCTCGCAGCGGTAAATGTCAAAGGGACGCGAAGCGACGCTGAAGCGAAGATGAAAGTATGATGCCCGAATCTCGAGAGATCTAATCGTCCGATCGAGCTAAAAGTTTCATTTCGCGCGAATTGCATCGATTTCTGTGTCTCGCGTTACAGGCTTTCCTGGAATATCTGTCTTGGCAACACTCGCTATTGTCTTCAATGTCGCGGCGTCGAGAGACACTAAAGAATGCCAAGCGACTTTGAAACAGCGCGAACGTTGAACGAAAACGAGAATTCTAGGATAAAATATTATACGACGATACGTGATACGTTTCTAAATCGCAGCGCGATAACGAGGCGATTCTTGAAGAAAGGGTCACTCGCTCGCGCGTACAATCCACGAACAATGCAAGCTGTGGAAGCGCTCCGCAGGTTCTGCGAGGTTCCGTGCGCGAGTAATCGCGTGCCGGCGAAATCAAAGTTCGCCAAGCTTGTTCCCCTTCGGGAAGTATCCTTTTTCATCCTGAAATTCAGCTGAGGAGAACTTCTCCCTGCGGACGCGAGAGTATCGAATTCATTATCAGGAATCAAGAGAGAAACAGGCGGGAGGGGKGGTCGGAAAAAGGCAAAGAAGGCGAATAAATTCACGAGAGATTCGATGACGCGCAACGGAAACAAATGGAAAGCCTCGGGGCGAGTACGATAAAGCAATACAATGAATTCTGCCTGAGATCCACCGAGAGATCCAACGAAGAAACCGTTAAGCCGCATGCTAAAGTCACGAAATAACGACATTAACGTCGAAAAATCAGGCTATTCCGAGAATTGAAGCGAGAAGCACGGCGATTCCGCGCGAGCGTTGTAACCTCACGATAATGTGGAAATAATTATCAAATATTTACAAGAGGTTATTGCAGACACGATACTGCGTTCAGGATAACTTTTATCAATCCTATCGTGTCCCATCACGTGAGAATTTCGTGAGTTTCCATAAAATGGAAATCGCGAGATTAAGATAACGCCCCAACTTCGGATATATCACCGTCAACGTGGAAGAAATAAAAGCGGCTACGAAGAACAGGACAAGCAGATGGCTTTATCTGACGCCTGGCTGTATTCGCCCAGGTCTATTTCAAGTTTCTACGAAGATTGTGTTCCAGTAGTAAGCCCGTATATGTCGCAGCAGATAACGGCAATGTACAGGCGCAGCAGCGTAGTTGACTGGATCTTTATCCCCTGTGGATTTATCATTTCCTAGATTGTCCCAGGAGAAACATTCAAACGAAACGGAGAGCGACGATATAAATTACATAATTGTTGAAGCGAATTCAGGATATCGCGCGCGATAGTCGGCGCGTGAGGGAAACGATCGTCTTTGTTTACGCGAATCTTCGTAATCTTTTGCAAACACCGGGCGTCCGTGCTCAGCAACAGATGTTGACGATAGACGGTAGACGACGACAGATCGAGACGAACGTCAGTATGCCCGAGCGTTTATGTCTCCTTTAATAAACTCATTACTCGGTTTCTTTGGATACTAAGATCGCGCTCTTCTTGATCTCAACCTATTCAATAACACCTATTATTATCTAAACCTTACGGAATCTGCATCGTGAGATTATAAAATAAATATCAAGTTATATTGCGCAGTTATATAACGCGCGAATAAACATTAAAAGACGTAATAAATCGAATAAATGCTATTGATGCAAACGAATAAGAAGAAATTTTCGAGTTTCACGCAAATCCAACAGAGTATTCTTTAGCCCAGCATCTTCTCTTTTAGCTTTAGACAGCTATATCATAAATTTAGATAAAACATAGACGAAGCAGCGTCCAACAAGGCCATCGCTGACGAAAGTTAGGTCGCAAACTTGGTTAAATACTCCGCCCATGAAGTTGATCAAGAGTGCAACGAACGATCTTAGAAGCGCAGCGTATCGCGAGGCGCGCGACAACAGGTGATGCCGGGGGTGTGCAAAGCAAGCAACACCCCCAACCATGCGTACCGGCTTGTTGGTCCAGCGCACGCGTATGCATCATGAATGCTCGCAGCGAGAACAGTAACCAAACTTCAGTTCTCCGAGACCGAGGAAGCTCAACACGCGCGTCAGCGAGAGACAGCTACAACACCCTCGGCGTCGACATCTCTCGCGTGTGCGCGACGTTCGTATTTTCCCGCGGAGGGTGCCGGTCGATTGCATCTTAATCGAACGCTGGCAGCATCATCGATTCGTACATGTACGCGCGATGGACCGGAATCGCGTCAGATGCGAAAGCCGAACAGCTGAGAGCAGCGAGCTGGCAACAATGCGCGTTGGATGGATCCAGGTCCAAAGAGAAGAGTTCTGAATGAAAACGCGACCGAAAGCGCAACTTCAGGGCGCCGCTGCGCGCAAAGAGTCGTCTCGCGAGGCGAGATCGATGACTCAACACTCGCCCGATGATGGGCGAAGCCCACCCCCGCGCGATCTCGTAACGGCCGTTACGGAGGGAGATCTCTCCCTCTCTGCTTCTGCCCCAGCATCAGTAAGCTGCCTGTTTCCTACGGCCGCCCCGTCTTAATGGACCGTTTACCCCGACCGATCAGACGACCCACCACCGTCAGATTACAAGCTTGACCGCCGTGGCTACACTTGCTTACTAGAAGGGGTCCGTCCTGCCAAACCACAACGCTGGACCGAGGGCGGTATGATCGTCGGTACCGTAATGAACGTCAGCTTAAACATCGGCCAGGTCGTAGCTGCGTGTTCTCTCAAAGCACTCGCTTGTGATCGTTACGATGCTCGCGCGCAACCTTCGGACAGTTATCTCGCTGAACGACGATCTAGATGCATCATTACTTCAGGATTCTGATCTACCCTAAGCAGAATCAAATCCTGACGCGTGTGAGCGAACATCATCCACCGTGACGCCGTTGGCTGCGAGAACGATATCGTTGACTGACGCGTGGAGGCTGTATCTTTCCAGGCTGGACCAGGATCGGACTTCGTCGCCGCGTTGATCCGATATGAAAGAACGATCCGGCGTAGCCCACGCGAGGAACGAGAAAAAAAAACGATACTTACGGTAGCGTAAGGGAGAACGATGCGATTCAGGAAAAACTGAAAGCGAACGCGGTAAAGGCGCATCCACGTTGAAGCGTTTTCGGCTCCGTCTTCCGTTTATTAAACAGAAGTAAAGGAGAATCGTCGACGCGCAGACGCTGAACATCAAACGACGCGCGTGCACTCGACGCGTGGCTCGAATCGATGTATCGAAAATGAGCGCGCGTTTCAGCCTATTCACGCGAGATATTTTCCTGCCCCAGCTACTTGCCAGCCGCCCCTGGCGAGACGCCCCGTGCTCGGTTCAGGTCGTCGTCTTAATAGTGCTTGCGAAACTCGATTAACAACGTCACGCGGACGAGCGATTCAGCATCGCGTGAACCGACTTCGATGGAACGATCGTTTCGTCGGACGTGAAGAACGCGAACAAAAATCCGATTCACCCCGGAACGATCTCCTCTTCCCCGCCACTCGTCCCGCGGGTCAGGAGAGGTCGGGATGTCGTATTCCTGCAGTGTCAGCTATCTTTTAAGCTAGACACCGTCTTCGCTTCGGAATAAAGCGAAAATTACAGAGAGGCAAGGTGCGCAACGAACGGTCGCCCGAGATCAGAGGTTGCTTGCCGTCTCGTAACCTCTCACGGGGAACCCCCGAGATCCTCTCGGATTCACCGCTTCGAAGACTCGAGTCCGAGTCCCGATATTTATTTATTTCGACGCTCGCAGTCGCGAGCAGTCGCGAGTGCAATCAAAATGGGCCCACGATCGCACGCGGGGGGGAGGGGAACATCAAACACGACTGTCGAGAAAGATAGTGCGCGCGTGATCGATAACGTTAAATCGTCCGTCGTCGAATTAAAATGGATCGCTCCGCCGATAGTTCGCGCAACGGCGAGCGCTTAGCGAGCGCTGGTAACGCGCCGTCGTAAAATACGGATCATTTAGCGAAAATTCACAGCCGCGGCGATAAATTCCCGTGTGTATTGTTAAGACTGAATGCCGCCAAGCCGTTCGATATTTCAAGCGGCGAAGCCGTCGCCATTGTCCGCCAGCTGGCGGGGAAGCGGAATAAAATCGCTACTCGATCGTTGATATTACGTTAATGAGAAGATCCGTGATCATTTATCGGGCACGGAACAATTCCCTAATGGATCGCCGGAGAAAAGAACGGGATGAAGCGGATATCCTTCATCGAGCAAGCGTGTGCGCGAGTGTGCGCGAGTAACCTGATCGCATCTTGCGCGGAACGTTTCATTAATGCGCAGAAACGAAAGAGATGCTCTTTATGCCGTGCCGGTGCAACAATAATCATGCTCGTTGATATAAATTAACCGCGGCTTTCTTTCACGCGTGAGGCTTCTCGCGTGGGCTACGCCGGATCGTTCTTTCATATCGAATCAACGCGGCGACGAAGTCCAATCCTGGTCCAGCCCGGAAAGATACAGCCTCCACGCGTCAGTCAACGATATCGTTCTCGCAGCCAACGGCGTCACCGCTTACAGTCACGGTGGAGGATGTTCGTGTCGCTCACACGCGTCAGGATTTGGTCCTGCTTAGGGTAGATCAGAATCCTGAAATAGTGATGCATCTCGGCCGTCGTCCAGCGAGATAACTGTCCGAAGATCGCGTGCAAGCACGGTAATAATCAAACGATGAAGATCTCTCTCGTGAAACGAGCGTCTCCCTTATTCGATGTGCGTTTGCTTAAGGGCAACACACAATTAACGCCATGATCCTTGAATTGCACTCTCCATGAAGGTCGATCGTCTCACGCGCATGACGCGATTAAACAGATGCAGCCGAAGGAGAGACGAGAATTCCTTAATTCTGGATTGCCGTTTGCTGAGTGGCATCCTCGCGCATTATCCTCATGCGGCTCACGTTTTATCAGAGAATACTCTGTCTATATCGAGGAAGTCCGCGAAACGAGTCCCTTCAGTACGATGATTTCTCGCAGAAGAACGATAGCTATCACTTCGTTACGCGGCCTGGCCTCGGCAGCTAGCGAATGAACGACGCAGGTTTTTCATTCCACTCCTTCCGTATCCTCGTGCAACTGCGTATTCTCCCCACGAGCGATTTCCACTCCTCTATTCGATATTTAAATTTTGTAAATATAACTCAGAGGGATTTTCTCATAACGATCACGCAGCGCATGAACCATCTCGCGATCGAAGAACAGAGTTGCCAGAGAAGCTTAAATTCTGAGATTCGAGCAGCTCGAATTTCATTAATGGACTCGGTCTACCGTTTCGCCTAAAATTCGGTAGAGTCTCGCGAGATGAATTCACGGGAAGGCTGCGCCTTCGAGAAAAAAGCGCGAGATCCGGATCTCTCGGGTGTACAAATCAATTTCTTGCTTTTCGTATGATAAACCTCGATGATATCACGTCGATTCAAGCTGCCCGGCGAATAGCCGAGGTCCATCGAAAATGATGACTGAAGACTGCCGATTGAGATCTTGATGAATAAATTTTACAGAAGAACAAGAAATTAATTTGTACACCCAACATTCAGATTCTTAGCCTTCAGCCTTAGACTTCGTCATGCTCTATCGCGTTTGATCGTACCTACGAGTTGTTGGTCTCCCTTATCGGGAGCCAGGAACGATTCCGTTCGTTATCGGAAAGCCCTCAGCGCGGATGCATGCACGTGGCAGAATTATTAGCCCGTACGTCTTGACGCGTCGCCGGGGACGCGGTGCGAGAGACGACAGACTGACGACAGATATCGACATCTCCGGCGCTGATGATATGCACGTTTCGATATGCACGCCCGCCGAATATAAGATACAGCCTGCCTTGACCCGTCGATCGATCGGTGCTCTCATCGGCGCCGTTTTCATCGAGCATCCACTCCATGGCGGCAACAAAAGCGCGCCCGAGGAGCCCGAGAGGCTATTTGCGATGAATTTACGGCCGTGCTGTCGGTGCCGTGCTGATCCTCGAGAAGGAGAAGATCATCGTCGTCGATCCCGGAACGCGGAACGACTGCACTCTCGTTAACCGGGAACCTCGCAGCGCGAAAAGCACGTAAGTCGCCGCGTAAACGATCTGGTATACGGCCAGCCGCGGCGATTCTGATAAAACTCTGATGACTCGTCGCAGCAGCGTCCGGTCGACCTTTCAGTGGTCTCGCGGGTCGGATGATCAAGAGGGTCCGTCACGCGCGGGCAATCGGAAGCGTCAAGAGGAGGATGGCGGGGCTGAAGAAGAACGAGAGTCGCGTGTCTCGAGAATGGTCAGTGCGCGAGAACGGGACGGTCGCCTGAATCGCGAGATGATTTCCGTTCCGAGGAGATTTCTTCGAGTATGTTCGCAGCACGAGTGGAGCGCCAGGAATCGCCATCGCCCGTGCGACTGTACGTGATCTACGGGCTCCTGTGACTTCTCGCCCTTGTGCTCGATTATTTTTTATGAGCGAGTAAATCTCGGCTTACCCCGCGTCGAGATCCCATCGGCGGATCATCCGCGGAGTCACGTGACGAGGTCAAACGTGAAGCTCCGCCGAAGCGATCTTGCGATACATGTTTCGTACAATGGCGGAATATATTTCCTGATTTCGCGTAAATAAATCGTCTCGCCGGGATCTTGGCTCGATTCGTGTTCTATATTAAGCGCGATAGCCGCACACTTGTTCGTTAGCTTTCTCGGGACTTTCGCACTTTCGTCTCAACGCGAAAACGTTATGCGATAAAAATACAACTGACCGTGTCAGCGCTCCTCCTTCACCTCGTCGCCACTCAGGGCAAGGCTTTTTCAGCAACGTTTTTCAGCTAGTACCCGATTTATGCAATGTATGCGGGAGCGCCACGAATTATTCATGAAGCCCCCTTTGATGCTCGAACGAAATATACTGTGCGGCGCGCAAATATTGTTGCGCGGCTAGCACGCGTTATCTACTTATTGTTGCGGTAACCTGCGAAATCTGTGCTGTGGCAGCTGCGTTCATGTGCCACCAGAGAATTAAATCGTTGGAGAAAGTTACTTCGAGCGGGCAAGCTCGAAGGGAGAAGCTCTCGGTTGCATCTCGTGTCCGTTGTCATGGTTGCGTCAACATGTTTAAATCGGGATCTCTTTCTCCCCTTACTCCCTCTCACTCTTTTCCTTCCTCTCTCTTTTTTTCTCCCTCTTCTCTCTTATGTTTCCTCTTTCTCACATAATTTTTTTAACTTTCTGTTCCATTTTGTTCAATTTCGATCGCTCTGTACCTCTTCTTTACACACTGTTCTTTTTATCACTTCATTCATTCTATTTCAACTTTGCTTCATTCTGTCAAATCTTACATACTACTTCAAACCTCCGTACTTCTTATATATTCTCTATTTTTTCTATCTATGATTACAAACATATTTTATCACTCGCTCAAATCGAGAAATGAGATCTCGCGCGAAAGAGAACGAATCACGAATCTCGTCCAAATCTCCGCTGACTTCAACGCGGCAGCTTGTATTTCTCATTTATCCAGTCGCAGCGGATCGATGTACAAAATCGATTAAATGAGATCGACGATGCGGAGATACGTGCAATTACGAGAATTCGAAGCGCCATCCGAGCGATACTGCAGAAGGAACATGCAGTTTCTCGCCAAAAGAAAGAAAGAGAAAGAGAGAGAGAGAGAGAGAGAGTGCGTCGCATGGAAAGAATTCCAGACTCGCCGGACCAACAAGTCCGCGAGTTGACGTCGCGAGGATCTATGCTCCCCGTATGCTCTACCTAGAGAAGAAATCTTATTTCTGCGTCGAATTGAATCATCCCTTTCTCCAGAGTGCAGAATGCGATCCCGGAAGGAATAGAGATGGGATATGGCCGGCTTTTACGTGAGACGCGACAGCCGAGCTGCCGAGAGGAGCTTGCACATTGTTCAGCACTTTCACAGACGCGAGTGAATACACTTCGTGGTGTAAGCGTAATTAATTCCCACGTTTAATTGCCATCGTCGCGCGTCAATTTTCTGATGCTTGCCTGGAAGTAATCCAAACGAAAAGTAATCCGTCTCGCAGCGCGCGCGAATGATCCTGCTTGCGATTGCTCTGCTCGATGTTTGCCTCGTTCGTTTCGTTCTATTTATCTCTTTCTTCTTCTCCTTCTTCTTTTATTGCGATCGATGCTGCGATCGTGATCAATGAGGCTTGCACGCGACCACCGATGCAAGAATGCAGGTCGATAACAGGCCACAAATAAAACTACGAACGAGCGATGCTCATTAAAATTTCACGATTAACCTTCTTATGCTTCTCTTATCGCATCGTGCTACTTTGTCATTTTGTTCTATGCGTGAACGGAATGCGATGCAATTTCGCCAGTTCGCGTACTCGACGTATGTAAGTTGCATCTTGGTGGCAAGAACCACGTTCTTCTTATTCAGGAAGAGGCGTTTGTCTATAGCCGATATATCGATTGAATTCTCATACATCGCACTCCTGATTCCGTTTCTATCCCGCATCTTGGTCGATCTCTCATCGCAAAACCATGACGGCATAATATACGCGATAGTGATAGTAATAATAGTGCATTAATCTATCATTTTTCCACCTCGCATTTACATTAGAGAGCACTCGTAACGAGAAAACCTAAAATCTAATTCAAAAATCCGAAAGCCGGGCTTTGAAGGAAATACTACAGAAGAAATGCTCTGCAATTATAATTTTCGGAATGCCTCATTTTATAATTGAAACTCAACGAAGGAGGATAAACGCACAAAGTAGCCGTGAAAAGAAAACAGCTCGTTCGAAGAAAGGGAATAAAGAATCCCAAATTTACAACGCGTGAATCGCAGGTAAACATAACGAACGAATAAACGGATTTCGCCGTCGAAATTCGATGCCAATCAAACGCATCATAAGAAATGCAGGCGAAGACGTTCAGTTACGTCACATTAATTCGCTCATTAGCACGGCGAGCATCAGAAAAAAGGAAAGGAAAAGAAGAAAAGAGGAGAACGAAGAAGAGAGAAAAGAAATCGTAAAGAGAGGAGAATAAATTTCATTTCCCGTCGATCGGGAATCGGCGAGGAGCCGATTCGTTTAGGAGCCGTTTCGCGAGGCGAGGCGCGATCCTCGAATCGCCATTAACGGCGCCATTAATAGACGCGCTAAATAAATGGAATTAATATGGCCGCCTAAGTGGTCGGACCCGGCCATACATAAGCCCCCGACTTCGTATTCAAGAATTCATGGTGTGCTGAACGCGCGATCCTCTCGCAGGAGAGAGGATCTCGCCGATGGGGAACCGACGACGAGAAATAATGGAGGGTCAACCGCGCGCGGCGGGGATGTCATCAGCAGTCGCGGCATAAAAAGCCGCCTGCAGCATCATCGTGCAATTAGCACGGCGTCACGCGGCGCAACGGAGCTTCGGTTTGCGCGGGGTTACGAAATCTTTATCCATTTAACCATTTAAGCATGCAGGATTTTGATTTCGCAGGAAATAAATTTCGTAAAAATGAGAGAAATGATTGCGGGAACAATAGAAATGGAAAGATTCGATTCGATGCGTGAATAAAGGCTGATGATTCTCGATGTCCATCGCGATGTCCCAGGCGGCCAATCAGCATGATTCGATCGTTTCTAAGAATCGATATTAGAACTCGCGTCATCAGCATCGCGATAGATCTGGCTAATCAGCACGGATAATCCGCCTTCATTCGGACTCGACGAAATATCATATCCGATTCCACGAAAGCTACGGATTCACGAGCCTGATCCGTTTCTATATCGCCGCCGATGTGTGCGTGAACGAAACACGCACATCAGATTGTGCATCAGATCAGCGTAATCTGTTGGTATTACGCGGAAGAAATGAACGCGCAGTCCTCTCCGAGTTTCATTTTCGATAGTCGAGCGTTGATGATTGACGAATGAAATGGAGAGGTTGGATAATTGATTTATTTATTGAGTTAATTACTGCCATCAAAAATAGCTAAACAAACATGAGAGAAATATTTTAAGGGAAACGGAAACGGAAGTTTTCTTGAAAGATTTAAAGCTCGCTAACATGTAATTCGCGGTGTCTGAAAATTAATTTCGAAGGATTAGAACACAAACAATAGACAATGCTAACAGAGACAACATCCTCCCTGCGAGAATATCTCACATCTGCAAAATCAAAGTGAGAGGAAGAGGAAGAGAAAGAGCCAAGTCGCATAAAATAGCTATCGAGATATTCTCGAGATGGCTCTATACGAGTGAAACGGGCCGATTCTATTATCCCCGGGCAGTCCGGAGCAAAATACGCGGATTCAGTTGGCGGATGTTACGCGTTTGCGGTAATACCGACGAAGAATGGATCTATAAAGGTGGCCCCGCAAAGATACGGCAAGGGTAGCGCGAACTGACGGCCCATCCACTCCGTGAACTCCTCGGGGAGCCATAAAAAAGCCACCCACCTAGATTTCCTCGCTGATCGATTATTTGCGCGAGGGCTCGTCCCAATCCCGACAACCCCCGGCTTCCGGGATTTCGCATCCGCGAATTCTCATGCGTTCAATGCCCATGCGAGGGCAATATTCGGGGCCTTCGTGCCGGACGAGTCGCGTGTATTTTTTACTATATTCTCATGGCATTCTCGTGGATAACCCTGCCGAGATGAATCGTTATTCTTTTGGCAAAAGCCAAAGTCGGGAGAGAAATCAGAAATATAATTAAGCTTCAGTTTTTCATTATTCTCAGAAGATTGATACAACTCCCATGTCTACTTAAGAATGCTTTTGCCCATTACGAACATCTCGGTCGTCGAACTAATGTTGCGTGACGATTATATACGCGTTTTTCACCGATTTGCCAACTTTGACGTTATTGATTAATAGTAATCCCATGTAAACTCGATTTAGGTGATTGAAAAAGATGTTATATCCAGAATAATATTTCTCCGTCCGGACATCAACCGCACGTGTAGTTTCATCATTTATGTACCGCGCGATTCTAATATATCTCCTTCGATAAAAGGAAGCCTCGTATGTTTTACGAAGCAAGACGGAGCAAGACTCTAAATCTAATCGATTTTGCGTGATATAAAAATAGGAAATGGCACGTGATGTTTTTATCGTAATCTTCTATTCGAATACCGATTCCGAACGAACCAGCCGATTTACGAGCATCGCTGAGACCAAAGTAGCTGTAGTAATCATAAATTAATATCACGTAGAAATTGCTTTTGGTTTACGGTAATAAATAATTTACGGGATTATCGCGGTATATTAATATGTATGTCCAATTGCACGCAATTTACAGCTACAGTACTGAAAGTCAATTATCTGGAAAACCGATTAGCCGAACGTTAATACCGCTCGGCGATCGACGTATTCGAATACGCGAATGACGGTATTTAATTAAACATGAAGACTTTATCGATCTTCCAAGGCTGATGAAAAATATCGCGCTGAGAATTTTCGTTCCTTCTCACGTCAGACGAGACACGACCGTTCCTCTGTAACGCACGATTGGATGCATCGCGCGTAGATATAAATATACAGATTTGTAACAGCGTTACAAATATAAATATAATTTACGTCGCGTCTATCATACATCATATCTATCGAGAAAACCGCGCTTATCCAGACCCATTTCGCCGAGAGCGAAATTACCCGCGCAAACTCCCCGTTAATTACGTCCCCGATTGTAGACCCTTCTGATTACCTGACATACGAATAAGCAAGCGCCGATCTACGCGGTAATGAACTATTAATTATACGCGAGGTCGTTTCGATGATCGTGACCTCGCAATCGCTGGAAGGCGATTCGGGAACCCCGAAATCGGGGATCAAAGAAACGGATCTCCGCACGGATACATAAGTTACTACTCGCTTACTGCTTAGTTTGTTTTGCTGTTCGCAAAGCTCGCGGGGCTGAAAGTCGCGCTTGTTATCGAACGTCGCGTCCATCTCCGTTAAACGCCGCAGCTTGAGGGTTTTATAAGCCAAGTTTGCCTTAATAAACGTTACTGAGGGAGAATGCTGCGCGAATTATCGTCGCTACGAAAAACCAATCTTCCCTCCTGCAGACGCGCGCACCCGTCCCCCGAACTCTGTCCCCTAAACTCTGATACTTGTCATAAATATGCAAGCGAGTCACGCGAAACGCCCCGCGCCGATCAGCGCGATTTACGGAGGATGCGCCCGGGAGAAGCCCGCGTACGTGTCCGCATCTGCAGAGCGATTTTTTACACTGGCGGCAGCGCGGAATCAGAATGGACGGATTATGTCGTAGAGTGGCCGCGTCAATTAAGGGATAATCACGGTGTTAGTCGTACGTGTCGCGAGGAGAGCGAGTCCATCGGCGGAACGGTACAAACTTGTGTCGGACAAAGGCCGATTCTCCATCTCTGTACGCTAAGGTTGTCGCAGGCGCGGCAGGGCGAGACTAGGACGCGCGGGAACGAGAGAGATGGACAAGCCAACCTTCGTCTGGCAGTGCTCCGCCGCGACTACATTAGCCGGCTTATCCGCTCATTACGCCGACCGACGATTGCAATCCCCCACCACGCGCGCTCGGACCCCTTCGTCTTGTTCTCGGAGGTCCTCGCGAGAGATCGGCAGGCGTCTGTCTTCGACTCTTTGAGCTTTCGATTATCTGTCCCGTCGACGACGTCGACGTCGGAAGCGCGAGAGATAGCTGCGCATTTCGCGCTTCCTTAATAAAGCATGAGAATAAGATAGACGTGATTCTCTTTCCTTCCGTGAGGAAATCATACATGAAGCATGGAAGTGACGTAATAAGATGCATGTCTATTGTACGCGTGTATATTCCGCGATGTCGAGGGAAAATGCCATCTTTTTCGTTCCTTCCTCTGGCATCTCGTTCAGAGGCGTTCTCGTTTTAATCTCCATCGTGATATTTTCAATGATCTCCGATCCCTGCGATTTCAATGTCAGACAAATTTCAATAGTAAACATCGTGCATTCAACGGATCACATGTAATCGCATTTTTCTGCCATTAAATTTAATCATTTCAATCCGCCATATTAACTCGCGCGCGGCGCTATAGTCGATCGCGTTTTATACATAAATTAATCAACATCGCGGCGCTGAGAAATATTATCGGCAAGCATTATCGTATATTAAATCGCTATTATTGTACCGCGTAATCATACGTTTCCGTTTCCTAATTCAGTAACGCAAATCGCCAGTTAAAACGAATCAATCGAATGAAAAGGTATTTCGATACCGAACGACACCGAATCGTCGCGAATTAAACGAATGGATTAGCAATCACTAAATAAAATGCGACGAATAAAATATGAGAGAGAGAGAGAGAGAGAGAGAGGAGGGGCGAGTAATAGATAAAGAAGAAATTCAGTGGATTAACTTACTCAACTCTGCATTACGTATCCTCATTTCCTTCGTCAATCGTTCCATTATCCCAGGCACTCACGTTCACATGCACATACATAAACGCACGCACATTCGCATACACGTAAACGCTACTCGTGATTCTCGTGCTGATTAACGCGATAATGCGACGATCACCGATCGATTACAGGCACGACGCGTTTAAAGCGTGTAAATATGGCGACTGCACAAAGGCGGTTGTGCCAATTCGTCTGCAATTTTCGTAACGCGACGCACTTCACTTGCAACGAGATGTCGAGCGAAGCGTGCAAGAGTCAAGCGGCAACTTCAGATCGAGAATCGAGAGCGCCGATTAGTTTTGTGGATCGATTGTGATACGCGAGGATGATCGATAATTCTCTAGCGATGAACTTACGTAGTTCGCGTCGCGAAATGACGACTTGATCTGAAGTTGTCGTTTCGCTCATGCAATGTCTCGTGAATGAAGTGCGAATGAAGTGCGTTACGAAAATCACGAATTGGCGCAACCATCTGTGTATCTATGAGTTTTAAGTGCACCTGCAATCGATCGGTGATCGTCTCGTTACCGCGTTAATCCATGCCAGAATCAGGGGAAGCGTTTATGTGTGCGAATGTACGCGCGTGTGTTCGTACGTGAATGCAAATGCCTGGAATAATGGAATGATCGACGAGAAGAAAACGGGGATGCGGTGTGGGGTGTATAATGCAGGGTTGAGTAAGTTAATCCATTGAATTTCTTCTTTATTTATTACCCTTCCTTTCTTCCATCCCCCCCTCCTTCGCTCTCGATCGTTTCCGGCAATCGGATACGCGCCGGTATTCGCTTTTGCGGGGAAAGAAATATGCGCGCGATACGGAATCTTCCCGGTGATTTCACGAATTAATATCGCAAAAGATAACGTTATATATGACCGCGCGAGGCAGCAGAAGAAACAAAAGCGTTTAATTGTACGAATAACGAATAATGACGGAAGAAACGCCGCGTAAGATAGAGTTATGATCCCACTGACGTATTTCGAATATAAATAACCGTTCTCATATAATTATACGCGAGTTCGATTTCCGGACTTTATTTTATCTTGACAGAATTATTATGACTAAAACGTTAACGATAAGTTAACGAAAGTGCGATGCAATTATTGCAATTAAAATATTCAAGATTTAGCAATCACGACGAAAACGAGATCGATAACTAACAATTTCGTTTCGATTATTTATAATGCAGCGGGGGAAAACTGCTGCGTGTCGACAATTGATATTATCGAAATGTACGAATTATATTGTAAAAAATATAAAGACTAATTACGATAATTAATTAACAGAATGTCATTAAACTATGAGATGCGTGATAATAATTAAATAATGTATTAACGGCTACTGCTTCTATTGCTACAAGTTCCTATATTTCTAGTAACATTGCGATAATACAAAAAAAATTTTCATACTCCACTCATTCCCTGCTTTGACTAATGCAGTTATCTTGTGACTTCTCCCATTCTCATTGTATTTCCCATTTTTTCCCATTTTTTGTTCCTCCTTTTATTCCGAAATCAACAAAGTATTCGCATGAATCAGCATCGACATAAAAAATTATTTATTAATCGCAAATAATCGCGATTGATCATTCGATTCGATTTAACATTTCATGATCGTCGATTCTTTCTCGCGATTCCCTATAGAGATTGGTCGCGGTGCGGCATGAAGTTAGCAGAAAATTTACGTGACGTCGGTATCGCCCGCCGTTATTTATTTCTTATTCGAAAACGCGTCGCAGCGAATGCGTGTGTGCGTGAGCGTGCAACAGTGCACAATGGAGTGGATTATTGTATCGTATCGCGTTAAATTAGCGATGTAACGGCGTCGTTGCGTCATTACATCGTTTCTCCGGTAGAGCCGCGGCCGAACGAGAACGAGCGGGAAAACGTTGGATCGACCGATTGTGGGAAGAGCACGATGTTGGCTGACGACTGTGATGGCATCGATGGCGCGGTGAGTGAATTCATTTGTCACATTCGCGCGATCATTCGTTTGCTTTCCGTCGCTCGCGATTGTGCGCCGCGACGATCGTGCTTCAGCCTTCAAGTGTAGCTTTCAAGTGTAGATTTCAATTCGGCGCAACTTCATTCGTCTCACCGTCTCGATTGCTTTATTTTTAATGTGACCGTTAATCCTGATTCATCTTCGTGTCAATTCAGCTCCCGTTAGCTACCGTTTGGTGCAATTCACATCCGGCATTAATCGATGCGATTAGTTACATGCAATACGTTACGTGCAATTAATTAATTAACGAATTATGAATCCTCTGGGGGAGGAATCGTAATTCTCTCGTGGAGGAGAAGCGAATAACGAATTTTCATAGAATTTCCATTACATTTCATCGTACGTGTCCCTTAATTTATAGTTCTTATGAACCACTGACTTGACTTTCTTATGAATCGGTGAACTGCTGTGTGATATTCTGTCGCCGGTGATGTAAGCTGATATTAACGATTCTTTATGATACATGGACATGTATCATAAGATAGATAGATACATATGGCGAGACAAAGTCCGAGCGCGCCAACCAATCGAATAACGACGGTGCGGCCAAGGAAAAAGGACCAGTCGTTGAAAAGGCTGCACTTAACGCGGCGGATATATATCGCCCTGCAAGATGGGGTGGAAGTGAAATGTGGCCGCGCTTACCGGACCGCCTAAACGTACTATTTATTGTCCGGCCGCCGGTTTCCTTCGCGAGGAACGCGCGTCGTCCGTGAGGACGCGCATTTACCAACCAAGGGACCAGAATTGGTTCCATTCATATCGAATGCTCAGCGCGCGATGGACATCTCTATGGCCTCTGGCGTTTTTTTTTTTTTTTTTTTTAAATAAACGTGCAGGATATAGAGGAGAAAAATTATTAAGCTTAGCGATAACGATTGATCTATCGACTCTTTATAATGTATAGCAAATCAGTTCAGACATTTGTCGTCTGTTTTATGTTACATAGGATTGATTGAGAAGAAGAAATTATTTTCCGAGAGATTTGGGCAGATTTAAATCTCTTTGCTCTCTTATGTATTTTACGTTAATGGCAGTTAAGAGGAAGAAGAAGTAATTTATAAGTCGCATAATGTTAGAAACGCGTAAAAAGCTCGTTTCCTTAAGCTTAAAAGTATATCCAACACAGCGTACAGAGCGTTATTCCCGCGCGAGAATTGCACATCGCGGGAACGCGACTTTTAAAAAAAGGTCCCTTTTTTTATTCTCCGTAGAAAATGCCGTGTACGAAAAGCTCGTACGTAAAATATTTTACGCACATTCAAGAATAAAGAATGCAACCGCGCGGCAGCGCGGTAGAACCTTTTTAATGAAGCGAATAAAAAATTTCTTAAAAAAAATACGAATATATCTGTCCACCAAATCTCTAAAGCGATTTAAAAATGCTAATGAAACATTGAAAAACACATGGAAAAGATTTCAAGTGACATAAATGTATTATTCATCTTACCTTTTAGAAGGCTCGTAGCGCCGGCTGGAATTTCGTGATTTTCGCCGTAGCACTTTACAAATTGCCAATCCTCCCTCAGTTTCTTCAGCTTTTCCTATCGTGCACGTAATATTCGGTCATATTAAATATATCAGATACCATATTTAGGGATCGAGTATTGCACGTGTAACAGAAAAGTGTTTTACATACTTGTAGTTCCACAGAAACCGGCTGTTTCGCCGATTCGCACTCTTTCTCTAGATTAGTATAATTTTCCAACACATCTTTCACTTCCATTTCGCGATCTTCGACTTTAGACTGAAAGATATATATAAAAATACAATCTCGTGATCAAGAAATTTTCAAAGTAATGCTTTTGCTCACCATAATATTCTTCATCATTTCGTTACGTTCGTGCTGCGGCAATTCTTGAGAGATGCTCAATCGCGTTCGCGTTTCCATAACCCATACCATAACAGCATCCAATGTACAGATGTACTTTCTGAGCGACGCAAGCTTACATTCGACGTACTCGCGATGGTTGGAAAGATTTACATTGGCCTGAGCAAGCGTTATTAAATGCAGATATAGGGGTGTACAGAAACCTTTATAATCTGGATACATAAGATCGCGATACATCAGATATCCTCTATAAATTTTCAATACCTTGTCCATGTCTGCCAGAAGTTTGTTGCTCTCATCCTCTTCTCTGGAAACGTTGTGTTGACTCAGCAAAGTTTGCAAAGCTCTCTTCCGAGATAAGAGTTCCTCTTCCCTCGCCTATAAATTTTTTATTAGTTCTCTCAGTTAAATGAATAATGATCTTACGATCAATTTCACAAAAATTTTATTCATATTTTTGAATTAATATTGGAGAAAGATAAATTCATAACAGTTTAAATGTATCGTCGGTATTATCCATAAAGTATAACGTGACGGACAGATGCCAGCATGAACAAACTTTTCTAGGAAGTTGTTTGAGAATTCAATGCTATTTATGTTCTGGCACGATTCGGCACGATGCAGTCATGAAATGTAGATATTATTAGAATAGATTTCGGTTTATTTGATTATGCTGCACTGGACTGTGGTCCATGGGAACTTTGAGAATCTTGGAGAGAATAATCCCGTTACCTATCCAAGTCGCATCCAAGTAGAACGTTAACAAGTGGTTTTTTATTACAATACACACATTTCGTGCTATTGCTATGTGTACAATACGTGGTCACGATTCTATTTCAACAAGATAAACCTATGTGATTTTGTGGCAATTGTTTGTCGTGATATGTGTTATATATATATATATATATATATATATATATATATATATATAAACAAATGTGTGAGGAATGCAAAAGTTAAATTAAAATTAATTATAAGATCTCTAACGCACGTTTTATTTAAAAAATTGAAAATTCACGCAGACTTCGAAAAGAGAAAAATATAAGAATGTTGTAAAATTAGTTCTCAATTTACATATATGTGTTGCATATGTATCACATATATGTAGCAAAGTAATAAAAACCAATATTCCAAGAATATATTAAAGAATTTACCTTAATCAACGATAATCTGATCGATAAAGAGGTTTCGTCCGAAGGATTCGCCGCAGACACTAGAAGGGTATTCACTTGTTCTACAATGTTGTACGCCGTTTCCAAAATTCGACCGTTGTTGCTAACTTTTTTCTCCATAGCAAAATTCCTTAAATAACACAATGCTAGTTGTATTGAATGTATGACACATAAATATTTTAGCATCTATTTAAATTAATATTTTGAAATCAGACATCGTATACAAACTACTGAAATTATCGTGATCAACTGTTTCTTTCTGGTACAGATATATATATCCAGTACACTGTTTTTCGCAAAGATATGATTTAAAAACAAAAACTTGAAAGATGTTCGTTTATTCCGAGGTTATTCTGAGTTGACTGACTTCACTACAGCAGCACAGGCAAATCACAACTGAAATAGCTCAATGCTGAACCGAGCTTTCGCCGCAATGTGCTACATGCTTGTCTACATCATAGTCATAATTTCATATAATTCATAATTCTGCATTATAAGCGATAGGCATTCCTTATCATTATGAGACGATAACAATATTTACATTAAGGATTTACAAAACAGTGCTTATATTCGAAATATCCGAATAATAGATACGGGATTCAGACTTTTACAGATAATTTCGTCTCATCGTTCTAAAAATATCACAAGTCACACGTTTTACTCACTTTTCCTTTCGCGTGTTTATCTCGGCCACTAGATTTTGCCAACGATGTTTGATATTGTCGATCATATTTTGCAATTCCTTCATATCTTCCGTAGAAGCTCGGCTAGATACATCCGCATTTGCTATGTTAATATTATTCAGTGTTCTTTGCATTCTGGAGACCTCTTGTTCCAGTTCGAAAGTTTTTGTCTTACCAGCCTTAGAGTGGCTGAAAGCATTATACTTCTTTAAAGCATCCTCCATCTTATCTAACCATTCCGAAAATGTTCGACATGTGTTATGAAGTTCCTTCCATTTTTCGTAACACTTAATCCAACGATTGTGCCTTTCCATGTAGCTCTGATTGACGTTTGTCCATTCGTTCTGCAATTTTTCGCTGAGATGTTTTATTTGATCGGCTTGCTCTCTTTTGGCCTGCCGTGTGACACTCTCGCAAACATAATTTACTTCCTCCACGCTTGGCTTCAAGATATTTAAAGCGTTGTTAATCTTCTTCAAGCATTCTTCTTGATTTGCGAATAATTCGTAATCTTTACCGTTTAGAGGTAAGGAACTTAAGGATCGCGAGACTGTCAATGTCGCTTCCCTCAATTTGTTAATGCGTACGATAAATTCTTGAGGATTGATGCCACCGATATCCTGAAAAAAATATAAATCTATAAAAATCGTGAAAATGTAAGTCTACAAATTTTTCAACGTATGTAGATCTCTCTAACAAATAGTAGTAGTCTATAATAATATATCTCAATATTCAAACATACCAATTCTACTTTCTTGTCGGTCACATGCTTCTCTTTGTCCTTACTACCACTGAGTCTCTTGAACTGCGAACTAACTTTCTGCCAGTTATTATTGATGTTATAACGTACTGATTCCGAGTAGCCAACATTCCATTTTCTCAGCTCTACGGCTAGCTCGTTCATTCTGTGTATTTGTGCCTGTTTCGCGTCAAATTCCTCAGTGAATAATTCCAACTGCCCTTCATAATTGTTTGCTTGCTCGAGCTTCAACGGTACGTCTCTGAACCATTCTTCAAGTTCCGCGATTATGTTGCTGTACTGGCGTAAAATTTCTTCTGCTTTCTGTGCCTGTTTCCGGCGCATCTCGATTTCCGCCATAACTTGGTGCCACTTGCTCCTCAGTTTATCTTGATGTTCATTTTTTATTTTTTCTGCTCGCATGGGATCGGTCATATGTATCGTCATGACCAGACCATCTCCTTTGCTGATTAAAGCTGCTGCATCCGGGGCGAGAGTACTGATTTCGCTTTTGAGTATCTGTAATATATAAAAATATAAATTATCGATAAGTATAATTATTGATAATATCAATTTACAAAGAAATTTTTATAATAATTTATTGTGCACTGATTAATACTAATTTGTTTAAATAAATTATACGAACTTCAAGACGTTTAGTGGGATCCTTCTCATTAGAGATACCACTAATGCTCATTAACATAACGTCCATTCTGCACAGCATCATCTGCGCTAGTTGTTCAAATTCCAATATGTTTTTCTCTAACGCTGTCCGCGACGTGCCAATTGGTCCCTTGAATAACGCTTTCGTTTCAACTTTATGCTGCATAAACGGTCGAGATTTTTCAAGTTTTATCTGTAAAAAAAGGAAAGATTCTATAAGATACAAAATATCTCGAACAATTTTACTGTGCTTAGGCCTGCATAATCCAAAGTTTTAATTATTTAGTTATACAATCTGGATCAAAAGTTAGATAACGAGCTGGCAGATGTTGTAGTGGCGCGTGTGCGTAACACACACGTTACCTTGTCCAAGAGGTGTTCAACATGCTCTGCTAAATTAGTATCCTCTCCGTCTGAACTGGAACTACCGACGTCAATTTCTGTGTCATCCGAAAATATCAGTACATCGTCTGTTTCCTTATCACTGCCGTAAAAACTGTCGCAATCTTCCAATGTGTCATATTTTGACAAGTTCTTCGTACGTTTCACTGACTTCTTATTTCTGTCTTCCTCGCTACGACCGGCAATTTCATACGTTTTATAATGTTCAGCACTTTTCACAGATGTCATTTCCTTCTGACTATTTCTGTTTTTCTGCATCATTATTGAGTCTTTTGATTTGGTATTATTTATTTGCTTATTATCTATCAGTTTTGTATTAGGCTTTTCAATTTCCTCGCCATCTAATATAAGATATTCTGCAATGCTCTCGGGATCTTTCCACGCAGAAGCTGCTTTTGATGATATATTGGAGATTTCCGTTAACTGCTGATTCGACGGTCCTGCTTCTGTCATATCGGCTTCTGTGTTTTTTAACGGTGTACTGGTGAAAAGTATTGCAGCTTTATTTAAATCACTTTCCTGATCAGTATCCAAATCCAATTTCAGTATGAGTCTCTTGATATTTCTCGCGGGAGGTTCTGGAGCCTTCTTCTTTAAGATCGGCATAAGGTCCTTCTTATTTACTATCTGCTCGGCAGTACCGACAGCGGAAGTCATTTTTCCTTTGCCATCCTTGTCCTCCGTGTCGGTGTCTATAGACTCGGCTTCCGTTTCAGTGTCTTCAACGATCTCCACCCTCTCAACCACTTGCGGCACCAAGCCAACGCTGACATTGGCACTTGGCAAAATGACGTGATCTTCCGGAGATGCTACCGATTTGACAATTTCCATTTCTTTCACTTCTACGATCCGAAATGGATTCTGTTGCGCGCAAGCTGCATCGAATGTTTCTGTCGTTGTCAGTGTATTACTGGATACTTGAGAGAACAGCTTGCTGTTCTTGGACAAAAAGAATTCCTCCTCGTCGCCTATAGGCATATCTATATCGGAGCATGGCGAGGGCAAGTCATCATCCATCTGAGCAACTTGCGGTTGCGAGGTTTGAACGACATCGGGCACAGAACTCATATCTAATTTTCGCCTGACGGTTCTACTGACATCCACGATTCTAGCTTTTACTTTTTCCGACTTTGCGGAAGATTTTCTGCTTCGATGCGGCACGTCAATCGGCGAACTTTCAGGCGTGCTAATGACAGTACACTGATTATCATCGAATGCAGGATTGAGATATCCTATGCCGTAAATAGTTTCATTCTCGTCAATTAATTTCTTTTCTTTTTTGACAGGTTGCGCTGAGGTTTGTTCCAACTGTCTAGGCGACTTGTTACGCCCATAATTGTCTCTCCCCTTAGAAGCTTCTGCTTTACTTTTTATTAACAAATTGTCTGTGATTTTGTGGATCCATTCCTGCGAAAATATGACAGGTGACAGAAACTTCGTGGACAATCGACAAATTAATTGAGATAGCATGTTAATAGTGAAACAATATTAAGCATGGTCTAATGGAAGTGACATTGCGGTTCACTGTGCATGTAAAGCTAAATTTCTCATGTATATCCATCACCAATGCAAGAATCTTTGCACTATGGTTCGTTTGATTTCTTTTAATTCTGCAGCTTGTCGTGTGTAAATTTTCCATTAAAAAATAGATTTCATACAAGGGGAGAGACAATACCATGGAATAATCTATTGATAAGAGTATGAATCTTTCCATCCACCAGAACGTGTACTTATTTTGTGCCAGTAATTACAGTATTTACAGAGATACAGAGCCACCTCTTGGACAGAATCGAGATATACATATTCCACATTATTGAGAAATACAAAATTAATATAATCGCAATATAATCGAAAGTTTCTTGGGAAAAGTATAATACTAAAGTATATAATATAAATATTAAAATAATATATATATAATCTTTTGATACAGTGTATATACATATACATAAAAAAAAACGCTTGCTAAAATATATGTACTCCTGCTGCAAAAGAAAAATGGAATATGATGTTTTCACAATATTAAATAAATTGTTATTTGACAAAATTGATATATCCAAAATAGGTCACTAATATCTGTTATTTTTGAAATAACAAAATATTATCTGTATTAATAGAGAAATTACGTAATAAAGATATACGTAATGGTACTAACAAGCACAAGCATTACATATACCAATTGTTAAAGTGTAAAGCAAGGAATAAGCCATGAGTGAATAAGCAATGAATGATAAAATTGACTTTAGAAAAAAGATAACAGATGAACAAACTTTGAAGTGTCACGTGAAAAGAGCCAATTACGTACCTGTATCCTATTGGAGATGTCTTCCCATTTTTCGCATATTTCGGCTACCTTGGAGTAATATGCATAACGCTGAAGTTGATTAACTTTCGGTTTTGCTTCTATCATTTCACTTTGCACAGCCTAAAAAATATTAAAGATTCTTAAAGACCCATGAAGAAATTTTTAAAGATTCACATATAAATGATACTACATTACCTTGCACTGTTCAAAGTGATGTTCTGTAAGCTGATCAATTGGAACGGCATCCAATTTATTTAACTTCTCTTCAACTTGCAAGAGCCATGCGTTTATCTCATCGACATTAGGCTCATCCTTTTGCAAAACAAATATGTACATGCATCAAATACATATAAATACGTATTAAGAAATATGATGAGAAGTGTATATTTACCTCTGAACCTTTACAATGTCGCAATCTCTTCTCAGTGTTAGTTAATCTTGTAATTATATCGGACATTTTCTCTTTAAGCTGTTCAAGATACATAGGATCACACAATTTTGAAAATTCATCTTGCGATCTCAGTAATTTATCTCTGATAACATTGAGATGCGGAATTACTTCAGTCAACGTTTCCTATAAGAAAATAATAGAATCGTACATGCATACATTTCATTTAATTAATAATGTATCAATTTATGATATATATATAATACAATTTAATTAAAAAATATTACGATACAATTGTACATATATGATACATATTTATATCGAAAATAAAAAATATACATTTACATTATAAAATCTATGCTTACTCGCACGTATATCGCATTTACCGGCAGATCCGGCATACTTTTTTGTGTATCCAGTTCCTTATTTATGCTTTCAACTGACATGTTAATGTATGTCAGATTTTTATGCATGTCGCGCGATAAATCTAGCGCCGATTCTAATATAGATTTCGATTCCGTTATATGCTGACCAAGCTGTAACGAATTAAACAAATAAATTATCAAACTTGCTCTTTCACATACAATATATTTTTCTTATAATTAATAAATCTATGGTCTTGTATGTACTTTATTATACAATTCCTTTAGCATGTCAATTCGTTTTGAAAATTTGTCAGATTCAGGAATAACTTTATCCTCAACTAGTTTCCTTCCAGTTACGATTATACATTCAATCTCGCTCTTAATTTCGCTTAACGTCTGATAAAAGCGCTGCAAAATAATGAATACATCATCGATACGTTTAGTAAACATATAATATATGGTGTAAATTTAGTGCGAATATATGATTGGCATCTTACCAAGCAGTGTTTTAATTGACCCTCGATGGTTTCGGGATCTTCTGACGACAATTCTAGCAAACAGGTCGCCTCTTCTATTCCTCTGAGTTCTCGTAAGGCTCTCGATAATCTAGGTTCTATATTGCTCGGGCAACGGAAGCGTTCGAATTTTCGTTGCACTTTAACATACTTTTGTTCAATGAGGGACATTTGTTCTTGCAATCGCAGTGCCGCTTCCTTCTTGCCGGAAGCTTTATACAACTCAATCTGCGATGCCATTTCTTCAAGCGTAGCATGTTGTTGTTCTAACTCTTCCATTAATTTCTGCAGTCATGGTATAATATGGAATTATTATAAGAAAAATAAATAATATTTTATTGAATACACATTGTATTTACATATCATAAATACATATCGTAAATATATATCGTATTTATATGCATTAGTGCTTAATGTCCTCCTTTATTTAGGACTATATCATAATTAGAAAAAATTAAAATTGAAAATTATATTAGTAAAATCTGAAAAAGGAAAATGCAAATCTGAACAATCACAACATTCTTTTCATCATGCTAATATTGTTATGTACATACACGAAATAAGAATAATATAATTCTTTGACATCCTTTTTTCAATAAATGTAGAAAATTATTTCAAATGGTATATGTGGATACTTTTTTATTATAATTGCATTGTGTTAATAATGTTCCACAAGAATTTCTATATCATAAATATGTATTATATGTTGACACATATCTGTCATAACTGTAACTACTTTTAAAACTAAGCATCGATATCACGAATTTCATAGTAGATTATTTTATATTTTTCTAATATATATTATATATTTTAATAAATATATAATAACAGTTATGAAAAAATAGAATGATATGCATCACAGACCTGATAATCGTGCGGCAGATCATCAGCAGTGAGGTCGCAATCAAGACGTGCAGTTAGTACAGAGTCTATTTGTGTTAAAGAATGCTGAAGAGCAAGGATGCGCCCTTCTGACTGTTGAGCTTGCTTCACTGATCCTTCCAACAGCTTGGCCCGTTGCCCTGCCTACTCAAAATATGACTCTATCTTTCTGACTAAACTAATTTTATAAAGCAGATTATAGTATTGTACAATATCTGAATGTAATTTACAATTTTCTTTAGCCAAGCATACAGAGATATCGTAATATATTATTATATAATGCGATATGATATATTACATCCAAGAAGATTTTGAATCTTAATAAATATAGAAAATGTCTGATCACTATCGATCTATAATTATAAATAAGATTATTGTCTTACGCATTGCCTATACTATCTCGAACTAACGATTTGTAATAATCCCACATGCGGTTACAGATAGTTAAAATCTCAAAAAATTCGTGCTTGTATGCTTGCGATACTGTTGTTACAGGCAAAATGATTATAAGCTTCTGAGAATATATTTTAGGAAGTATATTTTATAAATGTTTTATATTAGTGACAAACATAGTGACAAACATATAAAGTGCGTATGCATGCACACACCTGCTTGTTCAAGTTTTCCCATCGATTTGTCAGTCCTTCCACGTCTGTTTCAATAGAATGAGTCATGATGTTACTATCGACAAGCTGTTTACCAATTTCTTGAATTTTCTCGAATCTACATTCTGGGTGATTCCGTATGTAATTTTCCAAATCCTTAAACACGTATAATTTTTAAATGTTATATGCACAAAAAATAAAATCCAATCACACAAAATTCCAATGTTTTAAATTGTCTGAAATCGCTAGCCAATTATTTCATTGTTATATTTCTGCTTCAAAATATTGAACAGTTTACTTACATCGAGTTCTTCCGAAATCTCTTCCGCGTCTGCAGCAGCTTTGGGTGATTTCTTTAATCGTTTGTCTAACTTATCCAACCAGTCGTTTTCTTGCGCAACTAAAGCGCGAAATTCCCCGTATTCGTGAGTAGCGTTTTGTAAATGTCTATAGCGTTCGTATATGCGATCCGTAACGTCGGTCCATCGCGCATTTAGGAAAGTGAAGCGTCTACCGAGCTCTTGCACGGACGATCCTTCAGAACTCAACAGTTTATCGTTTCCCATCTCGTTGAGGTTTCTAAATTCTTCCACTCGTTTATCAACTTTGTCTTTCAACGTTTGATAGCGGCCGCGAACTTGGAAAAGTTCAACTGATGACGTTATTCTCGATTCTAGTGGTATTTCCTTCTCTAAACTCGAGAGCCACTTGGTAAAATCTTCTATCCCATTTATAATCTGACGGAACCAGAGTCATTATATGAAAAAAATTATTTATAGTTTATATTTATATTTATTTAGGCTTTGTGAAGATAACGTATACTTACATCATCATTTTTCTTTAATGCTCCCTCGTATTTATCACTCAAATTTTTACTTTTATTGACAATAACATTATATCTGTACGCCATGGTTTCTAATCTGCTGCTTAATAGACTCGCAAAGTTCGCTTCAGATTTTTCAAGCATCCCGTTTACCGACGTTCGAAGTACTTCCATTTGAGGTTTCGCTTTGTCTAGCTCTTGAGAAAACGAGCGAATTTCGTCCAACTTATGTCCCGTTTCTGAGATGTTATCCGTAATGTCACATTTAGATGAATCTTCCAAATATAATGATGACTTTTCTAACCAGGATTCAAATGTAGAGAATTCGGTATTGAACGTTCGCAAAGACGCAATATCTGTGAGATACATAAAAATGATAAGTTTGTGGTACGTATTATACATATAATACATTCTTATGTGCATTTTTACATTTCTTATTTACCTTTAGCGAGAGTTTGTTGTTTCTCCTCTAGAATAATAGGTATATCGCTCCATTTGGTATTCAACTCGCGCAATTCGTCTTTAAGCTCCAGTCCCGAGGAGTCATCGTTTATCTTCGCTATTAAATCTTGTCCAGTAGAGTTAACATACTCGAAGGTTCCCTCTTGTTCCTTTAACGAGTTTTCTATGTCGTTAAATCTTTCCATTTGTTCTTCCATGGATTTCTCGTCGGATATAATCAAGTGCTCCGATAATAAAACGCTCTCCGCGTTATTGAGAAATGATGTTAGATTGCCAACTGCCTCAATATATTTCTTAGGCGGTGTTCGGTCGATGGCGTTATTTATTTCAATCAATCGCTCCGACAACCTGAGAATGACATTTTATTGAGAAACGAAAACACAAGATATTCGTGATATGAGTACAAGATATGCCTGAAATAATACCTACATCGTATATAGCTTCTCCCAATTGGCAGAGAATGCTTTTATGTCGATGTCCATTTTAGCGCTTTCCGTGACCGCGACTTGATTTTCTGACAGTTCGGCAGCTTTCTCGAGCATCTTTCTTATACGTTCGTCGTGGGACTTCATCGATTTCATTTTTACCTAGATAATATTTTTAAGACCAAAATTAAGATAAGCATATGAAAAATTCAGCTTTAGTTGTAAAAGAAAAAATTATAAAACAGGAAAGCTTACTCTGAATGGTTCTATCTGACCGTTTTCTTTATTTATATCGAACCACTTGGTGTAACTCTCTAACATTAGATTTAGACTGGCCAGTTCGGTCCGGAATTTCTTTATCTCTTCCAAGTAATCTATCCGTCTCTTTATTTCGTGAAGACGATTATTCGTCGCCGCCCAACAATTTTGTATATCCTTAATCTTGGATTCTTCTTCTTCGGCACATTCGTTCGCTTCTTTCAACTCGTCGACAAGTTGTTTACCAATTTCGAGAACTCTGTCGTATTCGCTCGCATGCGACTCCACGTCCGCAAGAGTATCCTTGTAGACAACTTTCTTCTCCTCCACACTCAACTCGTCGAACACCCCTTCCGAGCGACCAATTTCTAAATCGACATAATCCAGCCATTTGTATAAATGAAGTAATGCCGATTCAAACTCATGTTTGATGCTACTGTCAACACGCCGTTTCTTTGAATCGCTATGTGGCGTTGACTAAAAAGAGAAATAAGATATTTTCGGTTCACCAAAGATGTTATGGAGAAAATCTTATTGAAAAACAGAAAAATTGTACGCACTGTTGCAGTAATTTCTTCTTTGTAGGCTATGCTCGTTACTGTCTCGGACATCCATTCGTTTCCTTTGATCATTGTTGTGCTATCTTCGGATTTCAAGTCAAATTCGAATCCCGAATTTGTTATCTAATGCAATTAAAAGCAAGTTGTTTAAAAATTCTCAAGTGAAAAATATACTGCTTGCACGTATGTGAAATTACCCTTTGAGTTTGAACCTCCATGATCTGTCCAACGGCTTCCCATCGATCCTGCAGATTTTCTATCTTCTCCAGAATGTCCGCGTATTCCGAAGACGAACTATTGCCTTCCAAATCTTGAATCGATTCCTGCAAAGCCGCCAATTTCTTCTGATTCATGTCCATCTCCGCTTTGAGGACCTGCAGCTTCTTTATTCTCTCCAGCACCTCGCCAAATTCGGATGCCGGATTAGCTTCCATCTGCTTCAACGTGATTTCCGTTTCGTTCAACCATGCCACCAGTCGCTTGTAATCGTCGATAATATTCTGCCACAGCGTAGACAAGGATTCCAAACGCTGGCGCCGTTCCTCTTTCCATCGACAAATGTGACTCCAGCGTTCACCAAGAGCGGACAGTTGATCCTCCATTTGAGCATAAACCGCCTCGGAATTTTCCTCGTCCACGACCACCACCATATTCTTCATACCGTCTACCATATCTTGTTGCGCCTGAATATCTTTTTCCAATTCGTTGAGAAGTTTCCCCTGTTCCTCGAGAACTGATGGATTTAATTCGTTGGCCGCCATTAGGGATATCCGATTCTCCGTTTTCGTTAACCATTGTCGCAGCGCGTCTAACTGAGACTGTTGCATCTGCATCAACATCTGAAAACCATCATTAGGTTTGGATATTATGTAGACAGGCAATAGGCTTGTCAAATATATTCGAATGCTAAAGGTAGCGAACGATAAACGTATTTTCGCGTATAGAAAAAATACAGATGAGAGACGTAAACCTCGTGAATTTTAGTCTGTCTTTCCATGGCGCGCATCCGAAGTCCCTCCCATCGGGAATTTAATAATGACATTTGCACGCGAACTTCGTGCTCCTCATCCTTGTGCAATCCACCTTCAGCCAACAATCTCGCGCCTTCCTCCAGAACAGCTCCCACCCCATCCTGATGACCGGACAGCTCCATCAGGAAGGTTTCGTGCTCGTGGAATTGTTGTTTCAATATGTCCAGAGTCGCGCCCGGCTTGGGAGCATGATTCAATTTATCCTCTGCCTCTAAAAGCCACGTTAAAACTTCCTCGAGGGCAACCTGATAGCCGCCGAGCTCGACAGAAACATTCGTGGCGAGACTCATCGGGCGAGATGCCGGCATGCCGAAATTGCCGAACGTCAAAGCAGTCTGCAAATCAAACATTTATCATACGCGATCCTCGTTCCATGATCCAGGCGCTACGAGTTTGCTGGTACCTCCGTTCCTGGTGTCGTAACCGGGCTAACTGGAGTACTGTCGCTCGCGATGGAGAGATCTAGTTCGCCGATGTCGTCCCCAGAATGCGGTAACGATTGGAAAAGACACATAACGTACATCATTATGGATTTCTTGTCCGGTACTGAGGTATTGACATCTGCAATGAGATATGGCAGTGCAATATCGCACGGCTGACGTAAGACGCGAGATGGACAATAAAATTAATTATTCTTTCATGTAGCCATAGGTGAGGGATCAGAATGCGAGAGACATAAATGTCCAGATCTCTCATTTCACGACGCAAAAAACGCGCGAGACGCATGAAAGTCGAGAACCACATTTGATATTACAAGTACAAACGTGTCACGCGTCACAGCGTGCCTCAAGTCGAGTTACCTTCAGGATCCAAAAGGCGTTCGATATCGAGATGCTCCTGCGCCAGCCGGAAAGCATGGTCCAATCTAGCGTTTGGATGTTTACGCGCGATATTGTTGAAATCAAATAAATGGGACTTCCATTTGTGCAATATCGCGTTAAACGCTAAGCCATCCGACCAGGACGTCGTAAAATTTTTTATATCGACACCAGGGTAGTTCTAGAAAACGAGAGCTTTCTTTATCTCCGATCTCGTCAATCTTATTATAAATCTCGCTTTAGCGATTGCGAGGACACGCAAATAAGTCTCATAACGTGGTGTTACCTGTGAATTTTGACGGCACCAGGCCAGAAGTGTTTTTTCTAAATTGGTTTGTTGCAATTCCGTCATCAGGTCTTTCAAATGATAGTGTACCTGTGAAAGTGTATTAATGAAAGAGTTAATAAGCGGCGAATACCTGCGCACGATAATATCGAGATTATCGATACAGGCTAAGAGAGACTGAAAGAAATATAAATTTCATTAGAGTTATTTCTGTTCTGCAAAGATATTCTATGAATATCGATACGTGTTCCACTAGCTATATTATTCCATTACGAATATGGATTGGAAATTAATCAGACATTTAAATTAGAGGAACTTTAAACTCTTCTCAACTTTTACTAAAATTGTACGAGCTTCGGTAATTTCTTGAATGTTATTGGACCGAGATTATTTTTAAGGCACGCTCATTCAGCTTAGATTTCTTTCGTTTAAAGAGTCTCCAATATTCCTTAAGAGACTTCTTAATTCCTTTGGAGATAGGAAGCAGCTTGTCGCACAAGCTAGGCTCCACGTAGTTGATTATAACTTTGTGATATGTGCGAACGATTGCTTGACATAACGAAGACACGTTACATTCAGATTTTAATTTAGACACGTGATTTCTCCTGCCGGCAATCTGTCGCGCAAGATTAAAAAGTCAGAGATTATTTCTCGAAACAATACAATAATAAACAACGCAGATCATGCATGTCACGCGTACATAACAGATTGAAGTAAAAATAATTTTATTAGCGCAATTTGCGCTTTGTATAGAGCTCGATTGATCATAACGAGTTAGCGATACTTACTTGCCAATGCAGAATGATACTCCACACCAACCCGAGTGTCAATTTCGGATTACCGTCGACGATATCGTTGCTGCTGATATTGACGAGTTTCACCTAAAATATCGCAATGCGCGTAATGCGCATTAACAGAGACGCTCGTAACATTAGATCGTACAACATTAGACGAATAGAAAACGGATCGATCAGCCGCTCTCGCTTGAAGATTTAATCTCTTTAATGCGCTCAGCGGTTACGGCTCTGCCGCAATTACGTCGTGTACTTACGTTATTCTGCTCAAGGATTTGCAACGCTTTGTTAACGTTATTGAGATGGTGCACTCGCATCCGACCGCGTTCTCTCTTCTGCAAAACAATGCGCATTGTGCCAGCATGAAAGGACCAGCAAAATTATTCGCGGCGCGTTCCCGCGTGGCTCGCGTTTTAACATAATCCTTACGCGTTCGACTCTAATTCTATGGGCTATTGTGCAAAGTAAATTTCAACCATGGGCGGGGAGGGCGGGGAGGCGATGCAAATGCCGTGACACGTCTCGCGGAACGGGACACTCTTATGCCTTGACCGCGCGCGCGTGCATTCATGATCGCGCACTTCTCGCGCAGATATCTCGCGAGATGCACGAGATGCACGTGTGCACCTGCCCGGGGCACGTTACGACACGCACGGGGAGAAATATAATTTCATTAGGAATCGCCTCCTCCCTTTCCTCGCCGGACACGATCGTCCTTGAGGCCGATGCTCCATCTCGCCGGCAAGACGCGCGATCACCGTTAAGCTAAGCGATTACTTACGTAGGTCTTCGAAGTGAGCACCTCCAGCAGGGACAGCAAGCGATTCCCATCTCGCAGGTCGATGAAGAGATCACTGATCGGATCATGCTGATTCTGGAAAAAGAGGAAAGAAGAAATCGAACGGATTAGACGTGCGCCTCATCTTCTCCGCAAGCGTTCCTCGGCATCGCTCTCCCTGTTTCGCTCTCTTTCGCGCTACCGTTGGAGAATCCGGATCGACGAATGTTGGCAAACGCGAACAGGTACGTAACAGGTAGATACTTGTTACATTCCACGCATGGAAAGGCTCGAGAGGGAAACTCTCGTCGGAGTTACGATACGCGTGCGATAACTTGGCGATTACTAAAATGGCAAGATGCGAATCGCGGCAGGATGCCGATCTCAGCATCGTCTTTTACCTTGAGCAGCTGCGAATTTATCCATTTGGCGAACGTCTTCTTCTGCACGTCCTCCCGTTCATCTGCAACATTGTCGTTCGGATTAATGAAACGATGAAACTCACTTAAGCTTAAACGCATCTTCAGCGTTTCCCGAAAGGAAACGCTTTCGTTACGCTCCGTCGTGCTTGGCATTGATGCCAAACGATGGAGAACGATTGTGTCTTATGTCAAACAGCGGCTTTATAACCCGGCGAACGCTTACATGCCAATACGTTGCCGGAACGGCAACGAATACCATCGTATTCGATTAACATCTCATCGGAATTTGGATCCTCGGTTCGCGGTACCAGCGCGATGTGTCGGTATCAGCGAAGATTAAGAAAAAAAAGGGTGACAGAAAGAAGAGACAATTTTCAAGTATCGCGTTTCTTAATTGTACACGAACGCCCTGAACATGTTTAGAAAGTCCGATCGCGGCAATCGCGAGAATGCGCGCACGCAAACGGGACCGGAATCGAAAATTGACGAATGATGTATGCATGATCGTGTCAATGTATACACCTGCGCGCATAACGCGCGCATAGCAGTTCATGCAACCCGATGGTGTACATACGTTTGCACACGCGCGTCGTTAAATATCGATTATTGGCCCCGCGCGTGCAGCTTTCTACGTTTGCGAGTCAATTGAAAAATTTGCCAGTACGAAGAAGAGTCATTTGGCGTTATCGGCCGGGAGAGGCGGCCGGAGACCGGCACGGAACGTCGATTCCCTCGAGAAGCGCGCGATGATCGCACGCTTTAGTTCGGTCCACTAAAAGGAGAATTTATCTCAGTTAACGAGAAACCTCAATGATCGTCTCGTCGAAGAGCCTCGCGTTCATTTGCGCTTTGTGTGCCGGTTAAGAGATGCCCTCGCGCTTTTAAGTGGAGCAACAGTCGGCCGATCCACTGGTGGTTTCATCCCCTCGTAGAATCATCGCCATTCGCCGCGTTGACACCAGTTGACCCCGGCGACCCAGCCAGTGGACGCGAAATTTAGGTCGACAGCGAGCGAGGAAGACTCGCCGGAGGTACCTGTTGTTTCGCGCTACCGCGAACCGCGCAGCGCTTCAGCATCGCCGATCCCGGCGAGAAGACGGCAGACGCTGATTTCACGCGTCGCGTCTGATGCAACCGCTTACGGGGATCCTCCTTGAGCATCGCTCCGATAAAAATAGCATAGGATGCAGTGATGTCAGCTTTCGCATATTTCAGAATGTTTGCCGATCCGCGATGGCTAGCGCCGCGCGCTCGCGTATCCCTCCAGCGTGCTGACACGTCGCTGGAGTATTATATTTAGACGAGTGTGACACGTGCGCTAGCGCCGTTGCATATTAAATTAGCGCCATTGAAAGAACGCGCAAGATCGCCTCGCGATCGCGCCGATGAGAGAGGGAGAAAGAGGGGCTCTTTATCGAGGCTGTAATTAGAAAGCAGGTCCACTCGCTGTCTTTTTCGGACACTCGGGCAGCTCGTGCCAACGTGTACTCCATCAGCGACGATTCCATTTTGGATGACTGACCGAAAGCAATGGCGGACGTCTTTGGCCTTGCGCGGACAACTTCCTTTTCTCTCGCGAAGACCGTTCATCGCGGCGCTCGGCGCGGCAAGATCGCCTCTGGAATCTGCAATACGCGCTGCATCTCGACGAGCCTCAAGGGAGACACGCTGACCGACAGTCGTCGTTAGCGGCGGACGAATGAATGGACGTACTTATCTGCCGAGGAACGTAGTTTACGTTACCGGAACGCGCAGGCGGAAAGAAATCGCGAATGGCGATCACGTAGCCGAAGCAAAGTAAGCCGTAAGATCAACGCACGCCAAGTCGTGCGTCTCATGCGGGGCACCCCGGCACCCTCGGCGGCTTGCCGGAAGTTCGGGGGCAATTAGGCGAAGATCGCGCTTGAAAATGAACGCGGCTAAGCGGCCTGTTCTTATAACCTCTGGCGCCGTCGTTATGGGCCGTCGTGCTACATTGCGATATGGAAAACCTACGCAGCGGCGTTACGTAACGGCAGCATTAAAAGTTCAACAGAACGGACCCGTGAGATCAATCGAATCGTCGCTGGGAGAATCGGACGAGAGGGGGAGGGGGGGGGGAGAGAAAGAGACGACATCATTGTTATCCCGTTATTATGTAACGATCGATCGTGGAAACGCGATCAACGCAAGCAAGATGATATCAATGTTACTCCGATGTCCTCGAATATTCGCGATCGAATATTTCACATTTTGGCCAAATCGATTATCAATTCTTGCGTTCCTCGTTATCAATAATCGCTAATCGTCAGAAACACGGTCGACTCGCAGGTCGACTCGCAGGTCAGCGAAATCATCGCGGTTCATCGCGGGGCGTACAAGCAGCGTCGTCCAGTCCTGCGTAAACGCGACGCTTCCGAATATGGTGCAACGAGTTCTTGCACGGCCCTTTCTCCCGTGCTGAGCTTTCTTTCTCTTCTGTCAAAGGGCCCGACCGTCGCATCAAGGACTGAATCGTATAACGATCTGGGCGGCGATACGACGAAACGTCGTTGACACACAATATCGGCGAGCAATTATTTCGATAAGCGAGAGAGCGCGAACGTTAAACGGAAATGAGTTGAAGCCGAATTTCGTGCTACATCGGTATCATCACATCACATCCCATATCATCGATATGGCGTTTCGATTAATCGTTGATCGCGCATTGATGTGATTAACATCTTCATCGCGGATTAATTAATTAATCGGGCGTGTAAAAACGTGATCGATCTCTTCCGAGAAACGATTCAGCTGAGATTTTCGAGATGCGAGCAAACGACGAGCGTTATTGTCATGCGATTATTGAAAACTTTGCTAATACTATCCTTTTGCATCTGAGATTGGCGAAAGAATATTTTGCACAAAGTATCAAACATTTAATCCGGTTAAATCGAAAGCAAATGTTGCTTGTAAATTCTTAGAGTAGAATTAAAATTATGTATCACCGCTAGCTAATAATCTCATGACGGAGCATATTTTGTGAATTCTAGCTAGAAAACACTCGGCAATTCTTGATTATCATTACGTCGAGTTCCGCTTGGTCCACAAATGGCTCTGTTTAGGTACGTACATCCGCTCTTTTCCTGTCAAAGCACACATAAACGGCAGCATGCTGCCATTAAGCAAACAGGGGACAGCGTGTGTCTGTAAATACTTGTCCTTTCTACAAATTAGCACGTATGTGACTCGAAACGTGCTCGTTTATGTCTAGCGTGCGCGATATCCCCTCGATAATCTTATTTCATTTCTCGAATTTAGACTTTAAGCGCGCCGTGATAGTCGCGATCGATAATTACCGTAATGAGTGTGATGCGTGAAACAAAATCGCGACATTTTAAAAGCGCCAGCATCCGAGTCCATTTGTTCCGTAAGGGCAATTCAAAGCAGTTGACAGCCAAGCTTTAGCTTCGTTGCCGTTGAAACAAAGCTGTACGAAACAAGTTTACCGACAACTTGTCGTACTTTGTGGCTCGAAGCGATCCAAACCAGGCAGCGCGATGCGTCGCGCGTTTGGTGCAATAATCGTTCATTGCATCGAATCGCTAATAGGCTGCAAGCTGCGTTTGCACGACCGACAATCGCGAGGGTTGAACGAACCGTAGGTTCGCAACGCGTTACACCGTTAACACGTCGATAACGCACCGTTGGGGAAATAGTGTGCCAGCCGTCTGAAACTATCGCTAAACTTAGCTAAATGCTGTCGACGCATCCGTCCTCCTCTTCCTCCTTTCCACGGAGAAGCACGTCGAGCACGTCGATCGATGAAATTGCATTTTTCATGAATCGGCGATCGGTTCCTCCGCGATTTGCCGCTCGCAATTTGCTTATTTCGCATCGATAATCGTCGTCCCATCGCCGCCACTGCGCGCTGGAAACTCTCAACGACGAAGAGAGCGATCTACTTTGAGCTGAAGCGAGATTTCCTTGGTTAAGGATAAGCCGTCTCTTCTTTATTTTGTTTAATACGCGTGCTCTCGGGGAAGCATAAAGATAAATGAAACTTTATGCGATTCATTCCGCAAGATCGAGGGATATAATTACGGCGGATAATGAAACAGCTGTCGAAGCAGCTAATAATTTTTGGAGAAATCTTCAAATAGTAGCATCTCATTAAAAAGAAAAAAAGGAAAAAAGAAACAAGTACATGAAGAACGTCGCTTACTATTGCGTTGGTTAGCCTTTATCTAGGAAGCGTTTCTTCAACGGAAGATTCTTCACGGTTTCATTCCTTAATTTCTGCATCTGCGATAGCCGATGCCTGATGGAACATTTGGAGCCATAATACGCTAATCTCCCGCATCAATCCGTAATAAATATTTGATTAAACTTGGTAAGACGTCGCGTTTGTAGATTATGAAATAGACGGCGCGTAGTATCCTGCGTATTTTGATAAAACTGCTCCGATTAAACGGCGATTAAACACGCTTCGTTATTAATGATCTTGAAGCTGGAGATAATTGCGCCGTCCGCGGCGTGCCGGGTTTGTTTTGCGGTGTCGCTGTCGCAGCAAGATCTCGTGTGTCAGTCGTCAAGGCTGTCCCATTTTCTTTTCCCTTTTTTCCCCCTTTGCTTACGCGTTATCGAGACGCCGGGGAAATATCCTGCAACTTAATGCCGCTCTTAGTTACGATTCGATCTGCCGTTTCAGAACGAGACGGTTCTCTTTGAGAGCGGAGAACGGCGCGTTCCGTGCCGCGCGCGGGAAAGTAATTGAAAATCGAGGCGATTATCGATATTTGCCGGTTCTCCCCGCGAATAGTTCTTTGACTCTTTCTCCGATAAAAGGTTCAGAGGACACCTCTACGTGGACACCAGTTCATTAAGCGCGGAGAGACGCGAAACGAAGGGAAGGGAAACCCCGGCGTATGCCTATCGTTTATCCGGCGATAAAGCCGATTACGCGCCTTCTACTGCTTTCGTCGGGATAGTGCGATTGCTCGTTGCGAGAAGCACGAATTCACACGCGAGAAGCCAATCAGCCTAATCGAACGGGCGCCGCAACACGCCCATCGCCAGCTAATCTTACGAGCAATTCAGCGGCGTTCTCCGCTGAACGCTGCGGTGAGTTAAATGCAACAACGGCTGTTGCTCAGCCGACGACGGTCTTTCCATCGGCCGCGAATAAAATCCGCCGTCGAACGATCGCGTTTAGCGCACCGCGCAATACCGGCAATACGAATTACCTCAACTTGTGCGGTATCTTTATGAACGCACCATTATCGCCAAGACCGACCGTTTGAATCTCGATTAGCATTAAGTGTCGAAGCAACGAAGCACGAAGCAACGAATTGAGTTATACTTGGAGCTAAGGATGTCAAGGCGCGCATATGACGATTGCTAAGGGATTGGGAAGATATTTTAGCCATTTGTACTCATTCATATGTTTATTATTCATATTCGTATCATTGTATTCGAATTTATTCGAGCTTGAATCCTTATTCCATATCGGAGGCACATTTCTGATAGCCATTGATGACTTTAAAGATTTTTTTAGGATGATCCCTGGGTGTACTGCGGAAACTCGCATTAAGCCGATGCTGCCAGCCGTATCTGATAATGTACAATATTATTAGGTAATGCTAGACAATTGTCAGCGAAAACACGAAGAATTGTCACGTAACGACATGTGAAAATCATTAAAAATCAGTTGCTCAATTTGGAACGTTGCTCTGGGATGCGCTGATGGACAACACGTGGGATCTGGCCGGCGAATCTTCGAAAATTATCCACCGATGCATCGTTCAATCAACTTAAGCATCTTAATTATCTCGATTTTCATCGCTCGGCAAGGTAGCTGGAATGGACAACAATTCCTCCTCGAGCTTTCCCGTTCAATCCGGATCCGGATGAGAACAACCGGAGAGAAGCAACGAAAGTGTGAATCGGGTGAATCCTCGGCCTGGCTGGGCGCATATGTCGCATTGTGCAAACAAGCCGCAGCCGTAGCGAACAATTGTTTAAACGAGCTGACAATGCGGAGCACTGCGCGAGCGCGGCACACTTCTCCCTGCGCGCCCTGTGTCGTTGGCCCTAGCCAACGAAAGGTTCCGCGGGTCAAACGTCCTGATGGGACCGAATAATGCTAGTGCGTGCCTTCGTGAGAGCGAGCGTTCAACTGCAGCGACGAGCTCGCTGGCTAGCGAAATTATCAAGAGCCCGCATGAAACGTGGACAGAGTCCGGCTCGGATACCATTCCGTTCGTCTCTCCGACTCTAAGACAGCGAAGATAAACGACCTCGCTCTTTCTCTCTCGCTGACATGATCATCGTATTTCAATTAGACCGGATATTCCGGACGGGCAAACAACGCGATCGGACTGTTAAAGCAGAGGACCGAGCTCGTTAACATCAAGAATTGTCCGATTGGACAGAAAACAGAAGCCAAGTGCGCTGATCAATCGATACAGCCAGGCTGCATTACTTTCACGCCAGCTGCGCTTCTCGAAAAAGCTCGTGAATTTTTATTTCACTTTGTCACGATGGACAAAGTGATCTCAAATGGCAACTCGAAATGTTTTATTACAAATCCCTTTCCAGCTCGATATCTCTCGGTTTTCTCTCTCTCTCTTTCTCTCTCTCTCCCTTGAATTTTCAATTGAGCAGAAACAGCAGTTACATATATATACATATACTTGATCGTCGAAATGAATGTTAACTGTCTCCGTACGTTGCTGATCAAATATCGCAACAATCGATAATCAGTAGCGCTGAGATCTTCACTCGAACGTGTTTCCAAGACAGTGGTTTTTCCTACGATATAACGTCCGTGTATAATAATGCCAATTACCGCCAAATCGCGCGACGGACTTTCTAAACGCTGTATGTACACACACACTTTAATTGTATGCTTAAGCAATAGATCACTGGCTTGCTATAATAAACACAGCAAGAAACATGTACGTGTATATTCCCCCGTGTCGGTATTTCGCAAACGAGGAAAGCCTCACGGCAATCGTGATGCTTGTTAGAAATTAACGGCCGGTTTATTTCAATCGCGCGGAGACATTTAGATGTACGATTACGTATGCGTGGCGTAACGCCATATTACAGTTTCGCGTTTCATATAATTTCGACAAGTGCGCCGTACGCGCGGCTAAATCAATTGCGAGGGATAATTTGCGGGATAAATTACCCGAATCAAAATCAAAAGACGCCAATAAATTGATGGCGCGCCGGAAAGTAAGATATTCTTGTTCGAGTATTGAGTATATTTATTACAGACTGACGATGCTAAATTTACACCCGTTTGTTTGCGCGATCCGAGTTTAGTGTCCATTATCTAATTTGCGTTCTAGTTTATCAACTCCCCTTGCGTGCGCAATAATGCGCCAAGTGCATCGTAACCTCATTGTAATCCGATTTCATGCAAATTCATGTATTTACATCAATGTGTTGATGTCCGCTAATCCGGACATTATTAGCGCGATGCGATTAATCGTCGCGTATGCGCGAGGATGTGACCCGATAAAATTCGTTCCCTTAATCTGAGAAATTCTTTTTATCGAATCAGAGTCGCCGCCCCCATCATAAAATCGCTGTGCTATATCGAAAAGCCGCGACAAAATATATCGTAAAAATCTAACATTGAAACGAGCGTTCTCTTAAATGAGCACATCATAATAGATTTACACGCGTATGCTTTACGCGCGAGTCGACATAAAGCAAAACTTGAATCGACATAACAAGCGTAATCGTGCAGCTATAACAACCGGTTATCGCACGAACTTCGCAGCAATCTTGTTAATATGCAAATCTCTGAATACTTGGCGTACGTCAATAAAACTAGATGGATAAAATTCAACTGATTATTTCAATATTTGGCTTCTGATTTTCTTTTAATCGTCGGTGCGAATCGGCGATTAAAATTACTCGCGAGAGCAAAACAACGACAAAATCGATATTAAACGAACTTAATAGTAATCGTAACTGAAATCTGCATCCCGTTCGGCGCCGCGACTTTCAAGGAACTCCCATTGCACGTCATTGCCAGTCGCGGATGATCTCCTCCGCGTGCACATAAAAAATAATATATGCGCAAACAGCGCGCGCATATAAATCCGCGCGCGATACAAAAGCTAGAAAGAGCGCGCGCGCGCGCGTGCCAGTCGAAATCGACTGTCGACACTCGCGATCGAGTGTCGCGTTATCCAACGTACACGTGGGGTGCTCATCCTCGATTCTGACGTATGCGCTCGTTTCGCCGGGTTCATCCGCGCACCAAGCGCAAATAATTCCAAGATAAGATAAGTCGTATACTTGGGGCAGAGATAACCTCGTTGCCTACTACGGGTGACACGCGAAAAATATACAGGTAACTAGTCAAGTAGCCGGCGCCAACGGCGTGCGAACGCAAATCGGCTAGCCGATGCCAGTTGCGTTAAGATGACGATACGATCAGCATGGATCAGCTGAGAGCTTACGCTTAACGCGTCAGAGATGTTTGCTAATTTTGATACCGATGTTTGCTACGTTGCAGGCGGAATATCTTGGACTCGTCGCCATCGGGGAAGGTTCTCGTTGAGATAAGCCGGACATTTGACGAAACACGACTCGATATTTGTACGAATGAGGCGCCGCGGGCATTTATTACGCAACGAAATAGTTCAGAGCAACCGGAATGCTGGAATCAGGCTGCCGGAATGCTTCTCGTGCACTTCTGCGCGATGCTGCTGTGGCCGCTCGGTATTTAACGCGTGATAGCATTATTGGACATCTGGAAGATCGTGAAAGAGAATTTCAGATCAGGGGAAGAGCTGCGAATGTAGGAGGAGCGTGAAAGCGGATTGTATAATCCGTGTTTTAAGATCGTGAGATCCTTAAGTATGATTCATGGATCAGTCATTTCTTGACTTTCCTGAACTTTTCAGGCGCTCGTGCAGCTTTCTTGCGCAAAACATCCGCGTCGATACTTTCGGAGCAGAGAGATACGAGAGAGCCCAACTAACCAAGACCAAGACCATTCAATGATAACAGAACCATCAATGTATGCGTACAAGATAGCATACGTATAAGAAGATACCATGTCAGAGATCATAAAGACGACCGATGGCATAGATAGGCATGATTACTGATTTACGGGCGTAAATATTACTTCCTGAGAAAACTCCATCGCTACAAGTAATAGCGATAATTTATTTAACAGAAAAACGCGCATGCTTGAAAAACTCGTTTGTTACGCTCCGGGCATTCTTGCTGCTCGATCATGTCGCTCGATAGTCGTTTGGTGTCGTACGCGAAATCACGGCCGCGCTCCGAAAAGATCCCGATCGGACCTGGCGGCGGCGGCGACGGCGGGGGGGGGGGGATTTGCATTCGCCAGGTGCAAACGACACGCGCGCAAGGTAATCACGTGTAGAACGGAGAAGGAATCCTGTCGCGCGCGTGCGCGCGCAAGGAGCCAAGGAGGTAGTGTGCTACCTACACATCCGCGTGCAGCGGCATGCTCCACGCACACGCGTACACGGATGCGCGCACACAGAGGACACGCACATGCAATCACCAGTCGCGCGTACCTATGTAGACGACTTCCATCTTGAGGTATTCAGATACGGCTACCGGGTCGTGGACGACGTAATATCCACAGGCACGCGTTGCAAGGGGGTCACGGTGAGGAGATCACATCAATCACCGGCGATGCGCCGCGCGGATCGCGCGCGAACGCGCGTGAAACGGGGATTCACCGCCGATCCACGAGGTTAGAATCGCAGACGCAGGCGCGCGCGCGCGCGCGCGCGTCTTCACCACCGCGACGCGTTACGCCACTTGTTGATTCCGCACTGTCAAGTCAAGAGGCACCGGCCACACGCACGTATGCACACGCACACACGCACACGCGCGCGCGCACACACACACACACACACACACACACAAAAGCGCGCGCGCGCGCGCGCGATGTACAGTAGCGCACGTACGTGCTTACTCACTCGCTCGGTCACTCGCGCGCACGCCGGAACACACCAACGCGCGTCACGCTCGTCGTGTCATTCGCCACACGCGCATTTACTCCTGCGACTTTCTTCTCTCTTTCTCGCATACGGCCGAGACGACAATCCCCAGCGAGTCTTCACGACCGCCGTCGTGGCCGGAGGCCGCGCGACGAAACGCTTCGCGACATCCCGATCGACCGCACGATCTTGCGATAGAATCTGCGCTCGAGTCCGAGAGCAGGAGGACGCACGCCGAAGACAACAACGCGACGAAGAGCGCGACGATTGCCGAAGTGCAGTGAGCAAACGAAAGACACAGCGAGATGACACGTCCCTCTGTCGTGAGCCAACGTCAATCGACGACTGCCAAACGCAACACACGCCGGCGGAGTCGCGAGCGAACTGGCAACCTCGGACGCCACATAAGGCCCAACTTGCCCCCACCACGGCGCGCGTGTCGGCGGCCGTGGCTGCATCCTCGTCTTACCGACGTAGGACAGCTTTCTTCGCCGCATATCGCGCACCTTCTTGCACCAATTGCGAGAAGTTCCCCTTTCTCCAGACGCGCTGTGGGCCTTCTCGGTATAATCATCATACGAGAGAATCATAAAAAGCATTTAATCATCTTCGTTGATGTTACAGCGAAAAAAGAATCGCAGGAGTAACGAGGAGACTGAACGACGTTGATGTAGCGCAAAACTTGCCACTGAATCTAGACAAGCCGAAGATTTTAGGCCCACATAGGATAATAGTCCGAGATCGGACCAAACTATTTAGCGGTACAATAACGATAACAATAATGACGTAAGGATATATTACGTAGGAAATGGCTTCTGAAAGATATCTTTCGAGTTGTATTGTTCCTATTTGCAGAAATTATGATTATTATCGCCATCTTTGTAAAATTAGGCACGTGTATCCTCCACGATGATACGTTTCGAAAATACTCACAAGATCATCCTTTACAAACAAAGGATAGATCAAGAGATCGGAGAATGGGCCCTATTTCGCTGAGCGTGAGGCCCAACGTATCACAGATTTACAGGGATTCAGAAGGTAGGAGGAGGTGTATTCTACCGGTGAAACAGGTATATAAATGTATTTTCAGCACGCATCCGGGGATCCCTCCAACCGAAACTCAAATCTACAATGGGTTTTATGATCCAAACAATAGATGCGGCGATTCAGATGTTATGTATTGCGCGTGTTAACATTATAACTCGTCGTGTCATATATAAGTTGATGCGCAAGCAGTTTAACAACAATTTTGAATGAAGTAATCTAAATCTACGGCGTAGAAGCAAACGTATAATCAGCCATAAATTATTACGCGTGCGAATTTTATTTTAATAAAATTAATAAAATTAAACAATCCCCCGTAAAATTCACTTTCACGAATACCAAGTCGGATTTCCCAGTGTTCATTACCCTGGCATAAAAAATTCATGTCAATAGTGAACGAGGTTCATAATTTATAACTTTTCGCTGCGGATATTTTATGCGCGCGGCGCAAGCATACGTAAAATGAAAATTTCCCTTTCCTTTTACGTGCTTACGCAATCTGCGATAAAAAAGCTCATAAACTTGATGACACTAGCCGTGCTTTAAACACATTTTCTCGCTGTAATAGAATTGTCGTAATTGTCTTTCTAATCGATATCGATAAGTGTTTTTAACTCGATATTCCGGATATAATTCTTTGCAAGAATCATCGAGAGATCATGTCGAGATGCAAGAAGCTCGACTTTTTATCAGACATGCGATCGAATACACGTTTCGCTAACGCTAATGTATTCTTGATAGGTGTGCATGTGTCGCATGTGTGCGGAAATACTGGTGTCAATAACCCAAAGATAGCATCTCTGGTATCGTTACATATTGGCCTCGCCGATCATGGGACGCATGATCGCACGCGCCACGTTTCACGCGCGACGAATCTAATTAATTTCCTATCCGAAATCTATTTACGATACCGCCATAGCGATGAGAAGGATATAAAACCGATTAGCATTAGGCATTTATCGCAATGGTATCTCTCTGTCCGCCTATCTAATTCCAATTTTCGATCGTCGAAATATCGATCGCACGAGTTGTGGTTATCGAGAAGCTGAGAATCTCGAATCACACGAAAAGAAGAAGAAAGAAAAATGAGACGCACACATTACGTGATACCTGAACGATCGGGAGTGCAAAATCGGAGAGGACAACTGATCAATCGATCGGAATGATCGATTCGATCATGCCCGTGATTGATTCGTATCAAAGAATCGTCGATTTAACTGAATCGCTGACGAAATTCAACACCGAGAAAGCGGCGAGGATACGACGATAACTACCTTGACCGCCATTCATGCCACTGTATATATCCGAGATCTGTTCGTCCACTCGTGCAATTTCAGTGGATGGCCTTCCGCTATTCCCAAAGTTGTAGGGACTTATACAAGATCCTACGGAACAGGGAGATTACTGCGATTCCAGAGAGAAATCCTTGACTGCGGACTACGGATCCCCCGCCGTCATTTTTCTTCATTTCGCGATAAAGTTTTTATGGTAAATTATTTTTTATTATTATCTCGATCTTGGATCTGGTGTGTTTATTGTTTAAATGATGTGCTAAAGGATTCCTCTCGTCTCCGATTGATCACTGCTACATTTTTAATGCAAGATGGAGAGATAAATTAAGAAATTACCTTTACGTAAATATAATGTCCCTTTTTCTTTCTTTCTTTCTTTTAATATATATCCTTTTATATATATTCTTATTCTTATCGATATAATTTTATCTTCTTAAGAAACATGTTAATAAATCGAATCAATTGAGGAACGTTGGAGAACGCGCTGCTAATCGTAAAAAAAAACTTAAGCTACTTGGGACGATGATTTAGCAAAACAATGCTATCGTTATCTTTCTGAAACATTTTCGATGCAAATGCCAGTGTCTGTTCATGATAACTTAAATAAAGAAAATTATGAGGAAATATCCTCATATTTCATGGAATGCCTGTGACTTTTTTTTGCCTAAAACTTGGGCATTGATATAAATACAAGATTTTATATTTATTAGCGGATTTACTTTTATCTCTTTTATCTTTTTTTCATTCTACTTTCCATTATTTTGCCTTTCTGCGCTTCTTTTCATACTTAATTTCATAGTTCTGATCAGGAAGAGACTAATATTATTACAATACGCACGAGTTAAGAGTCAAATCATGTTTATTAACTCTGTGCGGTTCTGTGCCGCGCGAAAGAGAGAGAGAGAGAGAGAGAGACAGAATGAGCTATAATTTATAATAAGCCGCTAGATAACGCGCATATTTTCTAAAAATGTAGAGAGATATCGGCGCGTAATATTTATAAATGTTATTTCTCAAGTATTTCTGTTACTTTCCACGAACAAAAAATGATTATTAACACCGACAATGTTAAAATATCCCCAAGACAAAAGATCCCGCCGCGTTATTTTTCGAGTTAAAATAAGAGCTAGATTTGTCAAAAATACGATAGTCACAAGATCGAATTAGCTGCAAAATTAAATCTTTACACAAAATCAGCATGACAAAGGAATAAAGCAGGTGCGCCAATTATAATGAATAATTGATCATTATACTTACATATATCATCATCCATCGTGTGTATTCGTTTGCACATAGATATGCGCTAGACTTGCAGCGATTTTATATCTCACCACAGTTCACCGATTATATTCCGATGAGTGCTGTTTATATTTTCATGATTATTCGCGATCGAACTTTAACAGAAACAGCGACACCGTTAGCACGAATTTGTTGATTATGAAAGTGACATTTGCCGTAAATAACAAGTGAATCGTAAGTATATCGAACGTGTAATTGAACTCGAGGTAAAATATCCAACATGTAGTCACGGCTTTACTTTTTCGAAGCGTGAAACTACTTTTTCGATATCGAGTTTCTTAAGAGTAAAGCACAAAACGTGCGAACGTTATTTCACGTTGATCATGTCGATAAATTTCGTTTCAAAAGCGCTTCATTTCTGCTTTTCTGGTTATTTCAATCGAGCGTAGATGGAATTATTAATTATAATTTCACATTATTAATAGCGATGAACTTGATATTTCATCAACGTCATTAAAATGATAAGCATTACAGATGTATTATCGTGGAGTTTCTGTTCGCTTTACGATAAAATAATATACGCGCGACTGCTAACAGAATTCTCATTTCTTATTTTACGACGATTTCGGATAAATAAATAATAACAATGTCAAATAATCGTTTTAATCATAATATAATCAGAAAATTAGAAAATCTTTTCAATTTTACAATTTCAATCTATCTTTTCAATCTATCTTACAATTTCAATCTTTCTTTTTAATCTATGAAAAAAACTGCGCGACCTAATGAAACGATCAATCAAATATTGTTTAAGCATCGCTCTACTTGAGGCGATTGACGTCCCATGACGATTGTGAGCACTTTTAATTCTCCGACTAATGAAATAATCCGAACGCACAATAACGAGAGAGTAACGAGCAGAAAAGTGTGCGCGACGCTCATCTTATAGTTCTGATTAAATGAGCACTGTGTGTCTTCGTCATCTCGACATAATTGACCGCGCATTGATTATATCCGTGCATTGTGATTTAAATCGGCCAAAGTCAGAGCGGCAATTACGATGAGACGAGGGAGATATAGCTGTCTAGTTAATCGAGATAAAAATGCCGTCACATCTCATATTAACACTATTGGCTTGATTGGCCTTCTTCTCGACAACTCGTATAAATCCTAAACTTTTTTTATTACACGCGTCGCGCAGTTATCTATGTGCTTGCCGTGCGTTTTCGATAAAATTAATTAAAATCCATCGAGATAGCGTGAAGATATGAACGAAAGCTCCGGTGCTCTCGCGCAATCGACTTGCAACCGAAAGAGCACAGAGAAGCAGCAGAAAACTCGTAGCTCGCATTCGGCACTTGAAACAATCGTGCGTGTTGCATTGTTTCTGTCGATCAATCTATTCGCTAAAGTAAAGGCTGGGAAACTGGTCATCGGGTAATTTCCGCTGCGATAACTCAGCAGCGGAGATTCTCACTGCCGCACACGAGGACCGCGGATACTTGGCGAGTTTCACATTTCGGAAACGATCGTTGGTCACTGTTAGTCACTGACATCGAATCGCCGAACCGGCTGTCACCGTGCGCGATAACGATCCACAAAGATTTCGCGTCTATGAAATCAGGAAGTGCTATAACAAGCGCGCGTCTCTCGCTCTTCATGGCTCGAAACGACCTCATGGGGCGCAGCCCGTCACAACACTGCGCGCACCCAGATTTCGACCCTGCGGGTGAGATCCCTCTCTCTCTCTCTCTCTCTCTCTCTCTCTCTCTTTCTCCAGATGTTAGAGCGCCGACGCATCGAATACCGTCTTCGCGTTTAATCACGACCCGCCGAAATGCGCGGGAGGGCTCGAGATTTCATGATGCTTCAACGAATCACGGTACATCAACTCCCCGCGCTCTCCGGGGGAACTTCCCTTGCGCGTGTCCATTATTTCCGGAATCGCGGATCTCGCCGATACGTTGCCACCGCGTTTGCAGCGCGCTGACGTTATCGGGAAATGGAATTCTAGATAAGATCATCGATGGCGTAATTCCTCTTCGACGCGTCGCGATCGCGCCTTAGGCGATGCATCCGCCGTCTCGGCGTAGCTGAGGATTAAGCACACAGAAGGAAATTGCCTCGGTGCTATCATCGTCCGCATTATCCGCGATATTCCCAATGTTTTCACGCCGTACTCGCGCGTTCTCCGGCAAATTTAATAAGGCAAGCGAGCGGGCGGCAGGGTGATCCATCAATGGAAGAACCGCGCGTACGCGGCTATACGAAAGGTAATAGTAATCGTCTATAAAAAGACGCGGGGTAAAGCGCGATGCAAAAACGCGATCGCGCCAATCATTGCTATTTATAATCGGACGAATGACGCGATGTCACGATCCTGCGTGCTAGGCGCAACCAGACTGCGCTAGTAATCATGACGTGATTACGTTCGATGTGTTACGCGATGGATTTCTCTGCGAATGACTTCGCTCAACGTAAAACGTCTAAGGAAACGAATTTTAGAATTTAATTTATAGGAGATTTATTGGTCGCGCGTTGAAATTGAGTCAGTTATACGTACGCACGTTAATGCAATGGTGTAGAATTGTAGGCAGAACTTGCGTGCTTAACTTGCGTGCTAGTCTCATAGAAACGTATCAAAGTTGCGAAGGTAAAGTTTAGCGGAAAGAAATTCCATAAAGTACCTCGCATAATGTACTTATGCGATGCATTAAAGTAGTATGCGCGTCAGACGGAACACGCATGCTTCGGAATATCTCATTCGAATTTCTCGATAGACAGAATCGATATTCTCGTCTCTTTCAGCGGGAATATGAGCCGAAGTCGAGGTAATATAATTTAATTATCTTGAATTATTTACACGGGACGTTTCATAAGGAACTTCCAACGGTACGAACTGACAAGATTGAGTATATATTTCCATGGAGAGTTGCATTCTGCGAAATTATACCTCCACGAATTTTCCTTGCCAGTTGAGCGACGTTGAAGACACGTGATTGAACTTACAATAAAGGTGCGTGTTAAGTGTCTGGTTGAAAGCAGAAGTTTGCAGGGAAGACCGAGATAATAAGGCGACCGAAACACTCGAATCTCGGAATAAAAGTTAAATTTTCCATCTATTTTGAATACCGCTTACTGCAAATAAATTGATATCACAGACCTGCGATGGAATTGTTATTGAGTTAAAAATAGCAGGCAGTGCTATCTAAGTTATCGTCACGCAATAAACATTACGTAATAAATACGAACGAACGAACAAATCGAAATGCAGTACATTTCGCATATTCGGAATGTTCTTCATTTACAAATCCCCGAGCCCAAAAGCGGATCGCATACACTCGAATCACGTCGTTCGAGTATTATCAGATCGCTTCATCTCCGTCTCCCGTGCGTGCTTAAAATTTGCCACGTTCGAGCGTTATTCGGATTCTTACCTTTCGTATTCAAGATTTGTTTCTCGACAGTATCGACGTGCCGGGGCTCTTCCGATTCCTGAATAATCCAACGTATCTTTCTCCGCTGCATCTAAAACAACCAACCGCGACAAACCAATCACTCACACGCGACACACACATTCGATAATCCAGCGAAACATAAAAATCGTCATTCACCGTCGCGATTTGCGATCCGTTCTAAGCCGGACTGAATGAAAGATTAATGGCATAAAGCGAGATCTAAAGTCATCGTGGCGGTATCGGCGCGATTATTTTTTTATGGACGAAGGTTCACCGATAATACGAACGGTCGAAGTAGCACTTCCATTAGCGATAATAATTCGTGGCGCCTCTAGATTATTCGAAACGTTAATGCGATCAATTTCTTATTGATCGTGAAATCGTTCTCCACGCGTCTTCATTAAATCCCGAGAGCGATTTGATTGTGTTTCCAGGCTATCTGTGCTTTAAAGCAACGTTGGGATATCGATTATGCGTGCAAACGCGTGTAAATAACTGCACTTTATCCGCGCCTGTGTATTAATTACAGCAAATTAATTACTACGGTATCGGTTCCGGAGACATCCGGAATCGTCAACGCGCCGATCGGCGCACGATAAATCCGAGGAAAGCCCTGATTATTTCCGCGCGCGGGATTCCGCTTGTTCATGCTTGATCGTCACTTCCCGTTAACGCGACGCGAAATAATTCAGACGCAGAAAGAAAAACCGGCGAGAAAGATTCCTGCATCGTTTCCCTTGCGACGAACCGGGACCGTCCTTCTGCCAGAAGAAAGATAGCTCGCTTCATCCATTAATTAAAGTCAATTAACGCGAACGTGTCGGCGCTGGCGTAACAGCGACGCGCGCTTGACGCGTCAAGCGCGCGTTCGCCACATACACGTGACACTCCGCGGACAATTACGCGCGCTTCCTATCGTCCGATCATTGACGGAAACGGAAGAGTCGCATCGTCAATGATGCGACCGCGTTCTCTCACGCACAGCCGTGACTCGCACCTCGCCGATGTCCAGGAAATCCCAGAACGAAGCCCGCTACACCTCGCGATGATCGGCTGCCTGGCAAGCGATCCTCCTCCGCGCGATTCATCCGCGCGCGATGAAGTAATTCGAAAGTAATTCGCTCCCCGATTTTTCCCCAGGACCGGCGCACCGCGCGCGCACGTACTCGATCGAGCTCTGACGGACACCGATCCGTCAACGGAAACGACAGCCTGACCGATCGACCTGGTCAGCTCTCGTTGCGTGCGGCCGCGTGCATGCGTGACCGCCGCTTCGCGTCGACTTCGCCACGAGGAGGAATTGTCAGTACGCCTACGCGCGCCCGCGCGTTCACCGCCGGCATCGGGAGTGCATCTCCCTGTGGATTCCTCCCGGCTAATCACCGGCGAGCATCGTCCGCGACCGGTGATCTCTCGTCACGTAGCACGCGAGAACTCGCGGCGATGATAAATTATTTCGACTCGCTTTCTCTCTCTCTCTCTCTCTCTCTCTCTCTCTCTCTCTCTCTCTCTCTCCTGCGGCATTTGCCCATTGGCAAGTTCTCAAGTTTTGGGACGATTGTTTCTAAAACGATGCGGACCTTTCTCTGAAATCATTCGATTCGCATGAGCAGTGTCGACGTGACGGCTGCTTTAGAATGTCTTGCGTTTAGATTGTTCCGCGCTAGCTAGATGCTGCTGATAAATTTCGATAACGATGCCGAAGAACCGGGAGCGAATGGGCTGTAATTTCGGAATAAGTGCAATTTGCCGCGTAATTTGCATCGAGCACAATTTTATCATCGCGTGATGATATAGCGATTTTACGTATATATATATATATTACTCTTGATTATCAAGGGAAATCGTGGGTGTAAAAGTTTAACCACCTCCGTTGACGCAGATATAGATTATTGTATCCGCATGGAGCGTGCTGTGCTATCGTGTACTCCTACCTACCTCCCCTCTTCCCTCCCCCCTCCGCCCGCCCTTCGCTCTTCTGTCGTATGGCTAAACGTAAATCTTATTAATTCATACTTAATGCATCGGAAACATCTTGGGGTATCATTTCGTCAAGGGATACTATTGAATTATTTCTCCAATTGAGAAATTTCTCATATTGCATTATTAATTTGCCAATTTGACAAATATTAGTTTCTGATTACACTGCTTTCGCCGTGATCTCTGTCGTCCTTCTCTCGAAAATCTGTAAAAAGGGGGTATTCCGTTTTGTAAGCTCGTTGAAAAGCATCAAGTACACCGGGCAATGAAAATGCGTGCTTATTCTTAATATGTTATCGATATGTTATTAATATAATATGTTATTAAAACAGAGTTTTATATCTCGGTTTTCTTTATCATAGATTAAAAAGATAAGAGAAACTTTTTAAGATAAATATTAAATAAAATATATTGAACGCGCGGAATAAATTCGATTATATAGTTATATATTACTATATCATCAGTTTCAGGTTCAGTTGAATGTTCCTTAATCTTTTCATCCTTTTCTTTCTCTTTTTGCATCCACATGTATCTCTAATCCAGAATACAAATTCCCTAACACGAAATTTTTTGTTTCCTTAACCTGCTCTGCAATGTTGCATTTATTTCTAGTATTCTGATATTCTCAACACGAAAAATATGAATGAAAAACTCACTAACTTACAGCACCAACTACGTTTATGTGAAATTTTGAGCTGTTTCATAGTGACATTTATTTTACGATCGATAAGATAGAACCGACACTTGACACTGTATTAGCCATGAATCAAAGTATTTCTCATATATGGATTTAATTATATGTTTCATTACACGCATGTCATTTTTTTCATTCCAAGATATTTCGTATTACATTATTATTCAGATACGTCGTGCATGATACGTGAATGCAAACGAATCGCGTCATATAACGATTTTACCGAACGCTGAAGGTACGTTGGTACGTTTATCAGAAAGCTTTAAAGAAACGAATATAGGTGACGCTGCGATTGATATGTTAAAATTTATAACGTTGTGACTCTCATTTTTTTCACAAGAGAGAGAGAAAAAGAAAACAGTCAGTCATCAATTTATCCACACGTGGTGTATATATACACATTACAAAAAGTTAAATTAAATTGTTTAGAAGTTTATTTATATATATATATATTTCGTACATTATATAGTATATATAGTATATGATATAGTATATATTTCAAGATGTATCTTCTCTATTATTTAAACGAAAAGGGCGAGCGAGTATATACTCTAAACGTGAGTACATAAAACATGGTTTATAGTGTATAGTGTTATAATTAAATGCCAATTTTATCTTATTGACCGTAAAATAAATGTGACTATAAAGCTGCTCAAAATTTCACATAAACGTAGTTGGTGCTGTGAGTTAATGAATTTTTTCATTGATATTTTGGCACAATCTTATGCGTTATATTTTAATATATATTTTACCTCATTTATTTGTATGCATATTTATTACATATTTATTTATCAGATTCTTTAATATTTATTATTTTCATGATGTCCACAGAAGGAAGATCCAAATAAGAAGCCTACATTGTCAGCTCATCCGGGTAAGAAAAGCTCTATATTTTTACTCCATTCATATCTAAAATTTGTTAGAAGAATCGAAATGAATTAAATGCCAAAATGTTTTTACAGCTAGATTTTCTGTGGAGGATAAATATTCAAGAGAAAGGATTACATTCAAACGGAGATTTGGTCTTCTTTTAATACAAAAACCATTACCCAGTTTTTAATATTATATGTATAAAAATTTACTTAAAAATATGGACTACAATTGCAAAGGTTGAGATGAGGATACGATATACCTTATAAGTATATGTATATATATAAGCAGATACAATAATCGATATCTATGTTGATTCAGAAGATTTACAAAACATCCTTCCTTCAATATGATTAATATTTTTGCAGTTACAATAAAATCATCTTTAATAAAAACTTATTTATATGAACTTTGTAACAATATTTAAATAATAAATATGTTACTATAGTAATAAATACTACAGTAGTATACATATATATATACTGTTATAGTATGTATATATGTATAAATAATCCTGTATAATTATGTATTCTACATATTTGATCAATTAAGTAATAAATGAAACAGTAATTTTTAAATAAATTATCATATAGATAAGATAGATAGATACATATATTTATTGTAAACAAATCTTATTTACAATCCACTGTCTCCATTCTTTATAAAAAATAAAAACTTTATTGTTATACAATATCTTTCTCAACTTGCAATATAATATCGTTTGATTTAGAAAAAAAAACAATCTAATAAAATTCTTATATAAATGCAATCCTGATTGCTTATCAGGATGAATATTTGTAAAACTTACTTACGAAACTAGTACGTATAGAATAAATAATGTTACTACAACTAGGACTAAAATACTTGGTCTACATTAAATCTCTCCCGAATATTTTATTACGTCGCAATTCTTATATCTGTAATTAACATGACGAATATGATTTTATGATCTATTTAAATTAGATATTAATTGATAGTTTGTATCATTTGTTACATTCACGTATAATTTCATATACATATCTGGACACATAACATTAGGTGTTATAATTATCCATCAAATTATCCTTCAGAGCTGAATATGTAACAAGCAACATATTTATATAATATTTAGGATAATTATATACAATTGACAAAGTTTTTTATATACATCATTATATATAGAAACTAGAAGTTTTCAAATTTTTATACATAAAAATTAGAATAATTTAGCCTTTCTCTTTTTTTTTATTTTTGAGTTACAAATTAATAATTATTTATGATAGATAATATGAAATGCCAATGTTATATGTCTTATTGCTATCTCCATCACATAATATAAATCATTTGCAGCGTATTAAGAAATTATTAAATTATACTATTTTACTTGGATATTCGATAAATATTATACAGTATGTATAATATCTAATTAATACATTCCTTTTCTTTTTCACACTCCTTTTCTCTCTCTCTGTGTTTCTCTCATTTATATAATATACTATACAATATATCATATTTTGAGTATTGAATTATTTTACTATTTGAGTAAATGAAGTTTGCATATAGCACTTCTAGCATCTAGAAGAGATAGAGATATAAATATGAAACAGTAATCAAAATTTTGAATAAACAATTGTGAATATTTTAATAAACAAATATACGTATTACAGATATATAAACTAAATTAAATTTCAATTTATTTATATCAGAATCTTTTACAATACTTTCAAGATAACAAAATATCTAAACAAATACCAACAAGTTTATTACAGCTACTAAAATATGTAACATATGTAATGAAATATTGGATTAAAATATTTACTCGATCTTTTTTTAACTTTTACTTTTTAACTTATATATGAATGTTTGGTATAATGTATTATTACATTCATTCTTTATTATATAAAATGATATTATATATACATATTTATTTAAACATTAAATCAACGAATATAAAAAAATAGATATTTTCCTCAAAAAATTAAGATATAAGTAATATAATTATTTCATTGGTCGCGCGCGTGTGAATGAAATGTCTCTAGCAAATTGGAGAATGATATTCATATTTTCAAATAAATATAATTTTTTAGAACGATTTAAGAAATACATTTATATAATATATAATCAGGAGTATTATAATCGCTCTATTCACAAATCCAAAAGGTATAGAAAAATTATATAATTACAGAGAATAATAGTATCCTAGAAAAACATGGCAGCACGAAAAAACTTTTTCTACTTGTGTCTAATATTTTAACAAAATAATTCGTCATAAGTATGACATAATTTTCCTTCTTTTTCTACAAGTATATTTAATTAAAGATGTGAATATTATTAAAGGAACACAATATTTTTATTTTTCTATTACATTAAATAAATTCCTAGTTTACGTACCAAAATTGTATAATCCGTAAGAATTATTATGTTACAATTTAATGAATAGAAATATGTAACATTTATTCACAAGCTTATGAGTATATCGCTAAGAAATATTTGTACAAATTTTACATATCTGTATATAATGCGAGAAACATTTTTATGTTACAGGATGTCTTAAGATTGTATGTAAGTATAAAATATTCAAATATTTTACAGAAATGAAAGGAATTACTCAGATTGACGATAACATTGGTAATTGTAATTTGATGCAGAATAGAAAGGAACAAGTTCAACAAGATCAACAAGATATTATTTGTCATGTGCAAATAACAAAATGACAAGTATAAGTACATAAATTCAACTGCTTAATGACAAACTTGCTCAACAAATAATACAATTGATATATCGTCAAGAAGTAGAATATTTTCTAATATTTTTGCGTGATGTATATCATGTTATGTATAATGTGATACTTCCTAATGAAATTTGATTGGAACATAAGATATAATTATAAATATTGTAAACCGAGTTTTTAATACAAAGGATGTATTTAGTGAAAAATCAAATCTTCAGTATCTATCATTTTTTAATAACTTATGGCATTATTACTTAATTACTAATAACCGCAAAATTCAGGTTTTCTGAAAACCGAATGGCTTTGGTAATAGAAAATTGAGATAAATTTTCATTCACAAATCACAATACAAAAAATATTGAACTATTGTACTTAATGTCGATTTACTTACCGCAAAATAATAATTCATATTGCTATCGTAATATGTTTCATTTATAATGAATATAAATTTAAAATAAAATATTTACATAATTGTTCAATTTAATAAGAAAACAATTTATAATTGTTTTCTAAAGTTCCTATAAAGATGTACATGTTATACGAAAACAAGACATTGTCTTTAACAAGAATTTGCATGAACCTTTAATTCGAGTCAGATGGAGCTGCGGGCAGAACGTGCACTTGTTGTGCTTTACTGGCATTATATACTTGGCCTGGACTAAATGGCTCTAATCGAGGCCCCGATGCTACGTCATTTTTATTACGGATGATATCTTAAAATAAAAAAAAATCAAATACAGAATGATTATAAGAGTCCATTATAAGATTTAACGAATAAAAAAATTCTCATATTTTTTCGTATTTTTAAATAAAAGTCTGTGCGACAGATTTATCTATCAATATCAAATAGACGTTGATGTGTAAATAAGAAAGAGATATATCGCATAAATAGAATGCGAACTTACCATTTTTTGATTCTGTTGCGGGTATGTATCGAGATAATCTAACAACAGGCAAAGGCAGATAACCACTTGTCAAAGGCATCACGTCCAACGTTACGCTTTGTTTCTCTACTGTTTCTAACGACACAATGCCTGCAGTTCGACCGCATACTGCCCACATGGTTTGGTCTGCTAGAACCTCGTACATCAACTGCGGCGGAGGATTTGGACTAGGACTGGGTAACACGCGCATCACCGTAAGACAGAGATGGCACATACTACCGGCACGACAAAACTCTCCTCCACCACCGCTCGCTTCTACTTTCGAGGATACCATAAATAGAGTCTAGAAAATATCATTATGAATAAAAATTAATATTGATGAATATCGTTAATGAATACAGTTAATAATAGCATCGGACGATATCGCATATTGATTTTTATAAAAAATGGTTTTATAAAAAAAGTTTACTGTAATTCACCAATTATATAACTCGGTTCTATTCATTTTAAATAAATAAAATATTATTTCTACACGACATGTACAGCTATTAAACATACATTAATTATTAACAAGGGATAATCTCCTTACCACATAATCTGTAATATCAAAATTGCATCTATAAATACTACGCGCTTTCTCAATTCTTTCTAGATTATGTATATGTAACGGATCATCGTCAACTTGCGACTCATTTAACTCTTCAGTGTCATTAATTGGTATATATTTTACACGGAAATCAGTCTTTATTGGCATCGTGGACTTGTCGTCTCTTCGGATCTCCAGTTCCCACATAAAGGAAACATTCATCCCGTTCCCTATCACCAATCTCTGACCCGCGACAGGATTTAAGCTTTTGAAATTAACGTCTATTGACGTAATTGTCATTAGTTCAGGTTCAGTTAATTGCAGAAGCTGATTCGTCAATCCGGTCACGACTATCTGAATGAACTTTCTTTGTTTCGCCGTATGAAGTTTCATACTCGACATTAATGGCGGACCAAAATGCAGAGGTATGCTCTCTTCCGTACTCCACGGACATTGTATGTTTAACTAGAAGGAAAATTGCAATCTATATGTAATATTTATTAGATAAAAAAAGATAAAATATAAATTATACATGGTAAATACTTTATGTTCCAGCGATGAAGAATCCTTCTTTGGTGGAAGTTCAGCCAGAACCTTCAGTTGCATTCTTATGGTTTGGAATGGTTCGCATATTGGCAATGGTATCTCTAACTCTTTCACCATTACTCTTTCCACGCTTTGCGATTGCACTAACAATCCACGTGACGTGCGTAGCTTTAATTTCATTTCTTCGGTTATCTTTGTACTTCCGCTCGAGATAACTAACTCGATATTTTGAGTGAGACCCGCAAGTAAATCTCTGCCACAATTTACGGATACCGTCGGTTGCGTTTTGGCTACTTCGTAACACAATCGGGGATTCAATGCAGACGATAAAAATTCTAATTTTTCTTCTATTACCAATGACAATTGGCTAACTTTGTATAAACCTGGTTGATTCACTCGTCTCGTTAATACGAACGTATTTGTGCCAGGTTTCATGATAAATTTATCGCACAAGAGCGCCTTACTAAAATCGCCCTTTGCATTAACCGATGGTTTCCTATGTTTCGCGCTGTCCGAACGTCTCACAATCGGTTTTGTATTTTTATTAATAACGCCAACAGAGCCAAGACTCCTATCCTCCTTATAATCCAAGTAAGAATATACTTGCAAACGTAATAAACTGGAATCAAGTGGCTTCATATCCTCTAATGTGCATTTTGATAATCTACAATAAAGCAAATTCACCGTATAATAAATGCACATAATAAATATAATTCTAACAAAATAAAGGCAAAACTATTAATTATTTAATTATCTGTTTTTCCTTTTAAGCATTTCTCCTTAAGATATTGAACGTAGTGGAGTATACGATCCTAATTATAAAAATCATTTAAGATTCATGTATATAAGTTTTTACATGAAATAGATTTATATTCATTCGTACTCACAATTGTACTGGAACCTCAGCAGGTGTTTTTAATCCCTTCTTTTTATTGGGCATGGATGGCTTTTGCATCTCCTCGATGGAAATGGCAGCGGCCGTGCATCTTACTTCCCGTGGGAACAAACTCTGTACACTGATCTCGATACTAACTATGCAATCTTGTACTACCTTGTCCATTACTTTGACTTCCATACTGAGTATTGTAAAAGCACACGCGAATTCCGTGAGCAACGGTTGAGACGACGAGATCATTTTCATATATCCTAACATCTCTTCCAGATATGTGTTGCGTACAGTTACATGCAAAACGTTTGTACTAGCTACCGCGGCGCACACTTTAGTATACTTCTCGACATCGTCCATCCGTTTATAGCACTCAGCCAACTCTAGCTGTGTCTGTGCAGCTAAGTGATTCCATCCTTCGTCCATATAAGTTTTCAATGCGTCAGACAGAAACGCGATCGCTTTTTGATTTTCCCCGAGCTCGCTGTAGAACCGCGCCAATTCTTTACCAATCAATCTCGCCGATCGGATACGGCCAACGTGTTTGTAAGTGCCCATGGCCAATTCCGCATGCTCCAGATATTGCTTCTTGAATGCTTCCTTGGACGAAAGTGCCTCCTTTAGTTTATCCGTAGGTGTTAATTTTCCCTCTATCTGTGGCTCTGAATCTCCTATGCCCGCAATGAGATACACGACTGTATGCAGTTGTTCGCTAGTCGGTTCAGTTCCTGGCATTAGGCCACACAATTTCCCTAAACTTCCTAACTGGAAAAAAAGATAATATACTATCGTTGTGTATTATTCCATATACATGGATTATTTTTAAATTTAATGTGAAATAATGAAAAATTAATGTGAAATTGATCATCATAGAGGTATGACTATGATTACATATACGATATCAAATTTTTCAAATTATATACCTTATCTCTTGCAAGCGCCCATAAGCTAGCTGTATGCAAAGAGCACAAATCTAATTGTTGATTGTTATCGATATTGTAGATTGATAACTGACATGCTTGTAAAACTTCCAACGCACAGAGAAATGACCAACATTCTATGGATCCTTCGGGCCTCTGTACTTCTAGAATTCTTAATTCGCTCAATGTATTATGAACAAATGACAAACATCTTTGCGCAACCTAATCAGATAATCAAATAATATTTAGTGATAATTTTGTGAGAATTAATTAAATATTAATAATCGTTTAGCCTATACGAACCTCCCAAGGTTTATTAAGCAAGAGTAGCATGGCACATTGTCTGCTAAATAAATAACTTCTAAGATCCAATAAGGATGCTCTACACTCGGCCAGAAGAAATCTTAAATGATGATTTGTACCATTATTTAAATTCACGCCTCCCCAATTGTTGAGAGGCGTTTGAAATAAATTTAACCATCCTGGAGTATCTATGAACAATTTATCTACATTTAGGTTTTTTTACTTTGTATCAACATCTATTTTCATTAAATATTCATATTCAACGGATATTTTCGTACTACAGACAACTATCATACCTCCTACATTAGAATTGAGCACAAATTGTGTAAAGAGAGCATCTAATTCATCATATTGCACTAATGCTTCATCATATAAACCTAGCATTTGCAATGCAAATGCCAATTCTTCCTGCAACGGCAATATAATCTTATATAAAAGAAGGAATGCATTTTCAAAAATCAACATTAAATAATCTATTAAATTTAACATCCTAAAATAAATCTTGGAAAGTACCTGTAAGAGAAAATAATGGCAAAAGTTCCAGTTAGGATTGTTTCTTCTTTCCCTCTGCTCACGTATAATATCTTCAAAACGCGAAAGAGTTTTATCATATGCAGTCAACATTAAATGACGAATGCGACTAATCAAGCCTCTCCATGATTCGGCAGAACGTGATTCAGATTTAATCGGATTAATTACAGCAAAACATCTAAAAATAAAATATAATTTTCAAATATAAAAATATTATTTGTAAATACTGTATAATTTCTATTGTCTTGTATTTCAAAGTACAGTCCAAATATTCTTACCTATCACCACTCTTGGCAGCAAAATCGCTTCGTATTTTATCCAAAACAGTAGTTCTAGGTAATAACTTATTGGCCTTTTTCACATCATATGTTTCTACTAGAACGATCATCCAGTCTTGGATATGGTATGAATGTAATATTTTTAACCAGGTATCAATATCATCTCTGATACTAGCTTTGTAGGTATCAATATCCTACAAGAATATAAAAATTTCATCACTATTGTCTATTAACAACAATCTATTAAAAATCTATTAAAAACATGTATGACAAGACAAATGTAAATATTGCCAAAAATTTTGATATTTAATTTGATATCTTTGCATTAACAACTTTTCCTTTTTTTTTAATAAACTAAATGTAAATATATAAACAGATATAAATATACAATATCCTAAATATAAATACGAATTTTTTATTTAACTCATATGAGAAATTGCAATACAAAGTAAAGTCTTCATATAAGTACTTACAGAACATTCAGTCCAATAGATATGAAAAATTGGTTGCTTTATAAGATGCCAATCTTTCTCAGTAGGTAAAATTTCTCTTGAAAATGGCACAAAGATAGCACCAAGTTTAACATGTTTAACTGGTCTGCCAAATGATCTGCGCCATTCTGTTGCATCTGCAGGTATAGCTTGAAGTAAACCCTTTTCCAATGTTGAAAACAAGTTCTCATCTCCAGCATCTGTCCATAAATTATTACATTTCCCTTTGATAAAATATACTTTCCATAACATCTCTTTATATAAATAAAAATATTTTGTCTATACGTATATCAGATCAGATTATATCTATAAATAGTCTACAAAATCTATCTTGCATATCTCCTTTTGCATATGCAAAGAAAAGACAAATCAGGCAAAATGCATAATTGTTTAGCACAGGCTGTATTATACTCTTCTTATGATAGAAAACATATGTTCCTCAACAAAAAATTTTGGAAAATGTAACAATTGTCATGCTTTGCATCCCTCGATCCAGACTTTAGCCTGGGCAATGAACGGTAAGCACTTTCCGAACGAAATAAAGTAATAAATTATCCAAGATAGAAAACAGATAACAACACAGGAATGTCAATGATGGTATGGAATGATGGAATGTCATCTGCGATTATCGTGTAACATAGACTTAAGTCAAGTCAAAGCTACGAGCGATTATAAAGTACTCACAGGTGATAATTGGTTTGCTGTCCATGGGAGTGCTTGTTTTACGTGCATCAACGGCCACAGACGAACCTCCATTGCAATTCATCATTTCTGAGGATTGGCGGTGCGCCCCGCGAGCTCGCTGCTCCCGATCAAGCTCTCGATCATCACAATCCTACGTCACCCTTGCCAATTTGCATGAGAATCGTTTACTCCTTGACCTTAGATCCGTAAAACTCGCTGGGATTTCAATATTCCACAACGAATTATTGGCGTCGTCTCCAAATCAGTGGATCAGCCAAACATCATACCTCGTACTTTCGAACTCGAGATTGAGGTTGGAATTGAATCTTCGTTTAGTGATGTACTATCTCTTGTATCGATTCAAATGAAAGGGCGATCTCGATATCTCGTTTTGCGTGGGAGAATGGAAGCAAATGAAGAAAACTAATGAACTAAATTAATTATATTATTTCTTCTTTCTGTCCTACGGTTAAATACTGAGATTTCGATAACAATCAAAATCCTTCAAATCAGTCTATCTAAAAATATAAATTTATCGTTTGAATCATCGGTATCAATTATACCAATTAAAAATAAAAACTTGTGCACTTCGCACGTGAGTAATTATATATATGTGTATGTATGTATATAATTTATATATATACATATATATATATATATATATATATATATCGCAAAGAATTTATTTAATTTATTGATCGTTAAATTATACGACCCATAAAAAAATCTTTTTACATATGATATTAAATCGCATTATCTGAATATAAAACTTTATTTCCAGACATCCATTTTATTTTGCATTTCATTTCACTCCTTGCTAAGTTGAACTATTCGAAATAAAATTGCTTCATTTATCGTTGAGTTATACTACTAAGTTTTTCATTAAAAATTTTTCATTAAAAAAGAAGAATAGTAGAAGTTTGTAGCGAAATTTTCTCAAACTAACCAAGAAAAATAAATAAATAAATGCGGAGTACTATCGAAAGAGCACAGGAAGCATCTGTTTATAATTATCGCACGTGATAGCAGCTGTTGCCAATATAAATACATTTTTGTACACTTGAAATTAACATCGTCATATATCTCATATCATCGTTGCTAATATTATCAAAATGCGATGTGTCGTTGCATATATTTACTGTATTTTATTAATTACTTTATTTCATATGGATTATATTTTTCATAATAATTTACGCTTCAGATGAATTCTACTGTTATAATTGTATTACGTGATACATATACATTTCTTTGTTACGATTAAATATATGCGAAATTCCGGTTATCTTTAATCTGAGATTTATCTGAGATTTCTTAGCTTGCATCTTCTGCTTCTTATTCTTTTAAATATTTTTAAAGTCTTTTACATAGTTATATCCATAAATTCTTAGTGTCTTGAAATTATTATTCTTCATATATTTGTATGATACACGTAATTAAGTATACTTAATTTTTACATTTGATAATGTAAAAATATGATAATAAAGTATTAAAAAAATCATATATTTGTTATTGTTATATAATATGCAGTTTTTTTATTATATTAGATATATGAAATGACAAAATTCTTTTGATTTGATTGCTTTTAAAATGAATTGGATTAAATCAAAAATTTAATTCTCGATGTAGAAATACACATTTCTTAAAACTATATAGTCATTAAAGAAGCTTTTTACATATGGAAACAATATTGTATAAATTATCGGCATCATTCTCGCAAATTTAATTTATTTGATATTATTAATAATATTACATTAGCATTATGGATATTATAAATAGATATTTAATTCAATAGAATCGAATAGAAATGTCAAGATATGTCAGAAATTATATGAAACTCGCACACAATTTCTGAAACGTCCTTATCTTCTTAAGTATAAAAAATATTCATTGCTTCACGTTTTCATTTTTCTCTATATTAAAATTCAAATTTATCTCAAATATCGAGATATACTTGAGAATAATCTGAATGAATTATGTCTGAGAATATTTCATATATATGTTAGGATTGAAATATTTAAATTGGTATATATAGATTTCACAGCCGCTTTAACATTACGTACGTTATGATTGCATTTGTTGAACATGATCATATAATTGTTAACTTAATGGATCGTTGACTTAATATTTATTTCATTCATTATGTCATTATCAGCATGGTAATTGTCATATAACTTACAATCTGTAGAAATTATGGACAATTTGGTATAAGATATATTTATGAAAACGTCAAAATATCTATAATATTTAATATAATATATATATACATATACGTACATACACACATATATGTATGTATGTATGTATGTACCTATCTCAGGCAATGATTTTCTCTTTCAAGAAAATCAAATATGGTCAATCTATATCTAATAATAAAGAATGTATCTCCCATAATTGCTTCACTAAATTCTTTTATATGCTAGCAGTACAAACCGCTACCTTGATTCTCAATAATGTACTTGGTTAAATATTGCACCGTTTTCTCAGTCAGTCCTAAACTCGGTAATTCTCTTTCGAATTGTTCTAAAGTGCCTGCGCCTGCTATATAGCCATTTAATTTGGCCGCCAAAGGAGATGTGCGCAAGATTTCCGATGTAGTGAATCCTAATGTCTCTATCAGCCATGGATGACTCTGCAGTCGATATTTCTGATGGTAACTGTAAATATATACGTTATGACTTCAATTTTGTCCAATTATCGACAGATATATTAAATAGTACTAAACTTTATGCAACTATATCTTTATATTTATGCAATTTCTAAATTATTTAGAATTTCAAATATTAAGTTTCAATATATATTTATAGCTATGTATTTAACAATGGAAATCAAAACCTTATTGAAAACAGTTTGAGTCGTGTAAACTTCAATTATATAATCAATATAGATATCAATTATAAAAACTTATGTGCCACGAGAGGCAATATTGAGATATATAAACGTCCTAAATAAATATGAATGACTATATAATATATAAATAACAATTTTGACTGTATAATAAAGTAATATTGTTTCTTACTCTTCTGCTGGATAAAATTTCGTAAATTTCTTGATTTCTGTGACAATAAGTTCTTTGCGCTCTTGTTGTTCGTGTTCTCGAGATTTCTCAGCTAGCAGCCTCTGCTCTTCATCATGGTATAATATCAACGACATGTACTGCCAATGTCAAGTCACGAATTAATAAATTAATAAATCACAAATCATAAATGAATAAAGTAACGAATTAATATGCTAATAATTGGCAGATCATTTAAATCACTTAAATACTTGATTATAATTGAGTATATATATATATATATATATATATATATATAATATTATATATATTATATAGAATATTACGCATATATATTAATTATTTAATATTTAATAATCAAGTTGGACTATATTGATATAATATCTAAACTATCTAAACTATCTAGATTGTGGAAACTATTTTTACTATAAGTACAAATATGTGAAAAATAAGGTACCTGTCTCTTGATCTTCGTTGTCAAACCATACTCATGATTATTCCAAAATAGGCTTAGTAAATATGTATAAGATACTAACTCTGGATCATATTCGATATCAATGACTTCTGTATGATCCCCCCTATAACATGAAAAAAATTAGATGCAATTATTGACTGAATAGTGAACATCTCTTATGCTCGAAAACGAGCATCAATGTCGCAACGGTAAAGGAAGAATAATGATGCGTTACAGGTTCCTATAAGTTGGTGAATCCTTGGTGCCACCGGCGTAGCCCACGCAGGTCCTGATCACGCCAGGCAGTGCACCGAAGAGAGAGTCCCCCGCCCAGAAGCAGCCCATACCGAAAGTGGCGCGCTTGCCCTTGACCTCCTCCAGCTGACCCGGCATTCTGCTCAACCGACAGACACTGTTAGATTGAAAGATCAAAGACGTGGGATGGATGCTCCATTGATACGACGAGATGGTGCAATTGTTCGCAAAAACGGTCTGAAGGCATGGCAACATTACGACGAGCACGTGAAAGTATCGTAACATTTTTCGATGATCAGTAATGATCGGATGTCGAAATTCCGGCCACGCGCTCGACTCCGTCATCCACTCGTGCGGACACGATACTGTGATACTTCCAGTATCGTAGCGCAGTAACATATGTCTCGTACTCGTTTGACGAGTGCTATCGGGCCGTAACTGGAGACACAGGCGCGTAAAAGGAAGATGCCAGTGAGCAGCAGAGGAATCGTACTACGAGTTACGTATTTCACGTGTTACAAGTTCACGCTTACATAATTTTAGGATTATAAATATCGATCAGACATTACGCGTCGTGTAATCTTAATGCACGCGCAAAAAAGCACGAAGGCCAGCGAAGTCAACTCGATTGACTTATCGATTTAAATTCACGATCGAGTGACTCTATATGTTGCTACTGATCGTAATCTCTCCGGATCTTGTGATTTCAAGTGCGTCAAGTCTGACGCGTCGCGATTAGCGCTGAATAACGATGAATATTTTTTCGATGATCTTAGCTCGTGATTAATGAACTCGAAAATACGAGATAATTCGCCAGATCTTAATTGACTGACATAAAACAGCTTTCCAATGCGGAGAATCAGTAATCTTTGGCACAGAATAACTCATCTTGGCATCATGATCCTAAAATAGCACGACAATGAAATGCTTCTACTAAGTATTTTTTATATCTTATATTTAGCGCGATAAATATATGAATATACAATGCGATCGATAGCTCCTCGGACTTATTTTTTTTTATGGCAATCTTTTTATGGCGCACCAAATGTAGTGACATAATTGTATCTCTATCTGAGCTGTGTTCTCCTAATTTTCGCTGAGTAAGATAATTTAAATTGTTAATTATCTAATCTCGAATAATTTCGAGTTACTTTGGGTTAATTATTTAGACTATTTTATCGGCTACAATAGCTTTGCTCCACCTTGGAAATGGGTAGAGGGGAGCTCGGGGAGCAAAGCTTGATGGAAAATTCACCATTATTGCGATTTTCAAAAATCGCATCAAATAAAAACGATCATTTTCTTTGATATTCGATAGCCAAAGACCAAGTGCATAATTCGCACAGAGAATTTGTATCAGAATGCAATGCAATAAATGCTACAATGTTAATGAATCGCCTCGTTAAACACGGGGCACACTTGCAGGTTTGCATTTTACAAAACATGATTTCTTCTCGTTTTGCACGACAGTGCGCGATCCCGTTCAGCGACTGCAGCAACAATTATAAAGCAGTTTTTATCTCAAAGATAAATAATAACGTTAGATTAGTCATTCTACTCAACCAATTTGTCGCTCGTAAGCTACTTTTCATTTATCCGAAATTGAACTTACAATTGAGGAACTTACAAGGCCGAGGATTGGCGGATGACATTTCCGAAATTGAAATTATTTACTTGGTATTACACTTAGCTCCCTCTCTCCCTTTCTCTCTTTCCCTTTAGAATGTAAAATAGATTTACATAATCTGAACAATTATTTGAAGGCGCTCGGTAAAAGTGCTCTTAACTATTTCGGATGCGTATATCAAATGGGAACAATAATTGAAAAAACATGAATCTTGCTTAGCTATCGGTTTTAATAATACTTCTCTTTTTTAAATCAATGAATCTACCGCGCTATGTCAAAGTTGAGACGGTGTAATTTTCGAGGGACAAATTTCACGAAAATCGTATAGTGATATTTTATTTTTTACCTTGAGGAGCGAGTTTGATGTGTTCCAACTCGGATGGAATTAATCGAACGACCGTTGAAAGAGCAATGAACTTTGCTGCTTTGAAACCAACGTTATTAGAGTAGCAAAACTTGTGTCTTGCGCTGCGAGCAGTATCCAGTTTTTATGCACGTTACATGTCCCCACCAAATCCTATCATCAAAAGCTTCTTCTTCGTTCTCCCACTCCCTCGTTACGTTATTATGTGATTCGCACATAAGAGCGAGAGCCATGTATTTCGCTTACCTTAATGACTTACTTATGGAATATCGTGTGATATTTCATAAATAAAAGAATAAAGCACGAGAAAGAATTTCTCTAAAGCTAAAGCTCGAGTTTTATTGTCGACTTATCGACTTTTAATGACTTTTAATAATCATTTCAATTAATTCTATCAATTAACAATGATAATCGATACGATCAATTGTTATATTAACGCTGGCCATGTTATTTCGAACTTACAACTATTATTAATTATATTAATATAATTATATAACCAATTTCATTCAAAATAAGATAAGTCGTTACAAGATAAACAGAGTATTCATTTTATGATAAAGATTGTATTATAGAATTGCAAAGTGATATCCGAATAACAATTTATGTAAGGCAATCTGGAGCGAAAGGCAAGACATATGCAACTATATCAAGCGAATTTCTTAAAAAACGAAACAGTCACTGAATTAATCTATATAAGTTTCAAGGTAGCAGTATTTTTCAAAGTAACAAAATTTTTACTTAGTTTACATCTAATATTAAAAAAATATTAAACTTATAATTTGTTGTTTTATTGATTTGGACATTTTGTTTTCTACTTATTCCATCATATAATATCTGCAATCGATGATTGTTCATTTTTGTTCCCGATTTTATTTAATTATATTATTTTAGTTGATGATTGTAATTAATATGTTCTAAAAATGATCATTAAAGATCATTAATATGTTTTAAAAATGATATCCTTCAAAATTATAAAAGACTTTTAATCTTAATCTGAGAAAAGCGTACTGCGCAGAGATGTTTCGGAATGATAGAATATTTGTTGCCAAAACAAAATCTTTTCGTGTTGTAGATAATAGATAAGTTTTCCTGCGAAAAGGGAAGATAAGTGATTGAAAAAATTAGATGCTTTAATTAAACATATTGCTTCGATTAAATAAATAAATTAGAAATCGTGATTGAACTGAATATTTCGTCTTCAATTAATTTTAGACAAAATCATTATCATAGCACATAATTTTTCTTTTCTTTTCAAATTGATTCCATAGTTTTACAAATAGTATTTTTGAGATAAAAATTTTATCGATAATATAAGGATGTTTTTAATCATAAGTAAGCTATTTCTAATGTTCAGTTTCCAAACATTTGTCAATAATATGTCATATGTTGTCAATTAACTATTTATTTTAGCATCTTTTTGTAGTCATTAATTCAACATTGTTACACATTAACACAATGATGTTAAATGAAAATGTAAAGTGATTTTTAATGAATTAATATTTAAGGAATTTATTATTTTGTTCTATAGAGAATCTTTCAATATCGCACCAAAGAGAAGCATAATAAGCATCAGACGGCTGATGTAACATAATATTATAAATTTATCACGTCTCATCTGGAATTAATCTCATTTAGAATGAGATTAGCCAACGCTATTGACCCTGATAAATGGTGTTATTGATGAGTATTTATTAGAGAAGGTTAGACTGTAATCTATTGCAGTAATATATTATATTGTCAAATTTAATTCAATAATCATTCATAAAAGAATGCAATAATCGTTAATAGAAGAATGCAAGTTAAGTACTCAATATTAATATAATATAATCTAATCTAATCTCAATATTAATCTAAATAAATATAATCTAATCTCAATGTTAATATTCTCTCCAGCGGTATTTAGTTCTTATATCATTATTTATTAGGCAATTATGTTTGTTCAGTTTTCAACACAGGATCTCAAAAATCAAGACGAAAAATGAATTCCTTGAAAACAAGAACAGATAATCGTTTTAAAAATAAATCCGAGCTTAATTGTTAATACAATGAATATTTTAAACGATGATGCACACATAATGTGAAGAAATATATCTTTAATTAAACGCAAATAACAAATATAAATAATAAAAATAATACGCAGTATCAGAGGATTGAGAATTGAATGTAAGAATTTGAATGTAATGTTTAGATTACCATTTCTTTTTTAATGAAGTTGTCTATTTCTGATGAGGTCATATCATGCGCATAATTTTCTGCATAAAAGTATCATCAAGGATAAATTTTTACAATAGTTTTTAGTATGACATCACTTCGCTGTTTAATTTCGTATATCATTCTCCTATTCTATTTCGATATTAGTTAATAGTTTCAACGAGACTCAATAAAACACAATGGTTGCATCAGAACAGACATGCGATGCATGTTTGATTAAATGAGTTCTCAATTGGAAGTTGACTGATGTAATCTTTCTTCTCTGACCGCTAAGCCATCGCATACGTTCATATCACTATGTCAGTATGTTGTACTTATCAGTTACTACTTAGTTCCTGATCCATAATATTCATTTCATCTCCATGTAAATAATGAGTCGTTTGAGCTACAGAAACAACGCGATTGATAAAATAATCTTGAAGATTAATTTTTAAAAATATAAATTAATTGCAGACTACAATAATGATATGCAAACTTTAGCAAATGCAGAATTTCGCTATGAAGTCTGTATGAATTTCAATAAACAGTCGTTACAGAACGAAATTCATAAATTTTATCTCGATTCAACAATTAAAAGTTATTATTTTTACAATTATGAGAAATAATTATGGAAAAGGAATTTTTAACAGATATATTGTAATATATAGTACGTAATATTAGACAATTACGTGTTTTAGGATCAAATCGATGGATATCGAAACAAATTAACATATACAGCGATTTTATTTATATATATATATATATGTATATATATAGGTATATATAACGTCATATTATTATACAATAAACAGATGATAGACGTCACATAAATTCGTTTCAAATACAGCCAATAAAATAAATTTTCGCCATAAATATTCACGATCAAATTAAATGAACAATCACATGTGCTTATATGTATATATATATTTTTTTAATCGGAATAATCGTGATATAACAAGATTATCAAAGATGTACGAATGACGCAAATTGAATCTTTTTGCAATAAATCGCGAATTACGCAAAACTGCGCAAAGTTTGGCAACATTTATTATACATCACTAGAGGAATGTACAAGTACTTATTTGTACTATCTATTTTTTGGAAAATTCCCTTATTCATAGAATTCGGATATTATTTGACACATAAAGTGTACAAAAAATATGCCTGTTAAACAGGACAGATTATTATTTTATATATATCTATACATATTGTGTTGAATTATTGTTGAGATTTATTATTGGCATTACATTCGAATTGTTAAATTATTGTTTGATTGCATAAACTTCATTTGGCATAAAGTTCATTGTATATTTCAGGTTTCGTACATCTGATACAATATCCAATTAAACTTAGCAAGAATATCTTGCATCCTACGCACAGGCGCAGACGCAAAATCATAAATCATGATAGCATTGTGACTTGCTATACATGGAACAAGGAATTCAGCGCAAAGTCTATGGTTTTAATGTAGATAAATATTACATATCAAAATTTACAAATAATCTTTAAATTGATATAAAAACGTTTTTACTTAATCCTTACTAGCTATAGTCTCATAAAAATATTAGAAGATGTTTGATAGTCTCATCTGTTTGCAGAGACTCTATAAAATTTGAATATCTAAGTAATATCTACGTAATATAACACATTTCCTACTTTCTCGTGTATAATATATCTCTATACATTTTCTTTAGTATAACAATAAATAAGATAAAAGTCTGTACAATATTTAATTTAATGAACCTGTAGGCGCTGCAAAGTTGCAATTTGAAAATGCATTATTATGCATGCTTGTATATATAAGTACATATTCTGGGTGTTTATAAGGTGCCGTAACAAAGCACTCGCGATTCTTGATACAGAAATGCAAACTCATTCAAGCATTGCTGTAACAATAGCGGAGCAAACATCTTGTTACGATTTAAGTACATACCATTCGCACAATACCAAAACTACGTAATTATTTTGATTTTAAAGCTATCGACATACAATGTGTGACTGCAGATTTGTGATGTACATATATTGTTATACATTAAAGAAACATAAAAAAGAAAAAAATCGAATACAGTTTACAAAATTGTGAAAACTTGAAAATATGTCAAGTCTTGGAAAAAAATACTGAAAGCTAATGCGCAGGAACACATTTTCACTCACGCGATAAATGCAAAGATTTCCGGTAGACCTTATGATATTCCGCACGCGGCGGAAGGAAGACGAGGTAAACGCGTAAGTAATGCGTTACATAATGGTACAGCAGCTCTTCTCAGAATGATTATCGCCTACGATTTCACTGGTATTGCCAGTAAAGCGTTGAGTAAAGTCATCAGTACTCAAGTCAGAATTGGAGATGGACGAGACCGGCATCGGGATACCGTTACCATTAGCGTCTAGAGAATTACCGGATATGTGCCTGTTCTGTGCTCGTTGTTTCTTCAGATCGGATAAGGATTTCACGAAGACAACGGATACGTGTATGTTGATCTTGCCATTGGTGTCATTATCAGTGGCATAAATTGGTGACTGCTGCTGGCTACCGACCGATGGATCCGATCCTGCTACTGCTGTCAGGCAAACACGTAAATCCAATGCTACTCTCGCATTACAACGTGCCGATTTTTTGCACGACACAATTGCCATTTTTTCGGCCCTCCACCTCTTAATTCAATTTTTTATCCCTATGCATTCTGATCATAGTTTAAAAAGGAAATAAAATCGAGGATATCAGCTATGAATATCATGCGCCAAAGCTTTTGGCATGCTTTCGATAGCAAACGTTTTCAAAAAACACTGCATCAAAGATCACGAGACATACGTTAGTACATATATGATATTACTAAATAATATTTATACAATAATTGCATTTTATGCAGGTAGAACTATTAAATAGAAAAGAAAGAGGAGAGAGAAAGAAAGAGAGTGTGTGTGTGTGTATATGTATGTGTGAAGAATGTGTAGAAAAAAGATTAAACATAGTTGTTATGTTATAAAGAGAATTATAAATAAACATGTACAATTACATATGTACATTGCGCATTTTTGTTACGATAGAATTTCTTGAATGTTTTGATAATTATTACGAATGATCGATAACAATCTAATTATTTGCTTTATCAGCAGTGATCGTAATTCGTTGTTGACATTGAATGAAAAACAACATGTTCATTTAGAACACTGCCATTGCTCCTAAAAAGATTCGTTGCTGAATGAATCCAATCTGATATGTTTTTGTTTTTATTTTTCGATCTTGATAATAAAGAAAAACATGGTCCTTCATTACTTAATTGAATACGTGACAATGAAAACTGGACATGAAGCATTAATTGGTCAGCAGAGAGTTTTCTATCGATTTGAGACATGTAGTGTACAAATTGATAACAAGAGTTATATATAAAAATTCATAGAATCGCAATCGTCTTTAAATCATGCTTTAAATTCGAAATCTGCTCGTTATGCCATAAGCACATTATTCGATAACAATTTATCAAATAGTAACAGTCTCCTAAATATATGCCTTATTCTAAAGAAAAACTTGCACATAGTATAATGTATATATATATATATATATACATATATATGTAAACGATATAAAATAATTCACACGCACGCACGGGCGCCACATAGCACGATATAGAAAAAAAACTTGCTAACTCGCGCATATTATCTGTTAATAGCACATTGCTGAAATTGTTTGGAAACAATCATAAATGGGAAATGCGTTTCAAACTGATCAATTAAAGTTTGGGATCTTCTACGTGGCATTATAGTGAGAGTATTATCACACGAATAATATTTAAATTGTTAAAAACAATATATCAATAAATTTTGTAATATCTAAAAATATCTTTACTATCTGATGCCTGAACACGCGAACCTTGAATGATATAATTGGTCAACTTTAAATAATTTCTATTTAAAGATTTACAACTTTATCATTTTAATATTATAGCTTTAATATCAAACTTTTAACATAAAGCTAAATATTAATATTTTTATTTCTGTATGATCTCAGGAATGCGCTGTTAACAAATAACTAAACTTATCTATACATATCTATGTATGGGCGCGCGCGCGTGTCAATCTATAGTTTCATCGTATCTTATTAGCATGGCATATATAGTTTCTAAACTGTGTAATCTGTTCAGTTTATAAGAAAAAGTTTAGAGGAAACTTGACATACGTAGAATGTATTGTTGATATATGTCATTCATTGTTGATATATGTCATTCATTTGATTATAATTCGATATTATACTTAATGACCGCTACGCTTTGCTAACGTGTGATTCACGTAGATATGCTAAGGAAGCCAATACTATTTAGGCCAAAGAGATATGATTTGTATAAGCGAGATAAGACATACGTTGCGTGTGTGTGTGTGTGTGTATGTATATATGTTTGTGTTTGTATTTTATCAATAGCTTTTAAATAAGAAGCGTTTAGATCGCATCACTTATAGTACATCGAGACAGTACATCGCACAGTACTGAAAACATGCTCAGATAGCTTATAATTTATTGATTGATATTAATTTTAGTTCTAAATAATTTTAACTAATAAATGAAAAATGTATTTATTTTATATCTTCATTGCTGTACGATACGCTGTGTCCGAGTGTACAAATTTTAGGCAAATATAATTGATCAGGCTCGAATGTACTTCATTTAAAAGCTATTATAATCTCGATATTTTAATATCAGAAATTTAATCTGCAAATAATCTCAGGAATATGCTATTAACAAATGAAGCGTTTCAGGACATCTTGCATATACCAAGCACATATAGATATTTTACTATGGGTGAATCATTTTTGGAACAGTACATCATAAATGATGTGTACGGTAGAAAAGAAGTAACATAATCGGATGCATTGTATAAAACGTGAAATGTGATATAATTAAAGAAATAGAAAAGTGACGTAGAAAACTAACCTCGCAATTATTCAGGAGTACGCAGTAGTGGAAAAAAAAGAGAAAAGCAAGTAAATAATCGATAACACAGTGAGTTCAACAAAATACATTTATGGGATCGATTGATTTTGCGATTAACAGATCAATATATATAATCTGTAATATTCTAAACGTCCTAATTTTCTGAGATTACTGAATTGCTTTCAATTGTTGTCTATTGGCATATAGAATTCTGCTTATCTTAATATATAAAAATAGAAAATCGCATTTTTATCCAGTCTGCCATCTTCGTTTGTAATAATCTTATAATTATTATTATCTTATCTTATTATATAATTATTCTTTTAATACTCTTTATTATAATACTATATATTCATCTATGATACAAATTTATGGAATCTAAAAATTTTATACTCGTATAGATACTCTCATGATTTTATATTGAAATTTATGGATTATAAGCATGATATATCCTCGTATGTACGTATATATGTGCAATATAAATATATATATATATATTTTTTTTTCGATATATATATATATATATTTTCTTTTTTCTTATATTTCCCCGCATACCAAGGTACCATCTATCATAATACTTGACTAAACCACAACCAATGCAAATAAAAATACGTTTGGAATGTACCTGAATCTTTATCAACATCTTCGTGGAGGAAAGATTCATTATCTTTTCCTTCGGGTCCTTTTCGTACTGCTGGCGTCAATGCACTGGAATCAGTCTCATGATCTCCTTCCTGCGTATTGCTCTCTAACGGTGCAATGCTAGGCGTACTGGGAGCGCTAACGTATGTCTGAAATATCATATTGTGATAATTAATAATTGCACTTATCCGATAATTGATATTTAATAGAAACAATATTCCGTATTAATTACTACTTCAAAGGAAGTAAAGTTTATAAAATGTCTTTTTTATAAGATATCTCTAATTTTCTACCTGTTGCGCTTGTAACCTTAAGCGAGCTTCCTCCTGAGCGTCTTTCTTTGTAGTAAGAACTTTGTCTCGGATAGATGTCCGACGTACGCTTTGTGTTCGTGTATTTATACTTTGCGATCTACGCACTCTCCGCCCTTGTGCTTCGCGAAGTCGTTTGCTTTCCTGTTCTGTTTTCAGTTCCATTATTCTTTCTCTGATCTCCAGATCTTCGCATATATCTATGGAGTGTTATGAGAATCATGAAAAGAAACGGAAACAGATAATACAGAGCGTCAAAAATTAATCGATGACTCTTACCTGCGGGAGTCTCATCGTGCTTGTTCTTTGCATTTAGATCTGCTCCATTTTGCACTAGCAATTCGAGCACCTCCAACTGCAATATAAAGCTATGTAAATAAATGCCACATATAATTTCGAATAATATTCAGAGTTTTCATATGAAAAGGGAACAATAAAAAAAGCAGACTTGCTATCTGTACGCAGAAGTATAAAAATACAATTTAGACTTACATGTCCCCAACACGCGGCTGCATGTACCGGCTGCCATTTGTCATTATCCTCCACATCAGTCGATACATGTTGGTCAAGAAGAAATTCTACGACTCTTACGTAGCCATTTGCCGCTGCAATATGAAGCTGTAATAAAATCGTGTGATATAGTTATACAATAATTACAATGATTATCAATATTTTTCTTGAACAAGTAAATCTTTCTATGTACGTACAGGTGTAGCACCTTGATGATCCTTGTATTCGAGGTCACCTCCTAAAGAGGCAATCTTCTGCAAATCCCGTAACATTTGAATTTCGGTAGACGCTCTCGTTTCATCTATTAATTCTTGGGTCACTCCTCGCCTCGCCATCTCGCCTGTATCACAAAAGTGTGATTTACGTTACACATATCGTTAATATCATTCATCATATTTAGGAACATGATAATGCTTGAATATCAGGAAATATCATGAGAAGTCGTAACAGAAATTATTACCTTATTATTATTAATTATTACCTTCGATGCAGTCCAATGTCTTCTCATCCTCGCAAATGTCATACGGCATATTGCCATCAGCATTAACGGCTAATAAATTTGCACCTCTAGCAATAAGGTATTTGACCAAATGCAAGTGGCCACACGTAGCAGCGGCATGCAGCGGTGTCCATTTCTCGCTATCCTCCGCGTTTACGTTAGCACCAAACTCGATAAGCAGTTTCATCATCTCCTCATTGTCATCAATGCAACACTGATGCAGCGCTGTCAAACCATCTTCATTCGTCGAATCTGGATTTACACCTTTCTTCAAAAGTCGTTTCACTGAAATATCAGTTATATAAGATGATAAATGTAAATAATTTATTTCTGATGTAACATTCACGTTCAACTCCCACCTACCTTCATCGATATCATTTCGTGCAGCGGCTTCTAATAACATAACGCTATCACTAAAATATATGTGACGTTTGTTACTTGTATGTCTAGTCTGATGTCGTAACCATTCTTTTTCATGTTGTCTCCATATTTTTAATTGCTGAAGTCTACGATGGCGTGCTAAATGTAACCGCTCCTGCGTCGTCAGTCTTTCGACTTGTATCATTTCCGCAACCAAGTCGCAATGTTCCATCATTGTGTATTTGTGATTTCTGCAGGTATATTTACCTATTTAAAAAAAATGAAAACAAAGTGTCACTATATGCGAATATATTTAATTTTTCTGTACATACACACACACACACATACACATAGAGAGAGAAAGAGGGAGAGAGAGACATGTACATACACAGGTACATAAACCTTGTATCAGAAAAAAGAAAACTTTCAAAATAAGTTATATGCATATTTATATATATTACATGTTACATATTATATAAATTAGACAATTTTATTGACATATTTATATCCGTTGAAAAAAAAATTATGAAAGGAATAAATAAAAGGAAAACAATTTCATGAAATCATGAAAATATATAGGCCTACAGTTGTTTTACCTTTATTCTTACAAGATCTCATTCTTTCAGGGAATTTAAAACGTTTTCACAGGGGATACTCGAGGCCATTTTGTCATTAGAATCCTAGCTTTTTCAACAATGCACACACAACTTAACCAATCCCTCTTGAATTATCTGGCAGGAATGATGACATATTTTAAACTGCGACTCCATCGAACTTATCACATAATTAGGTAAGTAAACATACAGTATTTGCTCAAATGTTCTTACATGCTGGCAGAAAGCTTTCTGGGAATAGTAACGATGACTTAATGTCAATGCATGTTTTCTTCCTAACATTATCACATAAAACACTACTATTATAAAAAATCAAATGAATCAATCTATATGAAAGAAAATATCTCGAAAATCCCTCATACACAAAATGTGATGGTATTTTATACACAATAATATTTAATCAAACTTTATATCAATAAAGATTACAGTACGTCTACAATATAAAATGTAAGAAAGTATATCAGAGAGCGTAAAAGAAAATACAGTTTCACTGAATCTTTTATTTCGCTCAAGTCTCATGTAATTAAACTTTTTATCCATTTTCTGTACGATATCCTCCCCTCTCCTGCCTCCCCATGCACGCACGCACGCACGCACGCACGCACGCACACACACACACACACACACACACACACACACACACACACACACACACACACACACACACAAAACAAACAAACAAACACAAACAAACAACGTATTTTGTAACTGTATCTCTGTGCTCTCATAGATAGGCACGCTATCATCAGAGATATCATCAAGAATATGCATATCTAGATATTTACGACTAGCTGCAGTCAGCAATTAGTCTTTTCATTAGTCTTTTCACATTGCGGAAAGAACTTTCAGAAAAGAAACCCCGTTACTCAACTTTATATTTAACATATTTTCCGTTTACCTTCTCTCCGTTATCTCTAAACGCAGAATAAATAAAGAAAAAGAAAAAAAAAGAAAAAAAAAGAGCGATACAGGAACTTATCTGCTATCAATGCACGGGAGGATGGGGAAGGGGGGGGGGGGCGACGGCGACGGCAGCGGCGAGCAGGCAGGGAGGGAGGGACATAATAGGTATCTCTTTCTCGGGGGACAATTGGGAGACATAGGAGTGCTTAATTTCTGACTTCACATGCTCCTCGACGTGCGCTTCTCAAACAACCTAGTGACACAAATGCAGACACTCGCACGCACACAGAGAGAGAACGCACCGAAAGCACTTGCCGATCATTCGTCTTCACGCGCATTCAGTTAGACGTGCACTTTGATGAAAAAGGAACTCCGGCAGGAGGAGCAAGAGCAGCAGGAGCAGAAGCAGGAGCAGGAACAGGAAGAGGAGGGGTGGGAGGAGGGCGGACACGATAACGCGCTCGGTGTTGTCTTTTACGGAAGTTCATCGCGAGCTCCTTCCCGCGTATCTTCGTCGCGAAGGACGGCACGCGGCACGTAGAAGAAGTCCCCTAGGAGGAAAGGAGCGAGCTATCGCCAGATGATAATGTTCACTTCACTCCCTGGCGGGGAGGTATCGTGAGCATCGCGCGATCGCGAGGCAAGGACGCGCGGTGACGCTCGCGCAGGATCTCCGCAGGAAAAGCGTGAGAGTGCAGCAGAGTGGACATGCATGCGCGGGCACGCAATGATACGACGAGCGATCGCGCCGAACGAATGATTTTTCGTTCGCTTGTTCCGTCTTGTACTTACATATGCAAGCGCGCGACCTGACACACGACAGCGACGGCGACGATCATCCGCTCTCCCTTCCTTGTTTCCTTCACACGCGGTGCGATCCAGCGGAATGTAACGAACGGCGATGACGACGGGGAGAGAACGAAGAGGATGAAGACGAAGACACGGAGATGAGGAGATGCGGGCACGAGTTCATTCACGTTGCGCCTCGTATCTTCCGTTGCGCGCGGACGACATAATTCTACGCTATGTCGCCCCGCGCGCGTTTCCCCACCGTAGGTTAATCAGGTACTGGTCGGTGGCGCAAAATCCGCGTTCCCGTTTGCCTAGCAGCGCGTGCAGCCGCGGAGACTGTCTACCTGTCGGCCGCCATTTTTAAACCACCTGCGAGAGATCGCGCCTGCGTCTCGCCTCGCTTCGTCTCGCTCCGTCTCACCTCGTCTCGTGCTACGCCGCCCCCCACCACTCGCCGCTCAGTTCAGCCGACTCGGCGCTCGGTGCAAACCCGCTTGAACGAAACGAAACGAAACGGAAGATCTGCGGAGAGTAGGTGTGCTCGCTCGCTCGCTCGCGATCGCTGCCGATCGGCGCGTTACTTCCGCGCGACGACGATTACGACTGCGAATGAGATCATTGCGTAACCGTGCCGCCGTTATGCGCTCAGCCGGTCGATAAGCGAGCTATCGTTTATCTGCTCGTTACATCGAGCGCGAGAACAATTTCTCCGAAATTCCCCGAGTTCCAGAAGAACTGATCGACGCGGCGCGAACTCACTTGAGCGCTCTTGAAATTTTTTCCGTATTCTCCAAGTTTCTAATGTTGGAATATATCAAGCACCGCTAAGAATACCTGGATAATAGCGTGAGAGAGAGAGAGAGAGAGAGAGAGGATCGTACATGCGTGTTGCACTGTCGCGCATCTGTTCCAGAATTAAATCTCTTTGACGATGAAGCTTATCCATCCCGAAAATCGGAATCCCTTCGCTCGTAAATCACGTTCGAGCGTTCAAAGAGGCGCGCCTTTGTCATTGGCGCAACGTTGAGACGCATTGTCGATGACGCATTCGACGTCACTCGCAGACCCGCCATCAATCCTCTGTCACACGATCGCGTTCGATATCGGTCTCATTCTTCGATTCCTCGATCTCCGATTCGAACGAGATAGAAGTCTTGTCACGCGCGTTTCACGCGGTTTCACGTTCTCGCATCCGTTTCTGCATTCTGGGTGAATTCTGGTGACACAGAGCTGATCTCGCGTGACATCGTGACACACGGATCTTATTTACAGCGGCCGCCGATATGGTAGAACGCCTCGACGACAGCGGTGGCAAAGCGCATTACGCGATCGTCGCCGGCATTTTTGCGACTAGCGGTAGTCTTCTGGGAAAACTCGCTGGTGGCGTTGATGCGTCATCATTGGTTAGTTGGCGGCAAATACGAATCGTCGTTGAGATCATAAGTATTAGATGTACTCCAACGGTCGATTTAATCGTTCCTTTCAACGAAAATTAAGATTGACATGGCGAAGATTAATGCAAAAATAGCCCTGATTTTCGTTGACAAAATCATACTGATCATTTTTATCATTTTGTACGACGTTTTGATATATTGACGACTTAACGTATTGATAACATATTGATCGCTTAAAAGAATAATATTGAAATTTAAGTACAGCAGATGTCTGCGCAATGCGAGAGATATGTTGCATGTTATTCTAATATTTTCCAAGCCATATATACATAATCGAATATTAAATATACGTAATTTAGAATCAAAAATATTCAAATATATAACGCGCGCGCGAAATTTGAACTCTACTATCAATCAACTTTAATTAATCTTCATTTAAAGAGTCGTTATAGTTTCGATATTTTGTATAACAATTTTTTTTAATATTCTATAGTAGCTGCTCTTAAAATTATTATCGATGTTTTTGCGACAATCTATATGTATGCAAATATTTTATTTTAATCAATTGGTCTTATTAATAAGAGTTGTAATCATAGCATACAAAATCAAAATAATGTACTCATAAATGATAGAAGGATATCGAGGAAAAGAAAAAGAATATCGAGAAACTAGTGAAATTCAGCAATTGATATAATACGTAAAATATTACTATAGAACATTATTAATACGGAGTAATAAAAAATTAAAAATAGGTTAAACAACGAGGAACTTAAAATGTTAACTGTTAATGTCGACAGATAGAGGCAATGTAATATTTATAAACATATAATAAAATTCAAGTAAGGCTATAAAAATGAAAAAGAGCCAATAGAAGCTTCGCTTCTAATCTCGATTTTGAAATCCAGGCTCTCCGTATGACATAATCATTTCCTCGTTACAGCGAAATAAATAACGCGCATATTCAGCAAGATTATCCCGAGCAAATAAGATTTATATTCCCGACAAATCTTCTTACCCATCCGAGAATCGGAAAACGGTATGTCGCAGCGCAGCGATATCTTCGTCGATTCAGAAAAATAAGAAGATTTCTCAGGAATGCTAATTTTATTTGTTACGTCCATGCCACGTTGAATAAAAGATGTCTACTTTTTCATAAAAGCCGATGCTATTACTGAAAAGCATGCTTCTGATCTTTATGATCGTGTGCAACACCGTGGGATGCATGTTTTTTGTCAAAGCACTTCATGGTAGCGGATCCTCCTTGCCAGTAACAATCGCTAGTGCGGCTACGAATTATATTTGCTCGGTGAGTTGATAAATCTTATGACTAATTTCATAAATAATGTGTCTTTTCAGCATGCAATGAATCAACTTCGCAGAAAACTTTCGCAATCATGTCGTTGATGAATTTAAACTCAATTTTTCTTTAATCTTGAATCTGAATCTACAAGTTATATAGGAAAGAATTTGCACAATGAGCTACATCCAACATTTATATTTGGATTTATATAAATGGAATTTATATAGAAGCGAAAAAGGAGTTTCTTGAAAACTAAGGTTTAAAAAGATAGACACGATGCGTGGTGTAATATTTCTCAGACTTGCAAAGGTATTCCAACAAATTCGAAAGATACTGAGTAATGCTGAGAGAAATTGGAAAACTGCTAAAAATAATAATTTTGCTGACATTTTGGCGTAAGAAAAAGTCGCTTCCAAATTCAAGATCGGCCATTGTAATCGATTGTAAAATCAGGATATATTTATCACAAAGGCACAACTCACAAAGAGCAAACGAAAAAAAGGTCAAGACCGCGAGCGAGCGAGAATAATATTTCGAACTGTAACTGTACAGCACGTAACTGTACCTTACAAGAGGGCAATAAAGTGACACGAAGGGAAATGTAATCTATGGAAGGTTACTCGCGTTATCTGCAATTATTCCCGTGCCAGTAGTCGGATTAATATACTTCCGATAGTCGCAGGTTCGCTCGCACGGAGTGAAAGTTGTTTTACAAACTAAACGCAATTCCACGAGCGTGGACAATGCGGTCACAGCAATTATATGTGTTATATGGCGATTGAGCGAGAACGATACGATACATGCTCTTGAAATGCAATCTTGATAGTGGCGCATTGTAAGCGGGAAAACACATGCGCCGGAGAATTATGCATGTTATGATTATTAGAAGCATTATGTCTACTCACGAAGCATCCTATTCGTATTCGTATTGTCCGCGGGATACCATTTTGCGAAATGTATGCGATTACGCTCTCATTACATCGTCAAATCGTTAATATCCTTTTAGTCCGTCAGAATATCTCTAATTGAAGCGTCCCCAAAAGAGATCACCCGCGCATTATTACCGCGCACTGATATAATAATTCGTTGAAAATTAAAACAACAAGTCTGTTAATGCCCCTCGTCACTCGCGTAACGTTTGCGTTACGGTCTTTCTTTTCCTTCTTTCTCTCTCTCTCTCTCTCTCTCTCTCTCTCTCTCTCTCTCTCTCTCTCTCTCTCTCTCTCTCTCTCTCTCTCTCTCTCTCTCTCTTTTTTATAACAGCTTTGTACGTCGTAATAGGATTTTTAATCCCCCTCCCCGCGAAAAAATTGATTCGATATACAGGTTCATGAAGTAGCTGCTGAAGCGACGTACCGTATATCGATTTCGTCGGTATAAAATTAAACATTCAGGAGATCAAGTTTGGATTTGCGGGGACATAGATGTCTTAACTTGAGAGAATGCCACCGAGTGCAATTTCCTTAAAAATAAAGATATAGTTGCATATGTTAGCTATGTGTCAAACACGTGGCTCACCGATTGCATTCATTTTACATTTCTTTCATAAAAAGAGCAGCTTAAAATGCAAGACTATAGCGGATGATTTTATTATCGCGGATAAAACGTAATTCGAGCAATAAAGATATTAATATCATTTATATGACAAGCTTGTCGATTGTAGTAATTTATTGCGACAATAAAAGGTTTTCTAAAATAATTGGGACTTTAATAATTGATAAGTGGGCGAGGATATTAAAATATTGATATTACATCAGGATATTAAAATATTGACCAAATATTTCTCGTTTCTGTTGAAGGCTCTCGTGGGCTTCATCCTGTTTGACGAGTCCACGTCATTGGCTTGGTGGTGCGGTACATCTTTGGTACTCTTCGGTTTGATTCTAATTTCCCACGTTCCCAAAGAGGATACTTCCATCGAGAAAAGATTAAAACAGCAGTAGCAGACGGTCACCGTTTTGTATGGAAATAAGATTGCTTCGTATTACAATGCTGATATATCATAAACGCACGTAATTAAATATGTACTTATTATTATAAACAACTGCGTTTTCTATCTACGTTTTTCTATTTTTTATCCGTCGCAATCTCCGCAATCAGTTATTGTCAGTTAGATAATTTTCTTACTTGCGCTTATCAGCGATGTGCCTAAACGAGGACTTTGCAGACTAGTACTGCGATGCTTTATGCAGTCTGCGATATCTTTTTACGCATTTCTCGATCATGAAAATAAAAATGTTTGCGTAAAATTGAATTATCTTTAGGCAATTTATCGAGAGGTTTTCAATCTTTTTAATATTTACTCGTTCATGGAAAAATGTTGATACTAAAGCATGCGAATGGACCATAAGTGGACTATAAGTTTCCGTACAAAGCATGATGCAATTTTCGCGTAAGCTCTCGTCTTATTTTATGAGACGTTTCCTTTAGCCAAGAAGAGCGAGAAAGGCGCGCTTCGGCGACGCGCAGAGTACATACGAGCCCATTCAAGATCGGATTCTTCTCACAGCCCTCATCTATACCAGTATTCGGTATACGACGCAACCGTAGTTCAGTATCCCATGTGCGAGTCCTACTACACTAGATTTCTGATTTGTAGGACAGGGTCGAGAGACGCCAGGGGACGAGAACGGCCTTTATCGAGCGGCTTCTGCGCGAGTCCGCCGACGCCGACGCCGACGTCGTCGACGTTTACTCTCAGGGATGGATTACTCCACCGTACACCGCGGGTGATCTCATCACGTGTGTAGGAAATCCGAAAGCGTATCAGGGAGAGGATCAAGCTGAATTAATGGGATTACGCAGGCGAGGATGTCTCGTTGGACTTGCACAAGCGAGGGAAATCTAATTGAGGGCGGTCACGAAGACGGTGGCTTCTTTCCCCGTTTTGAGCATGGAACCGAAACGCGCTTCATTCGGTCCTGCCGAATCCTCCCCCAATCCTCCCTGCATTCCTGCATTTCACCCCTTCCATCACGATCGCGGCAAATCTGTTACGAGATTTCCACCTTTATCCTCGCCCACCTCGTGGCATTGAATTTGAACGGGATGTAGATCCTGGCGGACGACGAAGTTGCTCACTCGCGCTGCTGCAGCTCCGCTAAGGATGAGAGACGAGGGATGATACCCTCGCTCTCTCATCGCGAACAAACGGTGTAGTACCGAGTGGTAGTACCGGGACTTCCGTGTCTGTTATACGTTGCGACAAACCGCGAGATCAGCGTCTTGAGAGAAAGAGAGAGAGAGAGAGAGAGAGAGAGAGAGAGAGAGAGAGAGAGAGAGAGAGAGAGAGACCTGTATCCTACAATGTTCTGCAAAACGTCACCGCGGGACGGGAGGGGAAGGGATCGGGGTAGCTGAGTTTGAGAACATTGGTCATCGTGGGCAAGGATTGGCGGTGCTTCGGGAGTTTGGAAACTCGTCTTCGGTTTTCGCAGTGATTGCTCTCGCGGCGCAGATCAACACGCCGTAACTCATCCTCTGCCAGCTCGCCAGCAGATAATCCCGCGCTGATCAAGAAAGCGGGAGAGAGGAAAGCAGGAAGAACAGGCAGGAGGAATCATCGGGATGACGTCGTGACGAGGGTGCAGTGTCAGCGTCGTTGGAATTATCAGCGGGACACGCATTCGCGACAGACAGTTCGCGCAGTGATAGGATCTGCCCCACTACCCTGCACTAGGTATCGCCTGTCATCGTCAGCGTTCAGTTCCTCCCGCTTTGCATGCAGCACCCCGCTTCTTCTTCTCTCTTCCTCTTTCCGCTCCCTTCTGATCCCGATTTTCGCCAACGGAGCGCCAACAAGCCCTCCACCCCTTGCGCCCAAACTAGGCTAGTAGTTTTCGTGCGACGCGCCTTTCCGTTTGAGAAGAAGAGAAAGAGAGAGAAAGAGAGAGAGAGAGAGAGAGAGAGAGAGAGAGAGAGAGAGAGTGCACGCGTGTGTTTGCATATACAAGGAAGGCTTGAGACGTACGGATCGCGATGTAATTTGGTGCTCATCTGCCGCAACGTCGCGTGACAGACGAGTTCGAAGACGCGACGACGAATCTGAAGTTCAGGGTGCGATCCGGATTTCTATTAGCCGCCTCGCGCGAACGGCCGGACCAAGTCTGAGCTACTTCTTCTCGTTGTTCCTCCCTCGCAGAAACGGGAGCAGCGTCAGCAACGAGCTGGCCTCGCGATAAGAGAAAGAGAGAGAGAGAGAGAGACGGAGTTCTCGAAGCAACTCTCCTTCAGCGTTTCCGCGATGCCATGTGAAACGCGGACTCTGCAGGTGCGTCTTCAATTCGTTACTTCTGATGCTTCCGAATCAGAATCTGTTGCTCGTGTTTACGTGAGTACGAAATAAGAAGAGGATGCAAAGATACGATAAGAATCTTCTTGATAAAAATAAGTTTTTAATTTTATTCCCGTTCAATTGTTCTCAGGCCGAGCAACACGTCGCATAACATTAATTCTTCATTAATTCTTCTTATGAATGATTGTTGACTTCTCGATAATTCGAGTCCCGTTGAGTGTAAATACTTTAATATCCTGATCCGTGCTTTCACTCGTCTTATGTGTCATTTGCCATTTATAATTTGTTGCATTACTTATGCGCGGCTTTTAATTTAACTTGATGCCTATCGATGTCCACGTGTTCTTTAGGAGAATTACGGGACAGTTAAGAATGGTCGATCGGCTTTGAGCAGGAGATTTAAAAATCTCGTGCGTAATGCGCGCGAATAGGCGCTTCCTAGCGCGCTGCATCGTGTTAATTTTTACATTAATTAACTTCAGCATGAAACGCATGAAACGAATAACGTAAACAAACGCTCCGCATGACGGCCTCGCGTCTGTTGCATGCAGCTGGATCGTTCCCCGCGAAATTGATTAAACATCGAATTTACCGGATTTCCATTTTATTTCAACAATGGCTCGGCATCGCAAGCCTGATCCGATATGGGGCCGCATAATCGATCTAAATGGCGAATCAATATCGTCTTTATGTTATTAAGCGAGTGCTTTACAACGTGTGCTTGGAAGCTCGACGCAACGCGAAATGACTCATCGCGTGTTACCTCAAACCGAAATTGTTTACGTTATAGTCGTAACCTTCGCAATAAAACTGACAACTCGTGCTTACGACGGCGTAGCATCAAGTTACGAGGCCATCGCGAAGCGTATATCGCGGGTCATTATCGCGATTAGCGCAGCATTTTAACGAGCTTACGACAGCAAAACTCCGTCTTCCTGCCTGCTCGCGGCGCGCGAGCTGAGAAAACGAAATCTTTCGGGGCATTACGTTGGCGCAACTACGTCAATATCGGTCGCCACTTTTCTCAACAACGAAAGCGCCTTCGTGGCCGAAGGAAATGCAATTCGCGCCACTTGGCGTGTTCGCGGGCGGTCGCGCGGCTTCCGAATGCAAACCGCACCCATACATCACGAAAGGTTTTGCCGTCGAATAGCAAAATATGCCACATGTCGGCACCGGGCCAATGCATCGGGCCGGAATTTGCATAAACGCGTTGCGACCTTCTCCGTTACAGTCGAGCGCAAAACAACGCGTCGTGTATCCTCGCGCAAGCGACCTGGCGCTATTTTTCTGACGGAAGAGTGCTCTTGGCGGTCGAGGAAATAAAGCGCACAGCCAGAGACTCGATCGTACGTTTAATCGACCGGGTGAATCGACGAGCTCAAGAATAAATAGATGAGAAGTAGCTTATTGACAACGATTGCCGCAACAAAGACATCCATCTGCGAGACGGATCCGTTTACCTGATGTCGCTCAAGGATAATTTCTCTTGCTCGATAGACGCAAGTGCTACCGATGTTAAGTAGGTCAACGTACTCGCCAGGTAGCCGAGTCCTTGTAATCATCTCATCGATTTCAGAGGAATCGATGAACGCGCGTTTCTCGAACGCTCGCTCCAAGATACAGCGAGGGACATTTTTTTTTTTTCTTTTTACCAGAAATTCATCGTTATTCCGTTGGAGCGGCAAGTCTGTCGGCTCCCACGTCGCGATGATGCGGTTATAATAATAACAATAGTAATAATCTAACGTAATCGTCCGCTAACTCGAAATCGGGTCTTGCGGCTTAACTCGACCGCTCGTTTTCGAGATTGTTGTTAGACTTGCACGCACACGCATACACACATACAGAGAGAGAGAGAGAGAGAGAGAGAGAGAGAGAGAGAGAGAGAGAGAGAGAGAGAGAGAGAGAGAGAGACAAAGACAGGGGTGCAAATACACGTACACACGTATGCGCACGTCACGCGACACGAGCGATTTATCAATAATTTGTCCCACTTTCTCCAAAGTACGAGCACACGTTTCCTCTTTCGAGCCAGGCAATCGTGTCGCCGATCGATAGCCAAGACAAATTTCTTTTATGCCGCCATTTCCGTTGCGCTGCATCCGACTTCGCGTATTGTATTAATCGATGAATTTCTATCCGCAGGACCGAAGCGCCGAGGCGGCCGCAAGTAGCTCGAGAGAGACGACTCTATTTCCCGCGATATAGAGCACCTGCCGCCGTATATCGGAAAGTCGATTGTTCCAGTTCTCGCGCAGGAAGTCGACCCGAAACCTCGTTGTTGCTGCTTTCGCTTTGCACTCACGCCCGAGCTGTAAGCTAAAAGGTAGCGCATAAATGAAATCCGCGTCCATCGGGCGTCCGAGAGCCGTGGTTTCTCGACAAGGAAAGCGGAATATGAGACACAAGTATCTCTTTCTCTCTCTGCATCGATGAGAATCACCATGCCGTTTGTTGTCGTCGAGATACAGCTGCGAGAGAGAGCGCGCCATCGAGAGACACGATAAGGCGGGAAATGAACGTTTGCATCGGCGAAACGAGAAATCGATCGATGCTCGATCCCGCGGCGCGGGAAAACAGAAAGCGGAAAAGGAAGGAGGAGGATCAATGCGCCGCAGAGAAGGGAGATCGAAGGGAGATTATTATATTTTCTGCATTTTGCATCGCGACGGCTTGACGGGGTTTCGATCCGCCCGTTGAATGGTGTCTGCTGGCGAGCGATGTCCTTCGGCGATTGCCTTGCCGAAGAGGACCGAATCGGATCGTCGAACAAGCCCATCAAGTTGAAGAGACGAGGACGCTCGAGGACTCGTATGCGATTTGCGCTTCTGAATCGATAATCGATAACACTCGCAGCAAGCGCCCGTCATCGCGCCGACATTATGGGGAATGGCATGAACAAGGTGAGAAAGTGCTTTATCCGTTTGCTATGGGGCTCGAAATTCTCCTCGTAATGCGGGCTAATCCGAATCTCGATGTTAAAGGACAATGCAATCAGGAATTTCTTTTTATTTTCTGGATCTGATAAAAGATAGCATTTACAAAGCACTTGGGGGAAACGTGTCGAGGATAGCCCGCGCGATTTTGAAAGTCGGCAAGAATGAGCGGAATGAAGGAAACGTATCCGCGGAAGTCTGCAAGCTTAATCTTCTTTGCTGCCTTTCATTCGGACTCTCAACGAGACAATAAGAAGCTTCGCTGAATTTTATAGAAATTAATTCAAAGTCAAGGTTTGCGAAGGATCGAGGAATGCGATTTGTATCTGATTTTATTAATGCGTTGTATATATGTATTTATTTATTATTTATCAATACACTACGCAGACATATATATATATATATATATATATATATATATATATATATACGCAAAGTTCGAAAATACTATTGAAAATGGAGGTCAATGGACGGTAAGATTTTCTTTTCCTTCATCATAAGCGTGAGACTATCATTTTATAGCGCCATTGTTTTACGCTCCATTTTCGATCGGTGGATTGACCTTACAGCTTTTTATTACCCGACAACTTGTTTAAACGCATTTCAATATAACAATCACCTAGCGCTGCCGTAATTCTCGCGCTTAACGATCGGCATAATACTCTTATAATAATAAAATTTTATGTTGGCCAATGGGTATTTGTACGGCTGGAAAGCGGGGCGGAAATGCGGGGAATAAAAGTGACACGGAAACGTCGCCATTTAACACTTGGGCCAAACTGATAAATTTCGAGAATGAGTTATTAATAATACATTAAATCTCACGAGAAGTTAGAATAATCGATAGTCAAATGTATCGATGATAGGTTTCTTTATCTTTTTTCTCTTCGCACATTTCTTCCTCGCGCTTTTCATCCTCTTGCATCTCTGGCAAGAGAAGAGATCATGCTCGTAGATCTGGTCGCCGTTCGTAGAATGGCCAACAGTATCCAGGTAGCTTGTCCTGTTCGTTGTCATCGTATCGATTATCGAAGGAACGTTGTAGATGATCTCCAAGCTATCGTCCGGCGTTATCGACGGCTTTATCGCCGACATCTCAGAGCTGTTGTCCGGAATGTGTACGACGGTGTTGGTGAAAATCAGCGGCTTCTTTATAGTAAACTCATTGTTTATCGCATCGATGAAGTCATTCTTCATCGTCCTATCCAGCGGTTCCTTTCCCCGAGACTTCCAGCATTTGCATTTCCTCCTTCGTTTATCCTGCGATCCTTGCTTTACGATACGATTGATCAGCTGCTTCTCGTAGCTTCTCTGCTCGCTATGTTTCCGCGAGCGTCCGTGGCTCGCGTTGATACCTGCCAACTTCAGCAACGCTTTCCCGGATCCCATCACCAATGCAGGATCCGACTGAGATACCGGAAGCGGCTGGAGCGCACTCCTCGAACGCTCGCGCATGGCGCCATGGAGGCTCCCGGTGAAGGGCTGGGATTCAAATCTGCGCGGCGTCTCGCTGTGCGATCGATACTCTGATGCTGTCTGCACGCCGCCGTGAATCGCGCAAACATACCAAGAGACCACGAGCGACCTGAGCCGCATTTTTGCTCGCGTGGACCACGCGCGACAGCTTCCCGCTCGTTCCTTCGCCTCTTCTTGCTTGCTCCCGAGGGCGGACGCTCTTCTGTTTCCGCATGCGCCCTTTCCCTTCCTCCTCTCTCTCTCTCTCTCTCTCTCTCTCTCTCTCTCTCTCTCTTTCTCTCCGATTCGCGACTGATCGATCGAGCAGCCACCTCGCTAGATCACTCGCCGCGGTCTCGTCGAGCTCCGACCACGTCGAGCTTCCTCTTGTTGGAGATCAAGGCGCGAGGAGAAGCGCGTTCGCGCGTTTAGAGGGGCGGAGGGACACGGGCGCAATGGCGATAAGAACGGTCCAAATGGAATTAAATCGTGGGACAACTGAAACTAACGACCGGGAAAGCTTGGATGTTTCCTCGCGCTGTGAAAATGAAATGCGCCGTCTCGAGTTATTAAAGAGATCGTTCCGGGAGTTCGATTTGCACGTTACTCGGCTGTTAACTCCATTTCCGAGATCATAATTTATCCGATATCGGCGATCGAATCGCAAGGACTTTCGGCGCGTACCTTAATCAGGCGTTCGTTAGAAATTAAATTGCATGTCAATATTGGTCAAATGATCGCTTAATAAAATACGACCTTTCGGTTAATGCGCGGGCAGTTTGAACGCCGCTCATTTGATATTCGCCGAAGCGTCAAAGTCAATTTAAAATTATTCATCCATCTTGCAAGGTATTCGCAAACTTTTCTCTTCACAGGCCGATCCAGATCTTTCCCCTCGTATAACAATAACGAATCATCTTTCGGCTAAGAAATACTGAGAGAGAGCGTTCTTTGAGTGCCGCGAGCCAAGTAACGAAGGATATTTACGATCGCGACTTAGATAGATGCGTTCCTCTTGCTTCTCTCTCTTCATCGCGGAACTTGTCGGAGCTGGATATTAATCGCTACGGAATTAATCGCTCGTTTCACCGCAGCGTTTATCGTTTGACGTGTTGATGCTTCCAGGTGCTTCCTGGTCTTTACGTAGGTAATTATCAGGACAGCAAGGACGCCGATCAACTGGAGCGCTTCGAGATCACGCATATCCTGGCAATCCACGACACGGCCCGTCGTCTGCATTCGGTGAGTGCAGAAAGCGGCAGAGAATGTAGAATTACTCGCTTTAACGAAATTTAAAGAGATCACTTCGGCTAGCTGAACGATCAACGAATCGGAAGATCCGCGAATCAGGGAGATCCATTAAGAATGCTAAGAGAGAGAAACCTGATCTTCGATTAAGAATAAAAGAACCTCGATTATTTGCGCGTACGTGTGAGGCAGAGAGAATAAGAGAGAGAGAGAGAGAGAGAGAGAGAGAGAGAGAGAGAGAGAGAGAGAGAGAGAGAGAGAGAGAGAGAGAGAGAGAGAGAGAGACAGACAGACAGAAATGCTTAACGCAGTTTCTTCTAAATAACGTAAATCTGTAAATGACATTTGAAACGCAATTCGCGTATCTTTCTTCAAGCGTTCACGTGGAATACACGCGCGAGAGGAAACTCTCGATTCAGCGATTAGTCAAAACGAAAACTCTGGCTTGCATTTTCATTTAGGCTAGATTTCGTCCACCTAAATGTCGATTGTGTTTCAGGACAAGCATTACTTGTGCATCCTGGCTGCTGACAGTCCTGATCAAAACCTGTCGCAGTACTTCTCCCTGTGTAACGATTTCATTCACGCCGCTCGTCTTCGCGGCGGAAACGTTCTGATTCATTGGTAAATATATGCGTACACTGTCGCGACGAATACGAGCGAACTCTGTTCGGAAATGATCGCACCGTGATCTTGTCATCGTGGCCTCCTCGCGCGACTTGAAGCCGACTTCTCGAAAAAGGAAGAATTTCGCTTTAATAATGGAGCATTATTCTTTTTGCAAAGATGCGCGATAAAGGAATCGTGTAATGTACGATCGTTCCTTTCAAGATTCTCTTCTCGGCAGAATCGAATCCGAAGTCAAGAGAGTTGTCACGAAGACATGGTTTTGATGCGAAACAGTTTCGAACCTTGCATGAAATTCGTGATCCAGAAATCATTGTCGCGGATTTTAATGAAAGCGATTCCGTCAGTCTGGCAGGAATGTCGAGGAGCGTGACGGTAGCAGTGGCGTACATCATGAGCATCACGAATTTGTCGTGGAAAGAGGCACTCAAAGTCGTCAGGGTGGGTCGTTCCATTGCGAATCCGAACGTTGGTTTCCAGCAGCAGCTCAAGGACTTCGAGTCCAGCCGCTTACAGGATGTAAGTAAGAGATAGAAAGAGAGAGACCGCGAGAGCTGTCTCTTTCTCCGCGGTTCTCTTGTTCGCTTCCGTCAATCTTGCAGCTTTTCGAAGACCGCCGACGCGGTCATTTGACATGCTCTATTCTAACGCAGGAGCGTCGCAGATTGAAGGAGCGATTTCCGAGTCTCGCTCTCGCCGAGTCCGACGCCGAGGCCTGCAGGTCCACCCTGAGGAATTACGAGACGCTGGCTCTGGCAAGGGAAGTGTGCGAGGGCAAGTGCGCCATGGGGCGCACCTGTCCGACCGGACTTTGTCGTCAGGTTTCCAAGAGGTACTGTATCGAGATCCTAGGAAGAAGTGCATTATCGTAACGTTCGACCGCAACATGACGGGTCTGAAAGTTATGCGGGAAATATCGAGATACGTGAAACTGAAAAGGAACGAAAGGGAGAACATTTCCTTTCGCTACACTCTTCGTCTCGCGTTGTTTCCTCCCCAGTCGCGCATCGCAACGATTACAGGATACGTAATAAAAGAGAATTCCGTGCTTTTACTGATTTGATCCCAGAAGCCCGAGGAGGAAATCATCCACCAGTAGTGTCGGAAGCGTGTCTTCCGGTAGGACACCGCCGCAAACACCACGAATGCTACCGTCTGCGCCGCCCTCGCCCGCCCTGCACAGGTCAGCCAGCGTTGTGTCGACCTCGCGATCGAGAAGCGGTCCGGCAGGGTTGCACCCTTACACCGGAGGGTCGGCACCACCTTCCAGGTAGGCTAACTCTTTCCCGAAGGTTTGTTCTTCTTGGAAGCTTCTCGGCTACGCGTAACAAGCAACAGGAAGAAACACGTTCGAGGAATGATTTATTAAGATATGTCTGGAAAAATCCCATAAAAGCTGACGCATCGGGAAATTAATGAACGCAGGGCCGTGTCAAGGGTGGATCTATCAGCGGCGGTGGCCTGCAGCAGCAGCAACACCAACCTCTCCGCCGTGGGCAGATCGAGCGCGTTCTCCGACAGCAATTGGCGACTGACTGCCGGTTCCGCGCCGAACACGCCGCGAACGACGCCACCGGTTTCTCCGCAACGCTGGCCGAGGCGGTTCTCGAATCGACAGACGGCGCAATTGCCGATGCCACCGGAGTCGCATCCCTCGACGATGACGTAGCACCGGGAGAAGCTCGGTTCGCTGTCGAGCCTACTGGAGTAACGGGCAACAAGGGGCGCTCAAGAATCGTTGAAGAATCGATCGCCGCATTCCTCGGATGCAGGATAGATCGCGAGCTCGCCAGCGAGCTGAAGGGCGGAAGCTGCAGACGAGCAAGTTCCGACGAAGATAGGTTGCATAGGGATCTTTATGCAATTGGGAGGATCCGTTGACTGTGTTGTCTTGCACGTGTTCGGGACTTGTGTCGATGTATTGACGGCGAAGTTCTCGCTTCTGGATAATCCGCGTGACTCGACTCGATGGCAATCGTCCCGAGTGCATCCGGCGAGACGAATCGAAACATCGAAACATGTCAGACACGTGCGTCGCGCTCGCTGGGCATTGTTGTTGGTGATGTTGATTTATACAAAAGTTGTTACGAGAGCTATTGCTTACACCTGACGAGAAAGTGCTCTTTATCGTGAACGAAAGACCGACTCTCCTTTATATGCGTGGAGGGACATCTCGCATATCTCGCATGAGCGTGTTGATTTCCTGTTCCATGATTAAGTCTCGTCTTGATTAGGTCTCGAAGGAAACGCGCGAATGCGCATATCGTTGACAATCCGACATTTATCACGGGATCTGAGTTGCTAGCGATTGATCGTCGCGGGAAGCGATGGAGGAGATCGAGAGGATTGTTACGGGACACGAGATTGATCCTTCCTTCGCATTATCACGATGCGAATTGCGTAGCGATCAAGTATCAAGTACACCTGGCCACCTCACGCTTCTACGGCGTCGCTCAATATTAGCGCTAATAAGATTCTCGATGGTCCGCGATTTTCATCTGCCGGGGATAAATCGTTATCGGTCAACTGTCGATCATGGGAAAGCATAATTGTATACTTGAGCATTAACATGTCCAAATAGAACGCGTATGGATGTTGCTTTTGGTAGCTTCCAAAATCAATTACTCGCAACGGGGGAATCATTGAAGGATATTTTTTATATAGCATAAACACGTGCGCGTGTGTGTGAGAAACAGAGAGAGAGAGAGAGAGAGAGAGAGAGGGAGAGAATTCACGAATACGTGGACATGCTCACAGATCCACGCGTGATCCCGCACGGGAACGCGACGAAGGATCGAAGGATCGGAAGTCGATCTCGCGTGCACCTCCCTTTCCGGGATCGCGATGGATCTTCATTCGGTCAACCCGTTCCATCAATTTCCTTTGTAACCGTCCATACAATTGTTGGCTTTCTAGCGAAATCGCGTCCGTTTTATCGCGTGATATCCAAGCGAAGGAGAAAAATGAGAGATGGATGTAAAAGCACACACACACACACATACACGCGCGCGCGCGCGCGCACGCACGCACGCATGAACATACACGCCAACAGACGGACAGATGTTGAAAACGCATACATATGTGTGCGCATTGTTGCGCGAAGGGCTTTCAGAGAATTTTATATACGAGTAGGGACAAGTTAGGCAAAACTGTTGTTGTTGTTTCGCCCGCACGAGCACTAGTCGTCTACGAGATTCGAGAGATTCAAGAGATTTACGAGATAACGCGCTTCGATCCTGCCCTGAACATTACTAGGATACACGATAAGGTAACATAACTGGTTTTTTAAACAATCTCGCGAACGTTTCGCGCAAACTCGACGTGCAATCGTCGCAACAATCGATCGAAACGCGTCCATCCACGAGCAGAGAAGTTGGATCATCCGTGAACGCTGAATGCCTTTCCTCTCGTTTAACAAGACGTTAAAGTAGGATATACATTAATAAGGGGGTCCGTGCGACGTACTTTGGCGAGGAGGATGGAGGGAAATTATGAAATTACAGGATCGAGTTACAAAATTCAACGTGCCGACAGAAGCGGCTCCTTGACGTCGCTTAATATTTCCGTGAATTCACATCGTAAATTCAAAGCGCGGGATGACTCACGAGTAATCTAGGGATCCGTTTAATTACCGATTACTTAACAACTTTCTCAATCCACATGACTGATCAAGCCTCGCGAGAGAGATGACAGAGTCGCGCAGAGTCGACGAAATCGCAGCTTTAAAGCGCGCCGGGTCGATGCCGCGCGGAATATCACGGCGGGAACAATCGCGATCATAAAAAAGCCCGTACATCCCCGCCCGCCCCGGCTCGTTAAATGTCCTCTCTGAAGGAACGCGCTAATTAACCCGTGATCACTACACTGTACTTTAACGCTGATTGCACTTGTCGCGCCGATCAGGCGCGTGTCAAGGCAGCTCGTATACATATCGCCCGCTTAATCGTGCACTTACGCGCGCACACGCGCATACATCCATCCATACACGCACACATATATATATATATATATACATATATACATATAAATATATTTTTTTTTTAAATCGCGATACACGAGATCACTGATCAACTCAAGCGGAGCTGACGGATGCAGACTCCCTGTGCATTTATCTCGGTCACGCGGAGCGAGACGCGAGAGAGAGAGAGAGAGAGAGAAAGCATCCATCGGCTTATCTCTTTGCCGATCCTGTCGCATAAAGCGTAACCCAAAGGATGCCGGAAATGCAATTTCGCAATCGCTGTACTCCTCGGTACTCGCGTCACGTGACCTGGACTCATACGCGTGCACACCAACGATAGATCGTAGATGGTTCTACTTTTCTACAATGTTGCTGTTGACGAATTGCACACAGGTAGCTAGGTAGATAGGTAGGTAGGTAGGTAGGTAGGTAAGTCAATGAATAGAGATAGTTCTCGGAGCATCGAGCGAGTCGGTCGTGAAGATGCGGAAGGTCGGTAGCTTTAATGATTCGGCGTGCAACGTACGATCAAGGGCGACAGGATCGTCATTGGACTCTGATAAGCGAGAGAAACGGAGATGAGCGATTTCACGCGATTGTTTCAGATGGAGGCCTGAGCCTGAGCGAGGCATCCATAACGGGGAGGAAATTCTCCATCGATCGATGCAATGATAATACTCATCCCTTCGCTTCCGTCTTCGACGCCCTTCCGGCTCTGGGTAAAGAAGCGCGTCCTATATTTCGTCTTCGTTCTCATTCGCTGCGTCCAATCTCGCGTGACGATACGGGGAGGCACTTTCGTAAGCGATCTATCGGTTTCTCTTGTACTTTGTACTTTCGCGGATGTCCCCAGGCTGGTCGTTTGACAATTCGAAACGTTCGGGCGCGATGTCACGGTTCAGATGCAATTCAGATCATTCAAATAGCGTCGACTACGATCTGACAGCGCTATCGTTATCGGTTCATCGCTGTGCGCCGTCACGTCGCCTATAACACATTGCAATCGCCGTGCATACGCGACCTCGCATGTGCGATCGTGATTTTCGAGCAATAATCGAGAAACGATCGGGACTCGCGCGGAGGAAGGCTCGCAGATGTTAGCGAGCAGGCTTGGCCGTATTGTTATTACACGCAGCTGTAATTAAATCGAACGATTCGTCCGCGCGCTCTCGCGCGCCCGTACTCTAGTAGAGAGTTCAACTAGAGCTCGCGATATTTATTTTTCTAATGCCAGTGACAGATTCGTCCATTCGATAGATGATTCGATTATGATAAGGGTATTGAGAGCAGAGAGAGAGAGAGAGAGAGAGAGAGAG